>OZ038385.1:55001418-55438918 GCA_964036045.1 Eutreptiella sp. 'Long Island Sound 2002' | reverse complement strand
ACGGAGGGCGGAGGACGGAGTGTGAAAACTCAGCACATTCCCCACTCGAATTGTCGATTCTGATCAAGTCGGGGCAAAAAGGGCAGGGCAATCCCACGCCGATGTGCGGTTTCCATTACATTGCAATGCACAAAGGTGAACATTGTGGGGGTGGTGGTTGAAAGTGTTCGCTTCCTTTCAAAATTCGGCGAGGTGGTGGTTTGTAGTGGTATGGTGTAAATCAAACACGCGCGCCAATTGTTTGTGGGGAGCCGTTCTTGCGGGGTACAACTCTCAATGAAAACAATGCGGGACACCGTGTTAGACTGTGTGTGCACTTCTTCTATGTGGATACACACATACCGTGCAAATAGGCTGTTGTGCGTGTGCAAAAATGCATGCATGCGTATATATGCTTCCGTATGGAGACACACGTGTGGACGAGCAACAAGGCTCCGTAGTGTTAAGTGTTTAAGGCCAACGTCGACGTGTTTGGCGAAGTTGGAGTGGACATGCCTCTCTTCCAAGGAGCGCCCCCAACCCCACGCTTTGCCGGACACTTCATGCCCGTGGTGTCAAAAGCAGGGCAATGCTCACTTACGCATCGCAAGCTCAAGGATGTGACTTGGTGCGAAATCCGTGAAACTCGTGTAGCACGTAGTCCGTGGCACAAGGCCTCGACCCTTTGAGGAAGCTCATGTTGACAAAAAAGTGGGAGTAGCCGGTGATGTTGTGTGGCATGCAAAGAACGATGACAAAGATCGCTTTTAAAAAATTGGAAGCGCACCTATTGAAGTAGTGTGGCATGCAAGCACAAGTGGAAAAAAAAGGAAGAACACCCTTCTTATTTCAACCAACCACAAGGGTATGAACTAAATGGCATGGCGCGACACAACACGTCATTCCGCCCTCGGCCGTGAACGGCACGGCACACAGCACGAGCCGTTTGCGCCCACCCCCCCCCGTTTTGCCTTTTCAAAACTCTTCTGGGATCAACCAGTTGTGGCTTTTTTTGTGGCATGGCGGTTTCCCATCCAAGACCATGACAAAGAGCGGCCTCGCCAAGGGGTGGGTGTGCTTGGCGAGCCGAAGTTCACCGAAAGATAGCTGCACTATGTACATCAAACGGTCGTTGCACAATTATAGTACGCATGCACGCAACCGCGGTTACAATTACGGATGCACATACGCACCTTGGAGACGAGGATGGTAAGGAGGATGCCCCCGTGGAGGCCACTAGGATCGAGCGTCGCCATAGCATTGAAATACACCGCGGGTAGTGCAATCCACGAGAGGAAGGCGTTGAAGTTTTTGGTTGCAGAACGGGGGATAACTCGAGTGGTCCCCATGACATACCTACAAATTGGATGCAAACGTTTTTGCCTCGTCCAAACCACGAGCCGTGGGCCAAAACCAAGACACAACCACCACTACACACATACATCAACTCCCAAGGTCTACTAGTTCATCCGGAAGCGGTGAACACCACCACCGAAGGAGGTGATGAACCTTGCAACTAGGAACACACACATGCGCGCACGGCAACACATACACACGCGCACGAGCAATGGAAACAACCGAGATACGTAGACCTCACCGGAGAAGACAAGTTTCATCCGCACGCACCGCACCATGCCGCGTCGACACGGTCCCAAGACAAAGGTGAAAAATAACAAGCGCTTGGATGTTGCCCCAAACCCACACAAAAGCCCTACATCACATGGCTCCAGCACGAAAATGTGAAAAAACATGATGGGGGTGTAATAAACTTCCTCAACGAAAACTCATGCACCGAAACAATCCACGATGTGTATTTTGCATGCGTTGGTGTAGCTCATGCTCGTGTAGTTGCTACCTCCATGTCGGGGAGTTGGAGCACGAGCTTTGTGAAAGCAAGAGCACTGCTCACAAGATCTTGCTCCGGAATATGGTGGACGACTCGTGATTAAGAACACAGACAATATTTCCCTTATGCAACCACCATATGAGTGCGACTCCGGGCAAAAAGCGTCCGGGCAAAAATTTTTGTCATCTCCAGGGCGGAAGGTAAATGGATCCAACATCAAAGAGCATGCTCAACATGATCAGCAAGCGAATTGGAACTGCTTTCGGCCTCCCCTATGCTTGCCTAACGTTGGTTTGAAGCGATTCTTCGTTCCAATCCGTGCGATGCCTAGAAAGGGTTCAACCTCTGTGTGCTCCCGTGCACATCGTAGAATTGGCGTCGAACCCGCATCGTTTCCCTTTTACGCCCTGATGTGGGTTTTTGTCCATGTGCGATGGAGATCTAGTCGTAGACAAGACAAAGAGCCACTTTCGGAAACGAGCGACATGCTCCTGTGCCTCTTTGTGTTGTCCGTTCGGCACATCTTGGGGCCACGAAGCACCCACCGCTTCAACGTCAGGTAGTTCATGTGAGCAGGCGATTCACGTCAATAAGTTAGCTGTATAACCGTGGCAAAACAAGGTTGGTTGTTGAGCAATTCCTCCGGATGAGGGAGTGTTGAAAATCGTAATCCTCAAAACTTCCTTCGCTGCCTAATGTGATTCATTGGACAAATTTACAACCTATGGGATCAAATGCCCTATCGTGCCGCCAAACAAGCCATCTTGCGGAAAGACAAAAGGTGCCCATGTTCCAAGTGGTAATACATTTAGGGCGATAGCAAGGGTAGGGTAAAGGACTGATCACAACACGAAGAAAGCAAAGCAACTTCGTGCTCCATGAAACTGATGAAGTCTAGTACAATGGTGGAGCGGGGCGAGCCATACCCACACAAAACAAGTATAAATGTCTCACTCAGGGCCGCAATGAGCCCATCCACGGTGGATGGTTGGCTCATCGTGGGAGACGACCAATATTAAAGTCCTCACGGAATCCACAATCCTCACGAAATTCCTTTCCAGCTTGAAAAATGGACGGAGGGATTGGTGAAGACTGGTTCACCAATTAATCATGGGCTAAGAGGACAACGTCGAGGTCGAAAGCATTTCGGCTAAGGCCCATCTACCGACAAGCGGCACCCCGTCCCTAGCAAGCAAGTATGTTTGGATCTCGCTTAAAAACGTGATGTTTGGTTTCAAACTCCACAACCCCATCGATGGAATGCGAGGGGGAGAAACTGTGAGGGGGTAAAAGAGAGGGTATCAAAGATATGTTATATGCTTCATATTCCTTGCACGGGCCGTTTTGAGTTCCTAAAAATTGGACCCAGTTATGGAATTTGCTGCTTGTCGCAAGTTTGTTTTTTGGGGGGCTAGCATATGTGTCCATGCCGTTGAGGTCCCCCCACCAGCTGCGACAAATTCAATTCGCTTTGAGCATGAGTAAGAAGCCTACCAAAGGCTATTTTGCATTTTGCCCATCGTTGCGATCACTACTCGAAAATGCGAGCCCCATCTCAACAATTGCATTTGCCGACTGTCACACCTCCGTATTGCCCCCCGTTCCCATTGTGTCCCCACCTCCCAAGGAACACCAAGCTTCATTTTACCTAGGTTTCATGTCACCTAACTCATCATGGTACTACTCCAAGAAATCATGGCACTCCAACTTTGGTGGTAGTCGTGTTTTCGCGCTGGGCTGCGGTGTTATTATGACCTTACTTGATGATGTGAAAGAGGTCAATTGCGGCAAAGTGTTACAGCAATTGTGATCGGATCACGTGGTACTCATGTAATTTGGGCTTTTTGGAGAAAGGAAGGAGAAACGAAAATTCAGGCAATATGAAATCCGCAACCACTGGAAACCGCTGCAGATTGAGGCCCGCTCTCCGCGCAAAAACTTATGACACCTTTTATGCAAAAAAAATAGGTTGTTTTAATCAGGATATTATGGAACCTTTTATTTCATGTTCATCCTTTGGTGCGTCTTTTGCAGAATTCAACGCAGGCTGCGACTCACTTAGAGTGTGCGATCATCGTGATTTCGCAACGTGGTCGATCAAGCCCCATAAGTAGACATGGGATCCGCGGGAGCTAGGCCCAGGATCTCAATACTTTCAAGACGTAGTGTGGAGAAGCATAAAAGCATTTATGTTGCCATAAACTTGGACCTTCTTTGTGGAATGCAATTCTACGAAAGATGTCCAATAGTGTGACTCGGAGGTGCGAACCTGTAGGCGCTGCCACGGCTGGCTCACGGCCCTTGAGAGGCTCCATTGCATTTGCCTATGCATGGTGAGATCATGAAGTGTCATACTTGCTTTCAATTTTGTTTGATGCCCGAAAGCGATCACACGTATCACATTGCAATGTGTTGTTATGGGCGTGAGCCGTTTTTGCTTTCTCGTTGCCCGCTAAAGGACATCAAATTTAGAATTGCGAGTATTGTGGATTTCTTTGCTTTGCATAATATGCTTGTGCCCTCATCGTGCCTTGATGTTTGCTAGGCAATTCCTTGGGCATTTGAATCATGATCTCTGCAAGCACGACCAACTCTAGTTTGAATGAGGAATTCGACCAAATTCCACATGGGAAGGAACTCCACGAAGACGTCTTTTGTGGGGTGAACGAGGAGCTCGACCAAATTCCAGATGGGAAGGAACTCCACGAAGACGTCTGTTGTGGGGTGAACGAGGAGTTGGACCAAATTCCACACGGGAAGGAACTCCACGAAGACGTCTTTTGTGGGGTGAACGAGGAGCTGGACCAAATTCCACATGGGAAGGAACTCCACGAAGACGTATTTTGTGGTGTGTATTCGCCACGTGCTAATACTTGCACATTGGTTAATTCGCCAAATATTCCTTTCGATTTCCCGTACACTCCGTTGAGTGCTACGATTTGGTTGAGTGGGTGCCATGTGTTGCGTACCACACCGTTCCTTCTAGGTGGGTTGTGCACCGTTGATGATGATGGCCTCGACAGCAAGGAAGAAACTGGTAGCGACGGCGATGGCTTTTCCCAAGACGACGAATCGCAAGGGGCAAGCTCTTCTCCTACTACCATTAGTTGTGACGCACTTGATCAAGTATCTCCCCGCTTTGCACTTCATGGGTCGTGAATTGTGTATTCATGCCACGTGTCACGACTCCTTCCCCGCGTTGTGCTATCTTGATGATGTGCACAATCCTTTGACAGCCTTTTGTCCACCTTGTATTTTCCCTTTAGCTCGAGCCCATTTTGGCCCATGATGCGTTGCCAAGTCCCACGCACCATGATGGCTTGCCAAGTCCCATTGACACGCACACGCCGTACACGTGGCCTATTGGGTCGATCCCACCACCTCGAGAAGTGGTCCGCTCTCCGTCTCCGGAGGTGTACGTCGAATCCCCTTATGACAACGACGATGTGACACTGGACAATTCTGACCTCTCCACAGATTTCGTGGATATGGACCAAATGGCGTTGAGGTGTGCGCCGATCACATAGCCTGTGCAATGTCATTCAACTGCCAAGGATTGTCCTTTTACTTCAAAACAACCTTTTGCGTTAAATTGCACGTGCATTTTGCTTGGTTGCCTTTGGCCTCGTGTATTTTGCTTTTAGTTTGACCGATCTACCTTCGGGTTTCTATTTAATTCCCAATTTTGTCATGCCCGAACAACTAGAAGCACTTGGGTGGGATGTTGACGCTGCAACGTATGATCAGTCTTACGTTCCCGAGGCGTACGATGAAGAAATACTTTACATGAACGATACCACTCCGTACACCGTTGATAGGTGTGGTGCTCCGTCATCATGCGTGGCTTCTTGCTCTTATGCTCTTGTGTATTGCAAACGAAGAGCAAGCGATGATTTGTAGTAGTAAGGAGCAGTGTCAAAATATTGTTGGTCGTTGGACTCTTGGTCGTTGCACGCTGCAAAATTCGTGCACAAGAAGGTCGCCAAGGTGAGAACCATGGGCGACCCCTTGAAAGGTTTTGACGTTCGAATGCGGTTGTTGGTTATGTGTCCATGTCTTGGTTGAAGAATTCTCCGATCATCGTAGACCTTATCACACATGGAGTGGTCCATTCGCAAATCGCATCCTAGTTGAGCATAATGCGTTTAGCCGGATTTCAATTTGTGTTGTTGATGGACCGTGAAGCATGCAAAAGCATAGTACAACAAAGTCAATTTTTTCAGGCCAGCCTGAATTTGTTTGATCTTGCGTGTGCATAGTGCAGCTTTCCTTTGGTTGAATTTCGGCTCGCCATGAGTGCTACTTTGCCCGTGGTTAGGCCGCTTTGAGTTATGCTCGCCGGGGGGATACCCCCATGCATCAAAAAAGCATAGTATAACTCTTTGCCAAGGGTTGGACCATTACGACGCGTTATGACCGTTATGGCATGTTATGGAAATTCCGCATGGGACATTTCCATCGGAAGTCGGTGAACGACATCGGGTTTTGTTACTTTGTCGATGTTGTCTGTGAACGAGTGGTGGCGAAACTATACGACGGATGGGGGCGCCCATGAGAGAATACCCGAGTTGATGTGTGAAAGCGAACGCATCCCAGTCTCTCCACCACGGAAAGTATGCCGTTTTCGATCCAAGTGGTCGATATGTGGTCGATCTACGTCCTATCCCAGAACCACGACGCCCAACAACCACAAAATGCCCATTTCAATTTTCTTCTCCTCTTGGCCGTGACTTCCATGTGGGCTATGCTGTCTTGTTTTGTGTCTCATGCGTGATCGTCTTTTGACACCATCTTTTTAATATGGGGGTCATCGCACAAAGGCCACAAAAACGAAAGAGGGTTTGGTGTTTTCCATTGATTACACCTAGAACCCCACGTTGAGGCAAAAGTCGAGGTCAACGTGATGCATGGAGTGTTGCTCGACCTCCGGAGTGAGACAAATTCGTTGTGGTCGATGACCGGTCACTGAGGATTTACCTGTTTGTTGTGGTTTGACTTTTACAACGTTCCCATGTCTTTTGGAAAGATCAATCCCATAGCATGTGCTACTATGGGTAATCAATTGTCCATGCATACGATGTAGTGTTTCATCTTAATACCATATCATTTTACGTTGCCAATGGGGCCTAGTGGTGGATGCTCCTGAATCCGAAGCTATCATGCCGCCGTGAAGGTGTTATTGCCAGAGGGGAACACAATTAGGGACCTCTTGCGTGTTTATGGCCACTTCTTTCGGACCCGCCCCCGGCATGGTGGTATGATATGCAGCCACCATCTAGGTTCGTAAAGCATAGACCATCCAAGCTTCCTTGACACCCTTTAAAGGCCCCAATTTGCCAATTCTTTTGAGACCTCAACAATGCGCACCATTTCAGTTGGGCCAACGTGGGTGTCTCAAGGCTACACTTGGTGAAAATCTGGATGGTGGCATTTCCCCATTTGTCTCACGGATGTGCCGTGCTGCCCGGTGCTGTACTGTACTGTGCTGAGCCGTGCCGTGCGGTGCCATGCTATCCCGTGTTGTGCTTCGCCGTGTTGTGTTGTGTAGGTTCATTTTCTTTTTTTTTCATCTATGCCTTGTCGTGTCTTGTGCCTCATTATTGCATCCATGAATGAACGAAACAATAGCTTTTGAACCATTGGTGTATCCTGAACCAATGGGCGTTCTTTCGCATTGTGGCCTGTTTTTTTTCAACCAAGGAATTCTGTTGGACCAATATCTCCTTTTGACCCAAGTGCTTTGAACCAACAATTGTGTTGTGAACCAAGCTTCTTTTGTTTGCTTTGTGCACATTTTCATTATGTGCAGTATCATTTCACCACCGAATTTGCTTTGAACCGAGGAATTTCACATTTGAACACATTTGTGAACAAGAGTCTCTTTTTTGAACCCAACAAAATGGGCGCATATGGATGTGGGGTGGATTTAGGGTCTTTGGTCCCCATAGAATTAGGTCACGAAGGGGGGATCAGTCGTGTCAACCGCAACCGTTTGAATGACCCAGTGCACCCAATGCACCAAAGTGCATGTCTAGTGGGGGCACTAGCGGAAGTATGGGAAGGGGTCTCAATGGTCAGTTGATCGATTGGATATCCCCGCTTCAGACATTTCCACCCATCAGTCTAGCAGTGCAATCGGTTGCAATTGCAGTTCCATCACATGTACCCTTTTTAGTTGGGGTGTTCCAATACAGCGGGAACAACGCAAACAGCCGGAATGTCTCAAAAATAGGTGTTGATGGTTGCCAAAACTTTGAATATTTTTGCAAACATAAAATCTTTGGCTTTGGCATGGGAAAACGGGGGGGGGGGGGGGGGAGTTTGGAAAGGGAAAACAGAGGGGGGAATGGGGGAAGACGGGAAAATTTTCCAAACACAGTCCTGGTTGCCAAATGCTTTATTGTGCATTGTCTTCTTTGAGTTATTTCTGTTGTTGGTTTGCTGTTTCTGCATTGCCCGTACAGATCGTGCAAGATTGTACATGCCATGAAAATATTTGGTATCTCAAGATCAGTTTTGTTTTAGAGTAGATACCTCGTCAAGCATTGGCATAGCACCAGGCAACCAAGGGCTCTTCAAAAAAGAGATGTTGGTGTTCTTATGGGCCGAATTGGTGGGCAAGGTGGGAAGTATATCAAGCGTATACGGGCAGCAACTACATTTTGCACCATACTTAAAGTTCCCAAGACAACTCGATGTGGCAAGACACGACACCCCCCCCCCATTCGTCCCCCGTTCTCCCACCCTTGTTCCCCATTTCCCCCCGTTTTCCTCCACTTTTCCACCCTTTGGCATTTCTTTGACATGGGTACTATCGGCTGCTGTTGGAAATAACACAGATCGAGTCAATCATGGAGTAGGGAAGTACAAGAAGGCGTGGTCGCATTATCTTCGCCGCTCTTCTCCTTTCCTCCCCAGTCCCTGCACGCATGCACTTGCGCACACACAGAAAACAGCACATGCACACCTTGTTTGTCCATTTTGTCGGTGCTCTGTAGCCAGAACCTCTAAATGTAGTTTAATCGATTTGGATGGGGAAAATTGGAGAATTTTCAGCAACTCGGCATGATCCATGTTTCTGCATTTGGTGGGGTGTCTCTCCTCCTCTCTTTCTCGTTTGCTCGTGGCAGTGCTTGTGCCGATGTCGAGCTTCCCCTCGGTGTGCTGGACTTCAAGGATATGTGCGCCGCCAACACAATGTATGCCACCAACTACGACCCTGAATACGGGTACATGCAATACATGGGGCAGCCTGCAATGTATTACCGACAGCCCTCTGATGGCAAGACCAGCGGTGGCAAGTATCAGCAGAAGGATAAGTCTCGTGACATCGATCGCGGGGGAACGACCTACCGCTCGCAGGCACACAATTGGCATTCGGACAGACCCGGTATGGAGTCCCGTGGGCCCAGGGAGATGCAGGCGACAGCGGCAAGGGCGCGAGGGAGGCAGGGAGGGTTTTGGTGATAATCGAAATTGAGCTCAGGTGAGTGTCGTTGCTTTCAGTGAATTGCATTGCGGCTGCCTGTTGTCTGCCTCCGGCTGCCTGTTGTCTCTCTCTTGCTGAGGCTGCCTGCTGTCCATCGTCTGTTGCTGCTGCCGCCCGCTGTCCTTATTCTGTGGTTGCCTGCTGTTCCCGAGGTGGTTGCCTGCTGTGCGTATCTTTTGTGGCTGCCATATCCCTCTGTGGTTGCCTACTGTCCCTCCTGCTGTCCATGTCTTGCGCTCGTCATGTCCTGTGGCTGCCTGCGGGTACCCCCCGTGCGCTGTGCTGCGAGCCCCCCGGCCGCGTTTTACATCCTGAAAGATCAAATCAAAGAACATGAATCAATCATTCTCCAGTTGTATAAACAAAACAATGCATTTTTGTGAGAAATTGTGACTAAGGGGACAAGCAAACGGTACTGCAATGAACACCAGCACCACGTGATTTTGGTTGAGGTGGGGGCAACTCTGGCAAAGAATGATTTGCCATTGTTCAAGACTCGTGGAGTAGCTTGTGGTGCCTGATTCCACCGTTCGTTTCGTCCAACGTTCATCTCCATCTGCCGGACAGGCCAGACCCGACACACAGAACGCGATCGGTTTGGTCAGCGCAATAGTGGCTGGGCCCAGGAGTATCAACGCCGTCAGCAGCACAATGCCCAGGTGGAGGAAGCCATGAAGCACAAGCCGCGTGATTGGAACCGAGAGAGTGGATGGTGGTTTGGCGAAGGTTATAAGAACGACAAGTGTGTTCCAGGGAGGTGCATCAGAATACGGGGCGGGGTTGGTCAATTTGCCCAGTTGTCCCATGTGTCATGCTGTCCGACATAGGGCCCTCTTCACTGTCCCGTAGCGTGACTTCAGATGCGAGGGTTTGCCATTCGCTGCGCGATGCACGTTTCAGGTTGAGTGGGTCGGTATTGCAGTGTTGCCAAGAGAGAGGCACGAAGCAACGGCGGGGTGTGACAGACCCCGCTTTCCTACCCGCACCCGACACGCAGACGTGGGTTTGATCGAGATCGAAGGTTGAAAGATATTTTCCACAGTGCACCCCGATGGCTGCTCCGAGTGTTATGCGTGGCAAACCTGCGCTGCCCTTGCAGTGATAGAGCTGACGTTTTCGTTGGAACTCTCGTAAAAGAAAAAGACTATGGGCATTTGTTGGGTGGCATCTTCCCTTTCCCACAGTCCTGTTTTGTGCGGTGCTCCACATGTTGCGCGTTGTGATTTTCACTTTGACGCGCATTTGCACTGAGGTTGTCCAGAATGTAGAGTCGGGGGGTATTGTCGTTCCTGTTCCAGTGGATTGCGGTCCGTTCATTCTTGCTGCGGGTGATTTTGTTCATCAAAACCATTTTCGCAGCGGAAACCCTACGCTTTCAGGCGCGGGCGTGGGGTGTGCCGCAAAGGCTGATCGGTTGCTGCGTAGTACAGCCGGTTTCCAGTGCCATGTTTTTGTATGATCTGCTTGTTGGTGACAATCAGTTCTGGGGGATCGTGTGTGTCGGGGAGATGGGGGAGTGCAATGTTGTGGGTGGGAGTGGGAAATTGTGCCAATCGAGTGCCTTGCTGTACCTGCACTCGTCCCGCTGTACACCCCCGCTGTGGTCCGCGTCTCGTCAGGAACAAGCGGGGATCACAGGACTCCGAGTCTGTTGCGGAATCGCCGTAAGGCATCAAAGCTACAGTACTCGACCCTCTCCCGGGTCAACACCCTCCCGTATCCGGGACGGCTCAGGTGCATGTCACGCAACGTCCGGGCCCGCACAGGCGACTCTGTGATGCCTTGGCGCTTTGCTTCGGCAGCAGGTCCGCCTGGCGGAGTACCGCTTCCGCCCGCGCCCGCTCACAGCCACCCAACCGCTGTCGACCCGTCGGGCCAGAACTGCAACGGAGCGGCTTGGACCTGCTTGGGCCGCATGCACCTGCCACCAGTCCTTCCCTCCATCACTCCTGCTCTTGCCCGCTTTTCTCGCTCGCACCAGCACTCGCCTGCGCATTTCAGCTGCCTCACAGTGCCCCAGGCGGGCCTCTCGCTGCCACTGCGCAAGCTCCGGCCGCTTTGCAAGTGTGCCCCAATGAGTTGACACAGGGCCTCCCACCCGCTGGGGTCATGCCTCGACAGCCCATGTCTGGGTCCCTATTGCTCTCCGTCGGTGCTTCCGACCCTCCCAGTCAACGTTTCGGACGCGCCGTCGGTGGACATCGCCAACCCCCCGCCCTCGCAAACACGAATCACCTTCTTCAGCGTGCTTCCCCTGCAGCCGCCAGGAAATTCTTGTTGTGGAGAAAGTTGTCCCTTGGCCTCGTGGGTCCGCGACTTTCTGGCCATTGGACGTGCACAGTTCTGGCCGTGGGGCTGGGAATTCCTGGTTCTCTCCGTCGTAGTATCCGCTACCCCGGCACCTGTTGAAACCAAACGGTGCTTCGACAGACGGAGCCTCGATTGTGTTCACATATTTAGGCTTGGCTTTTGCTGTACTGATTTCCAAGCTCCATTGCTGACAGGAACGGAATCAAGATCAGGCGTAGTTATCCTGTTGTCTGGATTTTCTTTCAAGCTTTGTCGGGATTTGCCGGAGATTTGCAGGTGATTCCTGTCAGGGTTTCCGTATGTTTAGAATTCCCACCTCGTTCATAGTAGCATTCCTTCATGACCCGTCCCGACACGGGGTTTGTGTGCACGAACTGCCCCCATCTCGGGTGAGAGCCCACCCCCTCTCGCCCTCCCCGCGTGCAGGCCTCAACGGTCCCCGTTGCCGGTCCTAAACAACGGGCAATCAGTCGCAGTATATACGCCCTGCCATCCATGGGTCCACTGTGCCGTTCTCGGCGGTGCGCACGCGCCGTTGCTGCGCATTGGTCCCCAGATGCTCCACCATGGGCGCCCACTTACCACACGTTTCTGAGTGTGGTTGTTGCAACTGCGTCGCCACAAGTTAAGATTTTCTGAGGCGCTGTTTCTGTTCAAATTGTCGTTTTAGTGTGGTCCGGTGTTGCAAGGAATGTAAATGGGGCGTCGTCCGACCGGAGGCAGCGGTGGCCCCGTTGCTGCGTACTTGCAACCTTGAGGGGCTTCCTGACAGCCCGCAACTACATCCCACGCGTCCTTCGGCTTGCGGGCAGGCTGGCACGAGTGCCACGGGCCTGCGGCTCGTGTCTCGCAAATGAGTGCGTGCATCTGCTTTTCCTGCGGTCTCACGCACCACACCTTGAGCCATTAGCCGTTGTACCTAGCTCCAGAATTGCTACTGGTTTCCGAAATACAATACCGATGACAAAAGAACAACCGGTTTTTTCAGGTTACTGACTTTTTCTTGGCCTGTCTTTGGCCTGTAGCCTGAATCTGATCAAAATCCACGCCGTTACTGAAAATGGTCATCAGTAAACATGCATTTCCAGTCACGACGCCAGTACCTAGCCCTATTTCGATTTCAGTTGGAGGTTGTTGGAGGTAAAGGTAGGTAGAGAGAGGCAAAGGCCGAGGAGAGGGGCACATGCTGCACGCTTCGTGCGGCATTTGAGCGGCCTGACACATTATTTTATGCCTTGGCTTTGGTCATGGGCACCGGGTTGCAGCTCTCTTTTTGCCAGCACATGACCCGGTGCTGCTTTCATGTGCAGGAAAAATTTCATCGTCCACGGCGCAAACCATCATTTTTGCCGGACAAGGAGGCTTGAGATGAAGCGGAACAGGAGACGGGGGTCTCAAAAAGTCGTCAGGGTTCAACTGACCATTCGGAAAGGCGACTCCGAAGCCGCAGTTGAATTTTATACCCCTGAAGTCAAAGCCTATTCCTTCAGCGTTTTCCATATCTCTGCCTGATCATGGCCTCCTCGAACAGCACAAAGCACGCGCGCGTGCCTCCGGGTTTGGCAGTCGGGGGGCGTCTGTGAAACGCACCAAAGGCCCACCTTGTGAGAGCTGTGGGGTCAGGGTTTGTCTGGAACGCGAACAAGGTCATGGGTTGCGGCAAGGGTTGGCTTTGGTATATGCGTGCTTGGATCAGCGTGTTGTTTGTCGATGGGCATTCTTCCTGGTTTATATCATGAGGCTTCAAAGTGGGTGGTTTGCCCAACGGCCAACTGCCCGCGTTTGTTGTTGTGATCTGTTGTGGGGGAGCCTCCAATCGCCACTGGTCATTTGGTGGTTGCCGTCAATTATTTTTCACGCGCTGTCGGGGACCTGCTGAACTGTAAGCAGCCGGCCACTGCAATTTCACATCCATCAACTTTTTGCACGTGTCGTCCTCTTGTCAGCCGACAATATTTCGACTGGTTTGTTCTAGGAAAGCTCTGGGTTGAGGGTTGGCAAAGGGAACAGGGAGACAGCCAAGGCAACTCTGGGCTCTGCTGTTGGTTGTGCAGAGCATTGTGACCGCAACGTGATGTTCTGAAATACTACGCATTGGGCCAGGGTAGCCTTTAGGGAGTCGAAAATTGTCCGATGTCCATGTGAATGGGGAGCAAATCAATTGACTCTGGATGCACATGTGTGGCACTCAGCCAGAGTAGCAACGGTGTATGGTTTGTATAAATCACAAATTCAGTGCAAGCTAATGACATGCCCTTACCAGGCATTCCTAGTTTATGATAGGTAGTCGCAAGCGCCAATCCCAAGCACGCTTTCACAGACGCAAAGGTTGCCTACCCGCATCTGGGTAGGATGGTACACGGAGGAGCCCACAAGTTCGGTAACAATCTTTGGTATGTAGCAAAGTCTGGTATTTTGTAATCTCCTCCTTTCAAGGACTGTTCTCTGTCTGAAGGCACGCTCTCCAGGGAGTTCAGTACCCTCAAAGGCGAAGACACAAGACACCCAAACTGCCATGTCCCCCCTGAACGCGGGGATGTTGACCACAGTCCGAGGTTTTGGATGGGGTTGCATAGGGGGCCTGCCCCTGCCCCGTGCCCTGTTCCCCCGCGAACATTCTGTACCATAGCTCATATATATATCCTGATGTTTGCGGCATCTGCAGCCTGCTGCTTCGGGATTCCGTTTGGGACTGTTGGGAGCTGTCCATCGGGTGCTGCACTATTTGCAGCCCCCGCCCCCTTCCCCCTGACATGTCTGCAGTCCTGCAGCTTCATCCCTTTACCAGACTGTCGTACTGCTGCAGCTCTGTCCCCCCATACCAGAATGTTATAACACGACAGTTCCCCTCCCCTGACAAGGCTGCCCAACTGCGGTCGCTCCCACCCCAGGGCTGTACTAATTCAGCTGCCTTCCCTTTACAAGGTTGCTGCAGTGCAGCTCCCTCCCCAAGTACGAGTACTGATTGCAGCTCCCAGCTCCATCGTCAACCGTTTCCCTCAATCCTGAGGCACAGGACCGCAGGGGCTCCCAGATACTAGTGTCAGCACAGCAACAGGTCGGGCTATGTCTCGGCGCTGCGCTGGGTGCTATCACCCAATGTAGCGTCGTTGCGATATCACTGCGGCGGTTCATATGTGGCCCTGTTCTGTATCTTTTCCATGTCACGTATGATGTCAGCTTTACAACCATTGCCCTCTTCTTCACACGCTCGGTGGCAAGGGCTGTCCCGTCGATGCACTCGACAACAACCTGTACATGTACATGTACGACATGTACAACAACCTGGCCAATCTGAGGGCCCCACCTCCTCTTGGGGCGCGGTCATTTTGGCCTCTGGGGGGTGGGGTCACAGGAAGCAGGGGATGCCAGTTTGGCAGCCCCGTTCACCCTCATCTCTCTACGTTTGTGCTTTTCGATTTCGCATCACCACCCCAACCGCAAACAACCAGGATTTTGCATCAGAATTTTGCTATGGTGTGTATCCCTGCCGCCACCCTCAGCCCCTCTACCCCACCCCCCTCCTTGCGAATGCCCTGCAATTCCCGGTTTGTAGGGCCGGGCAAAGTGGGATTATTGGGATTACTGACCGGGCTCTTGATGCTCACGTTTTCGCCCCCCCCCCCCCCCCCACAGTCTTTTTTCATCAGAACATCGCATCCTGGAACCCAAAAAGCCTTGCTTTATACGTATGAATACAAGTCAGAAAGTCTTTCTAAATGTCTCCGGAGGAGTTCAATTTGGTAAAGCAGCGATGCACGCCCGTCGCTTTTGAAACCACCAGTCATATCTGGCCCATTTTTATAAATCTGCTTTTCATGTTGTGTTTCAGCTTGGCTTTCTGGGCAAGGATGTGGAGCATCGCCTTGTCCTCTGGTTTGTTGCTCTGTGGGTACCCGTCCTTCCCCTTGTCCAGACCACGCTTCGTCCAAGCAACGCAAGGTGTTGGCTCGGTCGAACTGTTTGGGACCGTGGCTTTCGCGGTTCCAATGTTTGAGATGGAATGAACTTAGCTCCATTTGCTGTGTTGCGGCATGATTCGTTGGCCGGGAATGTTGTTTTCTTGTGCATCCGCTCATCGGCTCCTGAAACTTCTGATTTGGATCACATTTGGTTTGCCCTTAGAGGCACCGTTTCGCACAGACCAAGGGGGAATCCCATGTCCAAAAACAGTGTGGCATGCAGGCAACAGTCTTGTCCAAGCAACGCTAGGTCTTCCGTCAATTTTGATGCTTTTGCCGTAGGATAAGGGGCGGGGCGGTACCAACGACTCCCCATGCGGATGTAGGAGCTTGGCTTTGCCTTTTTTTTCTTCGGCCATCGGATGGTTCACAGGCTTCCTAAAAGCTCAATTCTCACGCAGATTTTTTTTGTTTTGAGCCTGGTTGCTATACAATGATGCTGCTGAGGTTTCCGTTAGTGGTGGCAGGGGCTACACCGTGGGTCAGAGGCTCTCCCCATGGAGCCCATTAGCCCCGTCACGCAAGATGCTTTTGTTTGTCCGATTTGTGCTTATCGTTCTGCCCACCCCTCAGTCCTTTCATGCGATGATCTCCACTTGTCCCCTCCCCCTCTTCCGGCCACCAGAACTTATCCCGACGGAGGTTTGGTTTGGGCGTGAGGGAGATCGGGTTGTAGGTCGTCGTTTGGTAGCAGCAGTGTGCAAATCGAGGATCATGTGGCAAAGCCAACCTTGAGGCCTTCGGTTGAATTGTCGAGGTAAAACGTCACGCCCCCCAGCCCCCGCCCCGATGCGGGGATTCAATCTCCCCTGCTCTTTAGGATTCAGCGTAGTTCATTTTGCACCCCTGCGCCATGCATTTTCCGCACCCACACATCACTGCACTTGCACACACTGCCAGTCATAGCACTGTAGTGCTCTAGGACGTTCAGCCGTTCGCAGTTCTCTAGCACATCCATCTGCAACAACAGGGAACGCTCCGCTGGCCCGTGGTTGTATTTCAGGACCAACTCTTCATCTGTAAATTAGGTTGTGCTCCACCCCTCCGAGATGCGAGCCGAACTTGGAACACATGCCGTTGAGGAGATCAGGCTCATCCTCCGTTCTTCCAGGGTTGCCACTGGTTGCCCAGTGGCAAATCCACAACAAAAAGGCGCCACGGAAAATTCACCTCGAAGAAAATATGTTGAATCAGCAGCAGGCGTGAGCGACATTCCCCAATGTTTTGGGGGGGGGATAGTTGCGTAGCACGCCCTGGAGGGTTCAATCTTAACTATTTTCCTCTTGAATGGATTGGTTTTTTCTGAGATGCAATATCCTCCCAAACTGCTCGATGCTGGCCCGATCGGGTCCCGAAATGCAATACTCCATTTTGGGGGGAAGGGTGTGTATGTTGGGGGGTGGGGGGTTATCAGATTGAAACACCCTGGTAAGGGGTGTCAATATGATTTGCCGCCAGATGCGCAAGTAGATTACGGCCCATGGAGTATCTGTGTTTTGGAATGTCCTCATAAGTCAGAACCATATCCTGGTATCACTGCTTCTGCCTGTGCCGCTCCTTCCGCCCTCGTGTGGATCCCATGCCATTCCAGACGGCGCACTTCCTTCGGAAAACCCCGAAGTTTTTCAATATGTTAATCCAACTGCCCTTTGGGGTGTTCTGGTGGTCCGGAGGGGGGGGGTGAAGTTGCCATGAAGACGAAATAGCAAAGCCGATAAATACACTCGGCATGAAGCAAACAAATTTTTATATGCGCAGTACAGACTGGGCAAAGGAGGCAATACCTTGGGGGAGGGTGCTTCAGCAGCTGCTGCATCACTCCACAGAACACAGAATCGGTGGCAGGACGATCCAGAATTGCCGTTAGCGTCTGCCAATGCCACTCTGCCATCATGAGGTGCGCAGCACAGGGCCCATGCATCACTCCATAGGGCCCAACCATATCTGATGTGTGACTTGGATGGAGTCAACACCGTTCAATTCTGTCTGGACACTAATGGCGAGACCTGGTTCCTTGACACCTGGTGTGGGTTTGATTGTCCACCCCTTCATCCTGTGCACCTGTCTGACAAGCGCCTGTGGGCGCTGCTGCAGGGAATAGCTTGCACACTGGCCGACACAACGTTGAGTGCCAGCGGCTCGCTAGGCCCCCGTTTCAGTCGCTGAGTTCCGTGATTCGCCTCCTGCAACTCCATTCGAATTTCTAGAAACATGGACGAGATGGCAAATGCTCTGCGAGAGTTTGCAACCCCCCCCCTTTTCTTCTCATTTGGGGCGTATTGTGACGTCCCCGGCGTCTGATGTATCGTGGTGTCGGCGGGCGTGGAGGCTGGTGCATGACGAAATGCTGAGGCTTTGTAGCATTGCAGGGTCTGAGATCATGCAGCATTTGACAGGTCAATATTCAATGGGCACAGGCAGGGGTCAGTGTAGGATGTGTTCTGGGTTCAGCTGCCACGGCACGGTGCACCTGCACGTGTGGTAACATATGGAGCCCCAAGATACATGCTTGAAGATGCTTCCAGGGATACCGGGAATTGGTGTACAGGTGCCCTCCCAGGTCTTTCACACCACACGTGCAGAAAGTGGACTCGGTGTTTTGGTGTGCTAGGCTTCAGGATCAAGCATCGGTGGTCCCATGCCAGGTTTTGCATGCGATGATTCGTCAGTGCTAGCAAATTGTGGTACCACCGCTGTAACTTGTGCCTTTTTCTTGGTTTTTTTTGCAGGGGTCAAATAGACGGGCGGTGGCCAGGGCTGTCTGTTCTAATTATATCGCATGGCATGAGTCACAAGATAGACTTGATGAAGCAACAGAACCCTGAAGCCGCCTCCTTTGACTTCGTTGTCCCTCCCATGTTGTAGTGCTTTCTCTGGGTCATCGTAGGAATCACCAAGGCCACCAAAAACTTGTTTTTTTTTTGGCCTTTTTGCAAGTCGAGGCATGCGTGTGTTGTGAACTCAGAACCTCTTGTACCACGCGAGTGGGCAGAAGTGCATGCCTGTTTTGGAGCGCTGTGTTGTGCTGTAGGGGAGTATACCCACTCGGGTTCCAATATCCTATCAAAAAGCTGCTGCTGCACACACCAAGGAACTGCCGAGAAGCTGTTGACCGTTTTGTTGCCTTTTGTTTGGAAATCAGCGCAAAGAAATGAGCATTCAGACGTACTTTTGCCACCAAGACACAAAGGGGGGGCACTTGAGGCGGTGAGCGCAGCGTGTGCGGCGCATCTATTGGGGAGCGTTGGTGTGCAGGGCGCGCGCCAGGCATCTTTTGGGCCCGTTCCCCACCCATGACCATGTTCGACTCCCTTCCTGCTTGCCTCACCCCATATCCACACCAAACAATGCGCAAATTGAGTGGCCCCTTGAGTTGGGGATATGGAGTGCTGCCCTGTGGAATCCTAAGTATGCGTTTGCATGTTTACAAGGGGACTGTTGCCGTTGACATTGGGCAACATTGTGCGGGTTTGCCCCTTGGCCCCCCAGGACATTTGCTGGTGTTTAAATTTGGGATGGGTGTTGTGGCATTGGGGTTTGGTTAGGAATATGTGGTGTGGCGGTCCTGATGAGTTGCACCAGTCCACGTGTGTTTTGTTGCATTTCACACAATTTTTGCATTCCATTTTGCATTCAGACGCAGGTCCGTCACCCTCCAGCTGCCATGCAAGATGAGGGAGAGGATGAGGTAGAGGTGTGTGTTTTGTGTTGTCAAAAGCACTTCACCATTACACCCTGTGGTGAGTGCAAGGAGCATTATTGTGCTGAATGTATTGACGCCCACACTTGTAGGGATAAAACTGTTTATTAGGGACATGCGAAGTGACATGCATTGATGTTGACGTCAGCTATTTCGCCTTATGCAACGTGCTTTGTAGGGAAGGTTTGTAGTCCACTCTGGTCTACTGGGGGCTTCTCCAGGGGAGGGTACATCTGGGGTTGGGACAGTTAATACAAAAAACAGTCCAACAGGCATACGCCGGGCAAACTCTCCCCATTGTGGGGGGCGCCGTGCGCTGTGCGGATACTGCTGCTTAGGGCAGCTGGGGGAAGCACACATGTGCTTGATGCCTTGTGTTTTTGAGGCCTGTTTGTGTGTTTTTGTGCAGCGGAGATGATCTGGCCGTTGCCAGGATAATCACCTCGAAAGGCGCGCATGGCGCGCCTGTGGTGTGCATGCGGCACAAGTACTCCCCTACCGGCCTTGGTGCAGTTTTATTGAGCGAATTACCACGTTTCACCTTCAGCACAACAACGATATGGTGGCGCCGGCCCTGCGCCTCCATATGCTCCATGACTTTCCTTCTGTTTTCTTTTGGGCTCTCTTCAAACTGGAGTGACGCCTGGGGCAGTAGGTGCTGTGTATTTTGATTGCTGCATCAATTTACGCTGGGCTGCTGCTGCGTGAGCTCATCCAGGTTCCGAAAATTCTTCATAAGCATCAGCACGCATATCTAGAGATATATAGTGTCAACCTCACTGATTGCATTGGCCCCTGCAAAATGAGTCGCACACAAGTGGTCAATCAATCGCAGATGTTGTTTTCTTCCACAGGACAGCCTGACAGCATGAGCTACAAGGCCTGATAGCCTCAACAGTAGCTCCTGTTGCGCACATGTCTGTGTACTCTCATCGACACGTTCTTGTGCCTTGTTGCAGGTTCAGGTAAATCCGGCCTGGAGGTAGCCCCTGCGCAATTGCTCAGCGACACAACGGGGGCCGGGAACCACAGCCAGGTGAAGCTGAAGGGAGTGGCAACTGGTGGGTCGGGAGCTGCGAGTTTGCATACCTGATGATCTTGTGCTATGGTACCCCATTTGGTTGGGCTGTGGCCCCAGTTCCTTGCCCCCTGATGCTGTCTGCCCACGTCCATTTCTGTGCAACTACTAGACGAACCTCCGATGAAACCCATACTGACTCAAGACCCCATACAAAGCCTGCTTACCCCATACGAACACTAGACGAACCTCCGATGCAACCCATACTGTCCCCATACAAAATCTGCTTGCGGAGTATCAGGGGCATCACGGCTCAGCATGTCCTCTATTATCTCAGGGGCAGGGCACACGTCGCCCTTTCTCCACGCACAGAAGATGCAAGAAGCAGCGGGCCACGCCATTTGGACAACGGGGTGACCTGTGCACTCTTTGAAGCCCAAACCTAAAGATTGTTTTGGGACAGGGCAGGGGTGTGCAGTCACACCCACTTTTTTGTATTGATACCGCAGGGCACGCACATCCAGGCAGTAGTAGTTGTTAGTTAGTTGCAAATCTTATGGTATGCCTGCTATACCTAGTGCACGAGCAAACCCCCTCGTCCATGGGGCGCTGACGTTTCACGGGGGCGCGCATCTCCTGCTCCTGGGATGCCCTCACGCACGGCTTGTTCAAGAAGCTGCGGTTCTGGGGCAACGTCATTGCTGCAGGACGCTCGGTGCTGTGCTGTATGGAGTGTGCCAGCACCGGGGAGGTCACTGGGTCGTCCAGCTACGCTGCGGGCGACGTGGACGTGTTTCTGTACAGGCTGTCGCAGGAGGCGGGGCTGGAGAACGTGGGGCAGGTCGTGCGTGCGCTGTGCAAGCGGCGCGCAGGGCTAGTGAGGAGGAGGTGGTGGTCGTGCGCGCGGCGTACACCCTCAGAGTCAAGGCGTCGCCGCGGTACCCAGTGGTGCAGGTCGTGCTCGCGATGCACCCGTCCGCGTATGCCGTGGCAATTGCTGCATTTTTTCTGTTTTCTTGTGCGGGGGGTTGTGGCAGCGTCCCCCTTCCCGCTCCCACAGGTGCGCCCAAGTACCAGTACCAAGGGCACAGATGCTGTAGCACATGGTTTACCCACACATCTGCAACATTGCAAGCTACACACACAGATTTGAGGTTCTGATCCGGTAGAGAGGGCGCTTCGCTGCCAGGGTGACCGCAGCTGCTACTACGCATGCTAATACCTTCCGCCCTCTGGTTAGCCACCCACACTACCAATGGTTCTCCCTCAATAACTCAAGGACGTGTGTGAACACAGATACGCACACACACACACACACGCACGCACACAGGAGTATGACATACAACCCCTCCAACTTTCTGCATTTGGTGGGCACCGGAGAGCAAGCACACAGGTTGCATGCCGTTCACTGTTTGCTGAGATTTCGCCTAAGCTGAAGGGGTTCAAGGACAGACATAAAGAGGACATTGCTCTCAGGCATATCCTAATATGGCTGCTACGTCACCGCGGCACAAGAGTTCTCCTCAATCATCTCGGACGCATGCAGGCACCCACACACCACACACGCCCACGCACAAATATTGGACACCTGACTCCAGAAACCCAGAGTTCTCCGCTTAGATATTTCCCCGGACATATATGTGCGTGCACATACACACACACGCACACACAAACACACACACACACACACACTACTGTTTTGAATGTTGATGCTTCCTGGGCTGTTGTGTTCTAGTCAAGGATGGGGCTGTTATTCTCATCTGTTTGTTTCCTTTTCGGAGCTGTCTTGATCCAATTGGTGCTGCGCTCTACAGTGCACTGCAGCTTGTATTGCAAGGGGTGCTCCAAGGAAACAGCAGCAGGCACGCACACACACCACCGCTCATGTGGGCAATGCGGTGTTAGAAATGCCAACCACATTGTCACATTGTACCCCTGTGCATGTAACAGCACATGTCTGCCAAACCACAAGGATCATTTCCACAACCATTTCCAAAATGCGTACACGCGTCAGTGTGACACGCTGTGCATGGGAACCCCATGTAGGATTTTCCCTCATGGAGAACAAGCCAAGGAGCCCTGACGTGGACTGAAAAAACTGTTAGTACAACCCCACAAGCTTGCTGTCCCCATCGCTCCAACATCTGTGCCACCATCCCACTGATCCACCATCCCTGCCTTGCGCACATGGGCAATGGTGATACCTCACCACAGTATTCATTCAGGACTGCTGAGTGCAGCCAATTATGGGTTGCTCTCCTGGGTTTTAGTCCCGGTGCGGCAGACACCAGAGGATTCCATTCACGCAGTGTGCATGCAGTGCGGAATTTTGTTGGTGTGGCAGCTACTAGGACCCTAGATCAGATGCTTTTGGCACAACCAGCATATTTTTTTTGGGTGGCGGATTTACTCCTTGCTACATTGCATTGTTGAAGTGCATGTGGCATGGGTTGCTTGTATGGGGTTTCAGGGGGCATGGGAAGTTCCCTCCATCCTGGCTTTGTGGGCCCAGTACGGCAGGGTATCTCCCTGGCTGCCCTCCAATACAGCAAATGGCTGCTGGGTGAGACCATACGGCCGGAAAGAGTGGTTTGCGAAAAACTCCACCCAACCTGGGAGACCACGTGCCTTGGGACAAGCTCTGATGCCTATTTGGCGGCAAGACGCAGTGCACAAGATTGCCTCCACATGCTTTACACCAGTCTTTGGTTGTGCACTGTGCGCTGTGCGAAAAGTAGGCTATTTTGTGGAAGGCCACCGTGGCAGTGGATAATTTGGTGAAAACTGTGTGAGTATGCCTGGTCTTTCCCGGTACGAGTGCCGATGTTGAAATATGGGACAAGTGTGGGCCACAACCCACCATAGGATGTTTCATGGAGTTTGAGGTGGGTATACATGATGGTGCATATAAGGGAAGATGGCATTCCCATGGCCATTTCATTGGCCGCAAGACAATGACTGTCCAGCAAAAGACCTACAGTGATATTCATGGGTATTGTAGAGCACGGGTGGAACATCTATTTGCTGGCCTTTGGTCTTGGAGGGTTGTGCGTGACATTTCGCTGGGGTCCCATGAGGATTTAGTCTGTTTTTGGCATGTGCACGTGTGCTTCTCCAGAGTTGGGTGGATTTCAGGGTGGTCATGGGAAAGTTGAATTACTATTTGGTGCTGTGCACGCGCTGTGCGTGCCCTGTGCAGAAACACCCCCTTCACACCATTTTCATCAAGAAGGTGACGCACTGTGCTCTTATTTCCATGCACGCTCCCCATGTGGCCCCCTGCATCTCCATTCACGCATGCGCATACGCGAATACGGTGCCTGAGGGTGTATATCTGTCGCAGCGTAGCCGCCAGACTTTCAGTCTGCTTGTCAAGCCCCTATGTCCTCTCCGCATCACTGCAGCCCTTCACTGGCACTGGCTGGTTCCCAGCGACATCCCATATCACCCTGGCTGGTTTTTTTAAATAAGCGTTGCGCTCCTGTCTGTTGTAGTCCTGGCCCCAAAGAAGGTGGATAGAGGACGCCTTTCCAATCAAGTTGCGTTTGCTTCACCCGCTGTCGATAAGCCTCCATTGGTCGGCAACTGCCGTCGGCACTGTCACCTAGCGTGCACCCGCCACCAGTTAAGGCTCCATCCGCTTGGCTGTTTGCCACTGGCTGCCAAGTGTTATTCAGGTTTCCGGCGATTTCTGGCGGTTGCCGGCTTGACAACCAGCAATTATTTCCGTTTTCCTTTGTGACTTTTACTTTCGGGGCCATTTGTTAGCACGTCGTTCCGCAACCAGCGCTTCTACGCTGCAGGAAGCTGGCGACTGTTGGAAGCATTTTTCCGTTGGACTTAAAATCCAGTCCAATCCAGTCATGTCTGATTACCTGGACGCCAGTGGCGAGTCTGTTTTCCTTTCATGCAGTTCCAATCACTTTTTTGTTGTACTGTTTTGGCAGAGCTGCAGATCTCCTGGTTTGCAGTCCTCTTTGCAAGGTGGCCAGAAACTTGTTTTGTCGAGGGCTGCTCTCGAGACGAGCATTGCTCCACTTGGGTGCAGGATGTGTGGCGGGGGGGTGATCAGCCCTCATGGGCTGCAAGCGGGGCATGGTGAGGCCACCTTAGAGCAAAGTGGCTTGCTCTAACAGTGAGGTGGGGGCTTCATTCATTTGCAGCTTCTGCAGTCCGCTGCAAGGGGCCGTGAACACCTGCCCATGGGCTAAGCAATTTGCTGCATGTGGGCTTGCAAATGGAGTTGGGCAGTTCAAGCACTGTTGGTTATCTCAGTCAGTTCAGGCTATCCAATTGCTTTCCTTCTCCACTTCAAGTTCAGTGGGTGAGTCCTGCGACTACAGGTTTCGTTGAAGCTGTGCTGACGATGGATGCGTTGGATGTTGGGGAACCGAGTGTGTGTGTTGTTGTTGTTGTTCTTGCACTTCCGACCAGATTGTCCGTTGCATTGCATTCATGAGATTGCGGTGGCAGAGTCGAGAGCAGATTCATGGGAGAAATATGGCAATGCGATGAGCGGTATGCACCTCTGCTACGCACAATTGATGTGGGAAATTCTTTGCGGGTTAGAAGTCAATGTTTGTTTGTAGGTGCAGGGTTCAGGGGCAGGGTTCGAGGGTAGGCGAATGCGTGGCCTCCAGTCATGAATCTGGACACGCGAACAGGCATGAGGGATGGCTGTACGTTGCTGGTTGCGGTTGTACAGGTCTTCTATGGCCCAGATCCGTGTCGGGACTACGGACGGAGGTGTTGTGCATTACTGGTCCATACCACAAGACGCGTGGAGGTGGAGCGTGCTTGTCGCAGTCAGTCACTCGCATGCCCATACAGCTCAGAAGCAAGAATATGTATGTATGACTCGCATGCACAGGGGCAGGGGCGTCTGTACTTTTCGAGTTGGCGCGCAGAGTCCTTCATGCTCCCTGGAAGTACATTACCCCCCTACCCCCCCAGAACATCATCACATGTATATATCCCCCGCAAACGCATGCCAAGAACAGCAGGAACTCTTTGGCACAGTCGAAGGCCTCAATTGGAAGACGCACAATCGCCCTAAGGGTGTCGCTCCTTCAAGTGAAGGCGCATGGATATGTAAGGTCAGCTGTGGAGAGAATATGGTCTGCAACGGTAGTTGCCAGGTTGTGTTACAAGGGGTATGGATGGAGTTGGCCACTATATTCACCTGGCAAGACAACAACGGGTGTATTTTCCCCGTATGCAACCGGGATCATTGCGGTTCTTGAGAATGACACTTTCGTTTCCTGTACGTCTTTTTTTTGGCAGGGCACCATTCCCTCTGCATCGCCACGATGCCAGATCTCAGTATTTGCATGCTACGTCAGCCTGTGTTCGTACAACACGGATACAGACACATGGGGTGAGCAGAACGACCCAGGAGCATTTGTACTGCAAGTCTCTTTTCTTGGGGTGCTGTAAGATTTTTGTAGGGTCTGGCTGAGTCATGGTCGGAACCAAAACTGGTACCGTTTCCCCTTTTGCAAAAAGCGTTGCCCGCGGCCTCAATGGCGTTTAAGGCTGTTGATGATGGTTTGACAGACAGTTGGCTGTCAACCGTCTTCAATTGTTGGCAGTTGTCCATACGGCAGTTCATTCTTGGCTCTGGGGTGTGATGGGTCCCAGTGTCGACAGTCAGGCCCACATTGCCACGAAAGCCGTCCTCAGGACCCTAGGTCCAAGCACAACCTGCCACTTCCAGTATCAGAGTGTGGTGAAGCACTGGTGCAACAAAACCCTCCGCACAGGCTACACACTCGTACTATGCATCACAGCACGAAATGGCCGGGCGCACAACCGGCGACTGTTTCAGCGTAAAAAGCCGATGCGCGGGCATGCAACACTCTTATGCCTGATGGACCATCCCATGCAGTGCCCAGGGCAGCCCGTCAGCGGAGGGATTGTTTTTGGCACACAGACGGAGGGTTCACTTTGACAGATATAGGAGCAGGCAGTTCTGGTGTGTCACCGGCACCTCCTGTAGGCTGATGCAATTGGCTGTCCGAACATGCGGACTCGTTTTTCGGGCCCGTCTCACAGGACATCCGTTCTTTGGCTGGGAAGCACCTCTGGCGTGGTTCGCCCTTGGTTGGTTGGTGGTGACACACATCAGCTTCAGTAGGGGGGCTTTCGCGTGGATGCTGCAGACACCAAAATCCATGCACGGGCCCAAGGCCACGAATTCGACCTATGAAGAAGGAAAGAAGCGAAAGAAGAGCGTGCTGTGAAGAGGTGCAAATGTGTACATCTGAGCGATGTGCGGATTCGTTGGCCTCTGGCTGTCCAAGAGTCCGAGTGCGCAGGGGTCACAGAGTTCGCAAGTGAGTAGGTACCTGGAATCAGGCTATTGGGGAGTGACACACAGAAGATTTTAAAATGGGGCACAAGCAGCATTATGTCCTCCTCTCCCTTCAACGTTTCACTGGGCATGGATAAACAAAGGTAAGAATGGTTGCTCCAGATAACGGGGTTGTTTGTGTGTGTGTGTGTGTGTTTGTGTGTGCGTGCGTGCGTGTGTGTGTGTGTGTGTGTATGTTTTGATGGCCTGATAAGGTGTTTTGAAGCCAGAGCCTTTTGACTGCCTGCCTGTGCTTGTCCACATTGGTCGTCGGTTCGTTGATTTCTCTCACAAAGTGTGTGTGTTTGCGCGTGCGCGCGCGTGTGTGTGAACACAGGCTCCTGTGGGTGGATTAGCTCTGTGGGTATTGGGAGGGGAGCGGCATGAATCCTGTTCGTTCACAAACTGGTTCATGGACATTCTGCACACCCTCTCAACTCTTCGACTGAACGAAAGACGTCCAGTACTGCTCTGCGGCTCCCAGGGAGTTTTCTCCGACCGCTTTTCTTGTGCTTTTTCTTCTTGTTTTTGCGGTCCTCAATGTGTGTGTGTGTGTGTATGTGTGTGCATGTGTGAAGAGGCTGCAGTCGCACATGGAGAGATCATCATCTTCTCCTTTTGGGACCCTGTTTTCGGACTCAAGTTTTTGTCTGGTTGTTCTTCGACCAAGCATCAACATGATGATCCTTGGTCTGCGTCTTCCGTATTTTACCACGGCCAATTGTTGGACACCGCCAACCACTTTCTGGTCTCAGTCTGGTGTGGTTTGAGGGAAACTGGGGGCGGAGCTTAGCCTCTGCCTTGGTTTGTCCCCTGCCCACAGGACAGTGGAAACTCTCCACTGATCTATGGTCATGCTGCCTCCAGAGCATTGATCACTGGGACTGTGATGCTGCTTCTGTGCAATTGTTGTTGTCAACGTTCTTGGTTTCCCTTTTACAAGCGTCCTGATTCCCCAGGCTTTTGGTTATATATTTGTGCGTGCGTGCGCATGGGCTTGTTCTCATTTACACCTACTCAGCCATTCAATTGAAGCCTGGGTTGGCACTCTCATGCACTTGGTAACCCGTGTCATGAATGCAGGTGTGCGTCTGAGTGCAGATGGCATTTCAGGATCCGCCTGATTGCTTTCTGATCTGCGGAGAATTTTCGGAAAAGGCGGGTAGGCGAGGTATTCATTTTTGGTTTGGCATGGTGGCCTAATCAAAGCAGCAAAAGCAGCAGTTGCAAGAACTTTCACCATGGGTACAAACAACAATGCCAGTAGAAGGGCCAAGTGTAAGGTTTCTGTTGCAGATGATGAGGAAGTTCAAGAACAATAAGATCCTTGTTGTTCTGTCCTTGGCCAGAGGCTTGCTATGCTTCATCTGCAAGTGCCATTAAGTTGGTGACTGGCAAGGCATGGCATGAAGGTGTTGTGTGCGTTTCTTTCTTGAAGGTAGAGGCCATGCAACACTGCTGATAGGGCAATCAGTTGCAAGCTTGGGAGGTCCATGCTTGATGTCATTGTTATCCTGGTTGAAGAAATGTACCCATGTCACTGGCTAGTAATCGGCCAAAATGGTTTCTACAATACACACAGAGTACCAACCCCCATTCTCAATGTGCTTGCTGCTGCTTCTTCAGCCGCTGCAGACCCTTCGAGGGGGAGACATGCTCAAAGACACTGCATCAGATTGCTGAAGTTGTGACCATGAGGACGAATGGGTGAAAGTGTTTAGGGTTGGGATATTTAGCCTTTTATTACCGACCGCAATTGAACCCTGTCTCACTACAAAGGGGTTGAAGGTGTTGGGACATGCATGCCTTCTTCTGCTTGTCCTTCCCTGCCTTTTTGTTGTCTTTTGCTGGGAAAATTACGGAGGTCTCACTGGAATTGAGGGCTCGGGAACCAGACTTCCTTGTCCTTGCCAGAGGTGAGCAAGGGAACTGTTGTGCAGCGCTGCGAGAAGGACAAAGGGACGGGTTTTGTGGCTTGGCTTCCAGCCCTCCACAACATGTTCCTCTTGGAGCCACACTGCTGCTGTGCCTGCAAGCACTGTATTTCCATTCTGCGAATGATGGAGGGCTGCTGATTGGTGCCACAGGGTGCCCAGGGATTCACAGTTGGCAGTCCCCACATTGATGTCCACCATATTTATGGAATGTCATGTTTTTATTTGCTGCTTGTGCGAACTTTTCAACGCACGAGCCTGATTGTGGCTCATGAAGTCCCCTGTTGCATCCTGTTGTTCTCCCCTTTCACAGGCCACTCCTTTTCATATTCCGTTTCCATGCCTTGTTCAAGCCTTCTTTGGGCACAGGAGGGACCCACTGAAAGCAGATGCAGCTTCTTTGGGACCTGGGCGCTGTGGCAGAAGGCGGGTTCCACAAATGGTGTGTCTGTGCATTTCCGCAAACAGTTAACTTGGAGACGGAGCATTTAGACCAATGTTGCAGCTGAAACGCCCCTTTTCCTGTGGAATCCTGACCATCCAGGCAGCAAAAGAAATGCCCCAACGGAAATGACATGTGAGTCAGGGGCTAAGCATGTCAATACAGCAAGCTGTACAGCAATTTCACCAAGCACACTGAGATTCTGCTTCCCTTCTCATACATAAAGTGGATGTGGTGTGAGGTGAGTGAACAAAACTGAATCCATGACAGTAATGGAACAAATGCTGCTGATGCAACGATGCAGTTTACGTGTTGTACAAAGATCTCTGGAAACCTGATGAGGTAGCTGTCCAATTCATTTTGCTATGCTGTGCTTCTTTGTGCCTCCTGCACACTGGGAAGCCTAAGGGTGTGGCAGTCTCCTACTGCATAACCTGGTTTCAGACTCAGCTAATCCTCACTACGTGTCAGATCCGCTACCACAGTCATTCGTGGGATCATCGTAGAACTGGAAAGCTCTGAACCCTGATTCCAAGAGGTTGTCTCGAGTACCATATGGTAAGCAGAGTACGCCAGCTCATCTTGGTCTGGACCAAAAAAATTCATTTTGCGATGCTGTGCCTCTTCTCTGCCACTGAGCTGATCTTGTTCACTCCTGTCCCCTTCCCCCCCACAGATCCTGCAGATCATCCAGCTTATTTGTAGATGTGATGGGCCACTGGTGGTAGGGCCTGCAGCAGATCTCAGATTTGGGCCAGCAGCCTGTGAACATGCAATTTGCATGGTGTGAGGCGGCAGTGCCTGCTGGCGCGGCCATCTCTGTTCACAGGGCAGTGGGCAGGTGGGTACCACTCGAAACTGGGGATTGTTTGCATCCACAGGCACTGATGAGGGTCAGCATTTGCGTGGCATCTGAATGTGTGCATAGCACATGCACAGGGGAGTGTTAGCGCGCCAGGCGCGCGCCGGGCATATTTTTTTTGACCATTCCCCACCCGCGCCGGTTTTTGCCCCCCTTCACCAAACAACCGGGCCAATTTGGGTTAACCTGCTGTGGCAGCTTTGTCATATAATGTGGGTGTGGTAGGCAATGATGCGTGCTTTTGCAATGGAATGTGGATTGGGACAGGAGGACAGGAGAGATTGAAGGGGATGCGAGAGAGCAAAATTGGACAGAACAAGATGGTATGATATTGAACAGGGTACAACGAGGTCATACGATATAATATGATAGGGCTCAAAAGGATTTGTGGCAGGCGTCATCCACATGACAATTAAGGATCCATAGTAGGCAGTTGGCGGTTCATTACAGTCTTTGTCTTTCTGGCTGGCACTGCAAGTACTCCGAGTGCTGCACACAGTGAGACTCCTCAAAAAAAACTAATGTCAGGTGGCAGTTGACGAAAGTACCCATTCGGGGCCCAAGGCAGCAGAGGATGCTCATGATTGGGCCGGCTTACACTGAAACAGAAATGCATGCATTTGCGCCATAATTATGCCATTGCAGCAACAGCGAAAGCATGTGGGTGCCACTGCGGACCATACGGGCACAAATGTGTGCACCTTTGCATCCCTTAGCCTTGCTTTCCTGATTTTTTGCACGTTGTAAAGCCCAAATGAGGCGGATTTCTTTGTATTTTGTGGCGCTTGACAGCATACAATGCATATTCTTTTTTTTTTTTGCTGTGCCCACCCTCAGTTCTGTGCAGATCGGAGGTTTCCACGCTGTCCCCTACATGTTCCCAAAGGCCCATCCTCTGTGTGCTCCCATGAGGTCCCATTCTTTCATCCCACTCTCACCTCACCTGCTAGAAATACCATTTATGCAGCTCCCTCTGCCCTTTTGTAAGGTTTCCCTTTTTTTCGTTTGTTTGGTTGTGACTGCTGCTACTGTGATTCTGGCAGCGACAGATGTTGTTGTAGTATTGTTGGTTGTGGTTGTGGCAGTTGCTGCAGTGGTGGTGACTGTGACGAATAGTGCCGCTGCCGTGGTTGCTTTTGTCCTTCCTGTTGCGGTGGAAGTAACTTAGGCAGTAACACCAAGTTTTGCCACATATATGTATTTATACCACCCCAGCCCAACACTGTTTCTTCTGTTGGCAACATGCAACAAAGATGAACTTGCGTGTAGTTTGCGCTAAGATTTCCTTGCTGCCAACTCCTGTGGCCCCCACAGCCATGGCACTCCAGCAATGGCAGCTGTGGGCACTGTTCTGTGTAAATAGCACTCTGCCATGATGAGAATCTCTGTTCCAGCTATCGCTTCTGTAGAATGTACAGAAGACAACCAGCACCATGTGTGATGCCGGTGCACAAACCCCTGAAAATGCTTCTTTCGTTCTCATTTAGCGTCAGCTACAGATTTTCTGGGAACCTAGAGCTGTATATGTGTGCTGTTTTTGTGGACGTGTGTTTGTGGTTGTGTGCCTTGGTATGTGTTGTGAGCCCTGTCTCTTGAGGGTTGTGTTTTTGCAAACATCTAGGATCACGGGGAGGGTGTTCTGCGTGTTGCGCACGTTCTGCCAAGCACCCTACCTGAAACCAATATTTTAGGGTCCTGGGGGCATGGATTGGACACACGGTGCGCTTTGCACTTGTTTCATCCAACAGTGCAACAACACTCTCTAGCACTAAATGTCAGAAGGAGTGCAATGATGTACATGGCGATTATCTAGCTTGGGGTTGAGCAAAAAGGCTTAAAATGAGTGGAAACTGTATAGCATTTGAAATGGTGGTTCTGAAATAATTCTAGGCAGAATGCTTGTGTTATCATTTGTGCACATTGTGCATATCAAAACTCCAACGGGGTAAAATTGGGGAAATTTAGGTACATTTAAGATTTTTGTGGACATTCTTTTCCATCAATGGACTACTGCACTACCAGAATGGTAGGCTTTGCAGGTTGGGGGCTTCGCAAACATGGCCATGGGCCTCCTCTCCGCTTTGGCACCCCAAACTGGTAGGAGTTATGTGGCCAAGCTTGCTGTAGAAGAATCTTGTGTGGGCACAATTTCCGATGAACAGCCTGATAGAGCGCCGTGCGCAGCTGCAACACAACATCCCTCAGGACAGAGTCACTGAATCTGCCTCATGTTCCTTTTCCTGTTGTCCTTTTTTTGGCTATTTGCGCTTGGGCGATTGCACTTCAAGACACAATCCAAAGGTGTACGCAAAGAGGGATATCTGTGAAAGAAAATTGGATATTGCGAATTTGTTCATGATTGGGGGAACCAGGAGGCAAGATTACAGCATTCTTCATGGTTGCGCATGCCAAATGTGTAGTACCCTCCCCTGCTTTCTACTAAAGCTTCCTTGCCCTTGTTCCTGCCCAGCCTGTTCACAGTAAAGGGCACTTCTATGGCAGTGTGTTTCATAGTGCCACAGCGCAGCTGCTCCATGGACATGACCAGCTCGTCAATTGCTGAGCGCTTTGTGTGGAGTTCCACTGGCATGGTAAGTGGCTGGAGCCTGCAGGCTCTGGGATTGGGTTTGCCATGATTGATAGGGAGCAGTGGCGTGTACGTGCACTTCAGAGGTCAAATTGGGCAAAGGGGGGAAATCCTTTTTGTCCAAAAATGGCCTTTGCATTAGCCCAGGAACATTGAACATGGCCCTCATCGGTTTGTGCAGTTGTGAATTGGACATTGTGCCCCCTTTTTCATTTAGTGGTCTTCTTGGGTTGTGAGGAACAGCAGTATTGTCGAACTGGTGCCTCCCTCACAATGCCAGTACGGTCACAGCATTTTGCACAACCCTGCTTGTGGGTCTCAGGCAAGGACCTTGTCGTGTCTGAGCCCCGCAACCGCGTGTCGTTTGCCAACCGCCTGCCTCAGCGGCGGTACTGCTCTCGCCCAGATTCTGTGGCTGTGAGATTCTGCAGTCACTGGACCTGATGAAGTGCTTGGCCACTTTCATGGTAGTGTCCCTCTCTCCTCTGTGCTTCCTTTGTTTGGCAGGGTCCATGTGGACCCCCTCCCCTTCGCACACAATGTCCAGGTCCAGACTATGTGCACTGATTGGAATGCAGGGACAACCAGAAAAGGGATCCGTCCCATGCAAAGACACGTCCTGTGATTGTGTCTCAGCAGTTGTTCTGCCCTGCAGGGGACAATTACCCACAGTCTCACAACAGGGACCACATGTGGACTGCTCAGAAGGCAGAACCAGTACTAGCACTGCTCTTCGTGGACCGCCTCTGTTCAGAGGGTTTGTGAGGACTTGATGAATGGCTCATACTTGCACTCTGTTGCCTTTGTGCCCATCTGCTGATTGCTGTGTGAGCCACACCGGAGGATAAGTGTGGGATTCCCCCAAAACTCGCCACATACATGTTGCCCAGGGTGGTCCTTTAGGACCAATTTTTTTTTTGTTAAGGACCGCCCTTAAGGAGCCCCACTATGGGATTTTTTCCAGGAGCCCGGCGCGGGCCATTTTTGAACCCCTTTTCGGGGACCTCCAAGAACGCAAGGGTTATGTAGCACTTCCGCCCACTTGTGGGCCGGGCAACTTCATATTCTTGGGAATGAAACTGGCCTTGCATGTGGCCTCTTGTAAAGTACAACTTCCCATCAAAGACATGGACCATTCCCCACACACCTCGGGCAGCCTAAGCCCAAATAACTTCATTGGGATTACTTAGCTACCATATGACCCCCGTGACACAGGCCATAGGTCATCGCTCATCATTGTCCAAACCAGTGCTGAATATTGCCTTGAGTTCACCCACATGGGCTATCGAGTGTTTCATAGGCTGGCTTGGGTTACGAATCTTTGACTTTGTCCCCTTGTTTGGGGACCCCCGAGAACGCCGGGGTGACACAGCACTTCTGCCCTTTTGTGGGCCACTTTTGTTTTCATCCCCTTTTGTAGCGGACCCCTGAGAACGCAGGGGTGACGTAGCACTTCCGCCCTCTTTTGGGCCCCCGAGAAGGCAGGGGTGAGGCAGCCACTTCTGATTTTGTTCCCCTTTGTTGCGGACCACTTCTGATTTTGCTCCCCGCGCTTGGCGTTGGGGACCCCCGAGAACGCAGGGGTGACGTAGCACTTCAGCCCGTTTGTGGGCCACTTTTGTTTTCGTCCCCTTTTGTAGGGGACCCCTGAGAACGCAAGGGTGACGTAGCATTTCTGCCCTCTTTTGGGCCCCCGAGAAGGTAGGGGTGAGGCAGCCACTTCTGATTTTGTTCCCCTTTGTTGGGGATCCCCAAAAATGCAGGGGTGACATCGCATTTCCGCCCTCTTTTGGGCCCCCGATAAGGAAGTGGTGAGGCAGCCACTTCTGATTTTGTTCCCCTTTGTTGGGGACCACTTCTGATATTGCTCCCTGCGCTTGGCATTGGGGATCCCCGAGAATGTAGGGGTGACATAGCATTTCCGCCCTCTTTTGGGCCCCCGAGAAGGCAACGGTGAGGCAGCCAATTCTGATTTTGTTCCCCTTTGTTGGGGACCACTTCTGATTTTGCTCCCTTTGTTGGTCGTATTGCCCTTTCTTGCGCTTGTATGCATGTGCTTTTTTTTTTTTTAGGTAAGTGGTCGCAGGGGCGGTTCCCCTGATGAAATGTAAAGCCACAAATGGTGCCCAAACCCAGCCCTGTGGGTGCCCAAACCTAAACCAAACCCAACGCAGTCACCGCAGAGCGATGGGAGTAGGCACCCAGGACAACACTTGCCGTAGCGCGACACGAGTAGGCACCATTTGTTGCATTTTGTTGCTCTTTAGAAGATAATCTACGCTTTGTTCTATGCTCTATGGTGCTGCACGTTGAGTAGTATTTCCTCACGCCATGCATGTGCTCATTGTCACGTACCACACTCCCATGCCGGCAGCTGCCGGGGCCGGACCCCATTTGCAACAGAGACCGACCTACCCCAAGGCGGGACAACCACAAAGTATCGGAGTGTCACCGCACAACCTACATCTTGCCGTCACCCTATGCAAACGTGAACGCCATTTTGCACCCCCGTACCAACGCCGAATCAAGTAGCACGTCCCCAACTCTAGGGATCTGTAGTATCTGTTGAAACTGAAGTTTAATGCGATCCCTGGAACTGCCGCTGTCTGTGCATTTATGCAGCATGCATATGACCTCTTTTCACGCTTAGTCGATTTTCATAATCGTAATAATGGTCATCTGCCGCAGACTTCTGCACTACAGGCTCGTCACAGCCTGCATTGTTGGGGTCCACTGGAATGCACCTTTAAAAATTCTAGTGCCTCCGGCAATGCACCTTGAAGAGGCAGGGAGCACGTAGGCACATGGATAGGCCCATGCGATGCAACACATAGTGAATGGCCCAGTAATTGCAATCTGAAAACATTGTCATGGCCTTGCCCTCAAGCATTGTATTGACACAATCCACATCTAATGGAGAGGATTGCTTTTAGCATGTGCTGAAAATATGTATCGTATTCAATGTATGTACAAACCCTGCTTGCCTGAGTATGCACATCATGCTGTTGAATCATGCATTGGGTGGATTGCTGTAGTGTTTGTTTGCCAAAGATTCAAAATTATACATTGTTTTGAATGTAAAGCAAATTCAGAAATGAGGCGGGTTCCTGTTTTTGCCGATTAGTTTCAACCCCGTCAGGATGTGAAGTGCACGTCGCAATACCCAGGTTACTAATTCCGTGGGGATGGTTGCATTCCAAATGATGGTCCACGGGGGTCGAGGGTCGCATGAAAAGTCGATTTTTGCAGCCAACCCAAACCGGCCTGAAAACGGTCCTCGCTAGCGGGGCCACATAGGGGGGGCCGATCTCAGGCACCTGGAGATGCAACCCAGGACCCCCACCATTGGCTAGAGGGTCCATATAGATGGAAAAAGATTAATGGAACCAGGGGCAGGATCCGCAATGAGCCAACCAAATTTTGATCCCCCGGCACGCAGCCGAGGGGAGGCTGAGGGGTCAAAATCGAGATTCATTGGGGGATAATTTCATCTCATGAAAAGATGATTTTTACCAAATGGAGGGTGCGCGGTCCATCAGGTCACCCCCTAGGTGTGGGGACGCAATCGTTCAAGTTCACCGCGTGTTGGTTGTGGGGAGGGATTGGCAAGGGTTGTTGAGCGGTTGGGTTTGAGTTACAAGATGTTGTGGGTGTTTCATTCATGGGAAGGGTTAGATAGGTTTGGCAAGGGTTACCATGGTGGAAAGTGAAACTACATGAGCAGTAGAGGATCAACGGCTGGTATGGTTCAACGGGGCTTTGGGAGGGGCAGGGAACCATTTCCTTGTCTTTGCTCTTTTGCTCACCCTTTTAGTTCTTCCACCATGCTAGGAGTGTGGCTACGCCCCAAATCCGGAGGCGACTGGCGCTGGTTTCCAACCGTAGCGTCAGCCGTCGCCCACTTGAAGGACAAGGGGACGGCTATTTGGCCCACCCACGTGAGCTGTGCCGCCCAGCGGGGTAGCACTAGGAACGGTTGGTGTTTCCGTTCCACAGACCCGAATGCGGCAGATGCCGAGGAAGAGGCGCCAGCCCCCCCTTTGGCCAACGACCCGCGGCACCTTGCCACCACGGCGGTGGGTTTCTTCACACCCACATCCGCGCTGCGTTCTTGTGGGTGTTGCGGCGAGAAGCTGTTGGGAGATATCCTTCTGTGCTCCGGGTGCAATCACCGTGTCCATGCACTTTGCTCCCATGGGCCTAAATGTTTCAAATGTGTGTGCCGCATTTGTGACTCTCCACCTGGAGATGTCATGCGCCCATGCAAGGTGTGCAAGCATCGGGTTCATGCTGGTTGTGCTGTTCCCGTGCCATATCGCATTGAGGTGGTATGTAAGCATTGCATCCTGAAGTCACCGGTGAAGGTCCCACCAATCAAAAAGAAGTTCAGGCGCTACTTCAAGCCCACTTGGCAAGTTGGCCGTCCATGGCTTATGCACGCCAATGGGGTGATGTGGTGCATTGCATGTAGGGCCTACCCTCAACCAGGTATGCACAAGGCCTGGCAAACGGGAACCCGTTCTTTCTGCTGTAAGGCTGTGTTGGAACATAGCAACTCGGGACTCCATGCAGTGGCTCTCGCCCTTTGGGAAAGCGGTGGCATATCGAGCACCGTCATTGGCGGACTACCCGAGCAGGTGCGCATGGCCATTTTTGGCGTTCATGCTCGTGTACCGCATTGTGAAGCGGATGTCGCCGTTTGACAATTTGCCCGGGGACGCTGAAGTGGCAACCATGGTGGACGGTACAGTGGCAGACGTATCGCACCCGCGGTAAGCTGTGCCCATCATGCACGCCATCGCACCACCCATCGAGGCAGCTCAGGGACGCGTCTTGACGGATGTTAGTTTCTTTGCCCTTGCCTCCGACAGCTCCACGGATCGCGGGGCGCATAATGCCGAGTTGATCTGAACTCGCACAATGCGCGATGGGCAAAGCCGTACCGCATTCTTGCTTCTCCAAGAGTTGCAGGCGGGCACCGCGGTCACCATCTTTGGCGCATACAAGCAGGTCATCCTGCGGGCCGGCTTGTTAGTGGAACAATGGGTCGGCCGTCTGTTCTGGGACTGTGCTGATGGTGCCAGTGTCATGCAGTCTGATGGAAATGGCGTGGCCGGCCTCTTGATGAAGTTGTAGCAGGAGTTCCTCGGCAAAAATTGGGACACTCTCAGACCTATGGCAAACATCAAACTAAAAATTTAAAATTCCTGGTACACCAGCAGAGGCCAAGAACGGCAAAAATTGGGACACTGGGACCTATGGCAAACATCAGACTAAAAATTTAAAATTCCTGGTACACCAGCAGAGGCCAAGAACGGCAAAAATTGGGACACCTCGACCTATGGCAAACATCAGATTAAGAATTTAAAATTCCTGGTACACCAACACAGGCCAAGAACGGCAAAAATTGGGACACTTGGATGTATGGCAAACATCAGACTAGATTCCTAGATTGTTGATACAAAAAAAAAGCAAAAAAAATGGGAAAAAACAATGTTGTGGTGCAAAAACAGCAAGTCAAGAAAAAACCACGGTGCATTGGTTCATGGGAGCCACTCACCTTGGCCCAACCCCCCAACCCCCATACCCCATACCCCCCCTGAAAGCCCCCAAAATGGGCTTTTGGCAGCAAGTTGTGCCCAAAAAACAACAAAAAACGCAAAAAAACGCTGCTGATCTGCGGACGATACCGGAGGCTGTGCGCTGACACCGAGAAGCTGCTGGACCTTCACCTACGGCAGGCACTCTACACGTAGTGCCAGCAGAAACACTTGGCAAACATGACACAGTGCTACCATGACGCCTGCAAACATAAGACGACACAATACTGGCAAACAACCCGACCAGCACGACAGACGATATACCTCATACGGAAACGGCCGCGAGAACATTGGGACCCCACCTTGTGGGAAGTCCCGATGCAGCCACTACCAAAGCGCCACAAAACGCACTGGGATCCAAACGAGTGGGAAATACCAATGACATGACCACAACCACCCCAACGGGAAACCATGGGGGCGCAGTCATGAGCTGCAGCCCGTATGCACACCCTGGCTTTGCCGAAATCTGTACTCTGCATCGAACTTGGCCCACAGTGGCCCTTGGCACATTATGAACTGGCCCATTTGATCAAAAAAAAAAACAACAAAAAACGCAAAAAAAAAAAACACCTGAAACTGAAAATAAACCAACTTTTTTCGGACCAACCCGTCAACCCATCAACAGCTTTGGTGACGGGCGTTTAGCCCACCCCTGACTCTGTGTTTCATTGCAAAAATTGCAGCCAAGGTGTGGCATCAGGCAAGGGATAGGCCCTTTCAACGGAAGTCCATGTCCTGCGTGTGTTTCGGTTCAGGCGCAAGTTTAAGTAGTACACAACAAACAGTCGTGCTTCCCCTTTATGATTCACAGCAGCCCTCAACAGTGCAGCAGCAGAGGGCGGCTTTGGACCACCAGGAATGTCCGCAGCACGCTCAATTCCATAATCTTGCCTTGTAGGCCTAAAGAATGGCAATCATGACAATATGAAATGCAACAAGGAAATCAATCAGAGCACAACATAACGTGTTCACACAACAGGTTCACACAACAACCCTTGGCTCCCAATTACAGTTGATACAATACACCAGGACATGCAACAAACAACATCATGGGCTTGGAGCAAATGAAAACTGCATCACATCCGGAGTCTGCCTGAAAATTCGATCAGCTTCACTTACAATGAAAAACTCATTCCTAAATGTCAGTACAGCAATAATAGTGGTGGGTGCAACACCTCAACATCCATGTGCTAACAATTTGGTACTCAACTCTACTAAAAATTAGGCACAAAAAGCAGCTGACGGAATATTCAGTCAGCTTTTGGGGGGCGCCTCAAGCGCAGTGCGCGCACAGTGCAACTATTTGGGCGTCTGGCCGTACTAGAGACCCATACTTTGAGATACTAGGGGCCCCTAGGGGCATCATGGTGACCCCTAGCGGAGGTTTTGACTTCTGATTTTGTCCCCCTTTGTTTGGGGACCCCCGAGAATGCATGGGGACTCCCCCATGCATGGCCTTCGTGGTAATGGGGCGAGGGAGAAGACGGCCTTGATGCCCGATCCCTTATGGAGGAGCTCGTGCGGCTTTACCACTCAGGACTCGCGTCGTGGATATGGACATGGTGCACCCTTGGAAGGAGCCGTGGGGACTCTCCCCCAGTCTGCGGCCTTGGGGAGCCTGGGCCGTCCTGACAGATCTCTGTGGTCGCTCTCTATTGAGCATGATGTGTGTTATGTGAAGGGAAGGTAGTTTGCAACTTTCTTGAGCTGGGGCAGTTTGGGTCACTTAATTCTAAGGGCGTTTCCAAGGGGTGTGCTTGGGGGCTCTTCGAGGGGAAAAATAGTCTAAAAGTAGCGCGCAGTGCAAAGGTTCCCCCTTGGTCTTCAGTGAATTTAGCAATTATGCTAATGCTCACCAAATGTTCAGTGAGGTTCAACGAATTTGTGAATTATACATACCATTTGAAACATGTTCCCCAATCTGAGTAGGATACCGTGCAACCTACACTCTCCGGATTATTTATTTATTTATTTTTGCGAAATCCTGTGTCCCGAACGGCAGAATTATTTAAAAAATTTATGTTTTTTGTTGTTTTTTTTTTTTGCGCCCAGAAAAAACACTCCGCAATTAAATATTTTGGCAAAATATTGGAGTGTTTGTGAAGAATCGTACAGGTGTGATGCAAGGACCCTTGTTGCTTCCCCTATCTCCCCCGACCCTTTCCGCTGACAGCAATGTTCATGGCTCACGGTCCATGGCTCTACAACTGGCTTTTGACAAGGGGTCCGACTCACATGCCGTCACTCTGTTGACGACATTGTTTCCTGCCACATTCGGGAGCTTGAGGGAATCACACATCCGGTACTTTGGTAAACAGGAGGCTTCCAAGAATGTGCCGAAGGCAGAGTATCGTAGGGGCAACACGATCATCTGTCTGTCACTATTCTCTATCACTATTCTCTGGACACGTGAGTTGTTGTGATCGCAGATGACAGTGTTGAAGTCCAGTAAGGTTTTGATGAGAGTTCTGTGTGTATTCGTCATGTTGTGGCAAGCTTGGTTGTGCATGGAACCCATTTATTTCATCAGGTGGACAACTGCAAGACAACTGATAAGTTTGGTCCCTGCAAGATTTTAAGCAAATAGCAGCATTGAGGACACAATATCAAACGCAAAATGTCAATCGGACAAAATTTAATCGCAAAAAATTAATTTATTTTATGGGTGGAATACACAGTTTTTGGCTCGCAAATTCAAAATAATCGCAATTTTTTTTGAGGCTATTTAGTGGCAAAAACAAAAATTTTGCTAAATATTAATTGTTTTTTTTCCGTCAAATATTTGTATTTTAAGAATATTCATGTTTGCACTGTAGCACAAAAATGAATGGCGCACTCAGCGTCTTGCCCTGGTACGAGGAGCAGACAAAGAAAGAATGCAAAACTCACACACACAATCGATGCACAGTGAAAAAAGCAAAAATGGCCAATTTTGGTCTCCGAAGGGGTGCACAGGTTGGCCCGCCTAAGCCCCCCCCCCCCCACGTGCGAATGTCTGTTTTTGTTGTCTGTTTTTTAATTAGGTGACACTCCCCCACGTGCGAATTTGGCGTTCAACGCCGCTGCGGTGAGGCGTTGGGGGGGGGGGGTTCTAGTCCGCGACCCGAGTACGGGACTGCTCGACCTTCCCATACTCCGCAGCAATGGTCCCCACCTCCAGCTGCATATTCTGCTGCACCAATAACAGTTTGGTGTTGAAGAAGGAGCGACAAGAGGGAAGGTGGGGTGGTGCTGGCATCCAACCACATACACCAAAGCTTTTCGATGGCCTCATGCAGGGGTTGTATTCGAGCGGTATTTGGTCAACACAGGGGCACCCCAATTGCTGGATGATTGGGTATCGCCGGGTGACAGTCTTCCTTTGCAACTCCAGGACGCCCGTTTTTTCCCCCCGCACATGTAGCAGTGTGCAACGTGGCGGTTGTAGCCAAACCACATGGCCCGTCTGCAAAGCAACTTTCGCATGCTGGTGCTGTTCGCTTTGGGGTATCTGAGCTGCTTTGTGTACCTCAACAGCGAGTCAGATGAGATGGCAGTGGTCCCAGACGTGAACGTTGATGTGGCTTCTGAGACCATTGCTGCTGAGAGCTGCCCCGACAGCCCTCCACCTGCTGCAGCACTGGCAAATGCTACAGAATCATGCGAATGTCATGAGCGGGATCCCGAGCAGCAGGCTGAGCAGGCTAGAGAAAGGCTGCGGCAGCGAGCGGAGGAGTGCGTGGATGACATTGTGAAACAGCGCATGGGTATACCCATGATCTCCCCAGTACTGGCCCGGTGCGCCATGAAGATTGTGACACGGCACTTGGTATGATTATACCTGCTTTCCTGCCCTTCTGATGTGGTGACGGTGCGCCCTCTCACTTGCACCGAACCTCAACTTCGAGCCCCCTCTCCCCCTAAGATCATGTTCTTATCTGCTGGAACGCTTGAGCAATTAGAAATGGGTTATTGCGCCCCGTTAGTCTTTACCAATCTATCCCCCACCGAAGGGGGCCAAGCGGCATATTTGTAGGAATGCCATTGCTGTGCGTGCATATTTGGTAAAATCCACCAGTTGTGCACCACCCCGAACAGACGTGTGGCTTTGCAATTCCGCCCACATGGGCCTGTAGAGTGGATCATCCTTGCAGTGTGGGCTCCAATCCTCAAACAATACACGCACTGGCGGGCGTATCACTATTCCTTGGGCATTGTAGAAAGTGCCCACAGCTCTTCTTTCGCTCTTCTTTCCTTCTTCCCTGGTTTTGGGCCAGCATGTGGATTTCGGTGTCTGCAGCATCTGCGCGAAAGACCCCCCCCCCCCCCCCAACTGAAGCTGATGAAAGTGTGAAACAGAAGAGCTGATAGGCAAGTTTTTGCACTGCGTAAACAGCGTTCCCGCAGAGGGCTGCAGAAGTCTGCCGACCGACAGCGGAGCGGACTGGAGAGGACTGAGCAGTGGACAGCAAGGATGGGCATAAGAACAGGTCCAATTTTTTGGTGGGGGTGGTGGGAGGTTGGGCTATCTGTCACTCAGGTCCAATTTTTTGGTGGGGGTGGTGGGAGGTTGGGCTATCTGTCACTCAGGTCCAATTTTTTGGTGGGGGTGGTGGGAGGTTGGGCTATCTGTCACTCAGATTTTTGTGGAGAATTCAAATATGGGTGAAAAACACGAAAAAAAGTTTCGACCCCCTGACGCGACCTCCACGTCGGCCCTTTGCTGCTGGTCCATCCATCCGTCACCTGTCACCTGTCACTCGGGGGGGGGGGGCGGGGGGGGGGGGCTATGTCCTACACTGGTGGACAGAGCCAACAGGGTTGGAGAGGCCTGTCATGCCACTATGGTTATCCTTCAACACTTTTGTAGGAGCATAGTGAGGCAGATGGCGCGGGCAGATCAGTGTTTGACTACGGCTACGACGCAATGGACTACCCCCCGGCAGACAAGATGTCCAAGCAGTGGTTCTATCTCGCTGCCTTCCTGCCCCAGGACACCATCGCCCTCCCCACGAAGCGGCACATGCCGCGCAACCTCCTGTTTCTCGCACCCCCGATCCTGCATCGCCTCAAAGCTCTCTTCCAGAGCCCTGACCTCTTCGACTATCAGTTCGCCTTCCGTGTGGACGAGCTGCTGACGTACGCCACCCCCATCGGCATCTTCGACCTTGTGGGCCGGATTGTGTCCCTGGTGTGCGCTGCTGCCAACTGCAGTTATGTAAGTAAGGTTTTGCCACAATGAGTCACGAACACCGGTTTGTGTGTGTGTGTGTGTGTGTGTGTGTGTGTGTGTGTGTGTGTGTGTGTGTGTGTGTGTGTGTGTGTGTTCTCCAACCGCTTTTCTTTGCTCTGTTCTTGTCTCGCGGTTCTCATCGTGTGTGTGTGTATACATGGGGGGGGGTTTGGTGGGCCGTAAATTTGGTGTGGGAATTTGGCGTTTCAACCTGACTGCCAAATTTCCCATGCCAAAATCCAGGGGCTTTCTGCTTTGTCCTCCTATCCCTTTGTGCTTTGCATGCTCCATGTCTCATTCCTTGTTCCTTGCTTCCGCCACATTTCCCACGGCCAAATTCACAAAGCACCAAATCCGGCCCCCCTTGATAAGTCCGAGTCTCTGTTTTTTTCAACGGTGCCTCGCCTTCAATGACAACCATGACCATTTCCTTGATTGATTGATTGTTGGTTTGACGAGCTGTTACGACCGGTGCCTGCATGCCTGTGTATGTGCAATGGGTTGGTTCCAGGCCACAGCTTAGTGGCGACTTTTACCTATACAGGGGGGCTGGCTGGCTGGCTGGTGGGCGGGTCAGAGGCCCAAACAAAGTGTGTGTATCTAAAATCGACCTCCAATTTCGGGCCCCTTTGGGAATGCCATGCACGCAGTGCGAAGTTTTGGATGTCGGCAAATACTCGAACCCTAGTTTTGGCCCCTTTTCACAAGTTTTTGGTTCCGTACCAGGGTTTTTTTGGCTTCCCAAGCATTTAGGATGTGGCATATTTGAATTGTCAACCATTTCCCCCTAGAAGAGGCCCATCGACATAGTGTACACAGTCGACACGACCCGGATCTCAACGTCGTCATTGTTGACACTACAGCGAGCCTCGTATCCGTAGAGGCGGTTCGATTCGCCCTACAGAGTACTCTTCCCGACAGATAGTACGTGCACCAAAACCTTGGTCGACTTCAAGGTGATTCTCGAACCGAGATGCTCGAGATCATCGATGGGTATGGCCACGTCCACAACTGGAGAGAAGTCAACGTGGTCATCGTCGCTCGAAGGCTCTGGATCGCCGATAGTCGATGGTGGCGAGTCGACACCAGGGCCGGGCTTCCCCCTAGTAAACGGGTGACAGGTATTCTTGGGTGAGTACCCTAGCCTCTGTGTGCGCAATATGCACCCAGTGCACACGCAGTGCGCACGCAGTGCAAACACTTAGCCTTTGATCAAGGAGTAGGCGGTCCGGGCAGGATGAGATAACATTGAAAGCCCCTGACCCTCCTTGTACAACGCCCTTGCGCCTGTCATGCAGAAAGGCGCCTGTGCCCATGGCCTTTTGACTGTGTGTTCGGAGGCTTGTAGGTACGGACGAGAGTACCAGGGACGGTGGAACGTATGCAAACAACAAGCCATTGAATCCTTGCAACAGCAAACACCAGAACTCCGAAACAAAACAAAAGAATAATTGAAATCTGTCAGGAGAGGCTTCAGGTTAGATTCTGTGGTGAAACTGCCCTTTCAGCGCAGCATACCAGGTCGGTTATTCAGCCAGCCAATGCTTGGCACCAGCTAAGTCCTCACCAATGGGGCCCCATAGAAGGCCAGTGGGTGGTTCAAAGAGAAGACGTATATGGGGCCTGGGTCTGGTGCTACGCATGGTGGCCACACGAGGTGAATCAAGTCTGCCCCCCTCTCTGTTTCCACTCTGGTGTTTGGGAGGCCAAGACTCATTGAGCAGGGTTGCACAGGGGGTTAAATGCAATTTAATCCCCTTTTTGTTTGCTATGGAATGCGACCAACCCAAAAAAGGGGGCATGTGGCATGCTTGGGGCTCTGCCCCGGGGTTGCTTGTTGATTTGGCCCACCCACCCACCCACCCACCAACCCCAACACACAGTTGTCGCTGGGACACACATACAAAGCAGTGTTCCAGCAGGCCGGCAAAAAAGCAGGACAGACTCAACAGTGGCAAACCAAAACTAATGTTTCTCTGAAACATACATGCTCAGGAGTCTCGGCCGTCATCCCTGCATGAAGGAGAGGAGGTCTGAGGGATCTGGTTGTCGACTTGACCTGAACCCTCCCCAACCACCCTCCTAAACACATGAGTTTGACGCCAAGCAACCAACACAGACATCAACACAAGCTGCAAGTGAATAGTATGATGTGGCCATCAGGATAAGCGCCGGCACACGGCGTCATTTGACCCGCACTGCACACAGCGCGGATAAGCCGCCAATACTCGAGAGGCACATCTTGAGACTGGGGCAAGCAAACCGGCTCTCTGGCCGTTAAATCACCAACTGATGGGTGCCTTGGGGTGTGTTCACAGGACATAATTAACACCTGCCCACACAAACGCACAGGCACAGTGCATGCGACAAACAGGCACTGGGTCAAAGCAGCCTGAGCATAGAACAGCTCGACAGGCATGTGTCAAAGAGGAAAGCAATAAGAAGTACCAAGGCACGCAGGAGGCGCCTTTTGGACACTTTTGGACACCCATACACACGACTGTGAAGCCCCGCATTCCATGTGCAAGCAGCAAAGAAGAGCACAGGACACGTACCCCCCCCCCCCCCCCATGCCTAGGAACCGCCTTGCGCAAGAACCGCCCCCTGGTTCTGCGGTCCAATTCTCGCACAACTTTTTTTACCAGGGTATTGGGTTTTTCATCATGGACATCATCATCATCATCATGGATGATGATGCAGTCCCCAAGCATTTTAACGTCCCGGAACCCAAGCCTAAGCCTAAGCCGAAGCCAGCGGTCGAAATTTGGGGGGAAAGCGTACGCAAGAACCGCCCCCTCGTTCCGCGGTCGAACATTGCCGGTTCGTGGGCACGGGGGGGGGGGGGGGGCGTAGGTACGTACACATGAACCCATGGGGAGCCATGTAGCACCAAATGACCCCCTGTTTTTGTGGCCAATCAGCCCGATTGGTCCGTTGTTGGGAGCATTCCCCTGTGAGAGGGGCTTGCCAAAAGGCAATAGAATCTCTGTCCAATACCACAAGATGGCCCAGGGATGCCAGCCAAGACACAAATCTTGACGATGTGACTGCCAAATCAACTCCACTCTTTGTGGCTCTCTCTGACTCCATTTTCTATGTACCTGTCATCTTTTGGGCATGGCGCATCGCAGTCTGCACGGGACAGTAGACTCGATGCAGCAACTGCGTGGGACGATTGCATGCCCGCTGCGCTGTGGTGTGCCGAGCTGTGCTGTGCTTCCCTGTGCTGTGCAATCATTGCCTTTACCTTCCTGACCGGTTCCCCATGCACACAGGCCAAGACCACGTTCATGGTGCTGCCGTGCACGGGCATTTCCGACATGACCGACCAAGAGGTGGTTCACAAGGCCGTGCAGCATGTGCTGGCTCAGGGTGCGCAGCGGGATTTTGGGGTGCAGGCCCTGGAGGTGGATGTGACTTCAATGGCGGTGTACACCTACAGGACATGCACAAAGGAGGTCCTTAAGGTACACGTGCCTGCGCTAGCGACCAGTGCAGTAAGTGAAAGAGCACTTTTGACCTCATTTTGGCTGCTGCGAGCCGCCGTTAGCTCCATATGGGCGACCAACGGGAGCCAAGTGGCGCCTTAGTTGGGCAATCCACATGAAGACACAACCGTTGCTCCTGAGATGGAATGCCGATAGTTGTTGCACTCCCATTGCTTGCTGACTGGCTTGCTTCCCTGCTCGCGGTGACCGACCCTCCCAACTGTCGCGTGCCTCCGCAGCCTGCTCCTTGGTAACTTATCACCCGATGCGAGCAGATTGTGCACCCCCCTCCCTCCCCTCCACATCACATTTGCCTGGAAAGATTGCCAAGATATGTTTTGTTTTACCGTGCTGCAGGTGGGCCTCTGCACCCTGTCCTGCATACCATTTGCGAGCCACGCGCCTTGTTTTTTTGTTTGCCAAAGGCGGCCTGCTTTGCAGCACCCATCTACTGTGTTGCTCAGCCACCAATTTACTGTTGGACCCGGACATCATGAAGACGAGTCTTGAAATTGCGGCATTGAACCATCAAGTGGCGAGGTGAGACAAACTTGTCAGTTTTGACCGCGGTGACCACAGACATGGGATTTTGGCGTCACAGTGCAGGGCCAAGAAGCACCCGGCTAAGGGATTTCACGAGTACACTATTCTGGAAATTGGAAAAAACAGTAAAAATGGGGAGGAATGAAAAAAGGGGATTATTTGGAGGTGTTTAATGGGGAATTGGGGGAAATTTTGGCCAAGAACTCCGAAAATGCAATTTGTGTTGCATTTTGTCTGAAACTCTTTAACTACCATTGCACGGCGCCTTTTGGCTGTGCCAGCCACCTCCTGTGATGTTGAGCGTTGCTTTTCATCTTTGAACGTGATGAACGGCAACAGGACATGAAGGAAGAAACACACTGTGCTGCATGTCTTCTGCACTTCAATGGAATGGTGGAGTGAATTGACATTGACAATCTTTGTTTTCCCCATCCCCCCCGCGCCCCCATTCCCCCCATTTTCCCCCACCTTTGTTCCTAGGAGCTGGCCGCTTTACGGGGGTACCTTGCCAGGCGCTTTCAGGTCCGACCCAGCTGGGTGCTTCTGAGGCCTGTCATAACACACTTTGTGTAATGCAGCCACTCCCCAATTGTAGCCCCCCCCCCCTGCCGCCCCTTCTCCCGCATGTTGCAGTTTGAATGATGATTGCGCCCTTCTCCCGCATGATCAGTCTGCCAGATCCAGTCACCTACTCAAACATCTCATTTGCAGGCGCCACGGGGGGTGCCCAGCTGCAACCCTTGACCCCCCGTCCCCTTTTAGGGGGCCAAAATTTCTGACGGGTGGCGGGTCAAGGGGCTGCACCTGGGCACCCCCAATGGCAGGCACCCTCCCTCTGCAGGTGACGGTGCGACGACTGCACCGCCGCGTGCGCAAAAAGTGGTGCTTCTACCCGCACAACGGGACCCGCTACGACCTGCACTACATCCAGGGCTCGCCGCCCAGCCTCACCCGGACCGGCAGTCAGGGTTCTGAGGCGACCGCCGTGCGTGCGAAGCCTGTGGTCGGGGTTGCGGAGGTGCTGGGGTGGGGCCTGTTGCGCGACCAGCGCGAGGTCTTGACGTGGGACATGCTGCGGTTCCCTAACTTTGGCAACGCCAGCGTGGACAGCTGGGTGGTCACACAGGGGGGGCGCATGCAGCCCATGGACCCGCTGGAGCCGGACCACTCCCACAGCCCTGTGGGGCACCATTATGTGGACTACCTGCGGATCGGGATGTGCACGTTCGGGCCCATTGAGCAGGGCGTCAAGTTCCGTGAAATCTACACTGACAGCCCACAGGTGTGTCTATGTCACAGGGGGTTTTGTTTTGCATTTTTTTGCATCTCACAGCGGCGGTCTTTTTTTGCATCTTTTGCATTTTTTTTGCATTTTTTTTATGCCCCCCCCCCCCCCCCCGCATCAAAATGGTACATGTGACACAAACTTGTCCATGGATTGCCACAATAAAAGGAAACTGGATGCAAATGCATTTATTTGCATCGCATTTTTTGCAATCTCAACTTGCACCCCGCCTTCCCCCTTGCACTGGGGAGCAGAACTAGTGCCGCGCACGAGGCATCGTGCTGTGCAACGGTCAGGAGTGGTGGGAAACTGCACAGCAATTGCCCTGCAGCCTACTCGAAGCTGCATGTTGGCAAGGCAGCAGGGCCACTGTATCTGCCTGACAGGGTCCCCCCTCGTGGGGTGACCTGTAGAGCTCTTGCACCACCCCCCACCAGAGTCCACAGTATCTGCCACGAGTGTAGGAAATTTTGCGGAAGCCCCTGGATTCGTGTGGCAAATTTCACGGCCAATTTGAAACGCCAAATTTCCCACACGAAAGTTACTGCCCACAACCCCCCGTGTGCGTGCAGGGGCACACCCACTGTAAAGCAACCGTTCGACTGCTCAATGTCACTGTTTAATGCCATCATGCGTTGAACGGTTATCTTTGCACAGGGCGGCGGTTTGGTGCAAAGTTTCCAGGCCCACCTTCAGCGCCGTCATTCAGTGCACAACACACAGACTCTGGACAAGACAAAGACCACGCAGGGGAGTTCAGTCAGCTCTGGACCCCAAACCCCGGGCTTCTGCAAGATTTCCTGCAGCGAAATTTACCACCGCAAAATGGACCAGGCACGAAATCCCCCCACCCTGTACTCAGGCGCTGGAGGCCGCAAAACGATTAATCAGTCGCTTGGAGCGGAGCCCAGGGCTGTCCTTTACGAATGAGATATTCCTTTTTTCCTTTTTTTTTCGCTAAGGACAGCCGGAGGTTATCAGTGGCGAGAGTTGTTTAACCGACGGCAGTTGACAGTCAACCGACGCCGGTTGGCTGATGACCAACCGCAGTTACTCGCCGGCTGGCGCTCTGTGCAGGTCCGAGTGTACCTGAGGCCTGCACAGTCTTAAGGACAGCCCTGGCGCAGCCCGTTGGTGGGAAAAATGAAGTATATTGAAGGAAAATTTATTGTGCCATTTTCGGTACACAAACTTTTGGGTGCTGGACCCCCCCCCCTTTCTAACACATGATTGGCCGCATTGCGTCATAGGGGAAGGAACTGATCTTCATGAGCCGCACGAAAAATTACAAGTTTGCGAAGGGGCAGATCTTCTCGGCGCAGGGCTCCGGGACGTGGAAGGTCCGGGACGCGTCCACCCCCGACGTGGGGGAGTGCGAGGCCTGCAAGGAGTGCCTGGCCTTCCCGTACGCCATGGGGGCGCCGCTGGGGAAGGCCCAGGGGCCCTGCGACAAGTGCTGGGAGTGCCAGTACATGCGCTTCATCGGGCACGGGATGCCGCTCGCGCGAACCTTCGTGGGCTGCACGGACGTGGAGGGGGTGATGGAGAACTCCGTGAAGCCCTGGCACCTGTGCGACGACACGCAGAAGGGGCACATCCCGCGGCCGTCCGAGGGGAAGGCCTGATCGGCCCATGTCACCGGCAACCCCCGACGGCCGGGCCCAGCCTTACATTAGAACGGCCGACATCCGTAGGAGGACCCCCCCCCCCCCCCTGACCAAAGTGACCATTGTGGAACGATGCATTTGCAATCGGGAAAATCCGATCGGGCCATTTTTGGTACACAAAACTTTTGGGCCCCAGCCCACCCCCCCCTCCTCTGTTCTAATGTTAGCTTAGCCGGGCCTGACCTACGCCTGAATCCCTCTGTGCCGAAATGGGGGGGGGGGGGGGCTCGAGGAAGCCCTTTCCTTTTTTTTTCCGCCCCTGAAGAACCCTGATCCCCCCCCCCCCCGGCACACCCGCATCCATCGCCCGGGGTTTCACCGCAGGCGGGCCCGCACCGTCGGGTTTAGCCGCCGACCGCCGCCCGTCCAGTGCCAACCGCCGTCGATTTGGCAGCCAGTTGAGACACCACACAAATACTGGCGGCTGTTCTGATTCCTTGAGGACCCCCCCCCCCCCCCCGCCCCAGAAATGCCCTGAACCCTCCTTCACCACCAAGTCAACGGTCGGGCAACCAACCCACCTATCCACATGGGGAGGCTTCCCCCCTAAACAGGTGCACACGTACATACATCCGGAAGTACCAAGCGTCATACTCCTTCAGCCTTGATGGCACTCCCCCCGAAATGAGCCATTTGCAATGCGAGGACCTGTTGTGAGGGCCACGCGTGTTTGGGTCACCGCGGCGGTCGTCAACCCCCCCCCCCCTCCCTCCCCCCGCAACACCCTCTCGACAAGACCATAATTGTACGGGATTTAACTCATCCCGGGTCCATCATTGGCCCTCGGTTGACCCTGCCTGACCCCGTACCTTTGGCATACGCCTCTGACCCGTGCCCCGAACCTCTGCTCCGAATGCGTGCTGCCTTTTCATGCCCCCTGACCCAAGAGTCAAGGCCCAGGCCCGCGTCAACTCAGTGCTGACGGGGGGTCAAATCCATTGCTTTCTGACCACGGGAACGGGGTCTGATGCGGTTCTGCCCGCGTCACACACGATCAACGCCTCTTTGCTCACACGAACCCTGTCCTATTTTTGAACCCAAGATGGGCCCATCGGCCCTTGGCCAGTGCAGGGCCAGGGAGGCAAAGAAGTTTGTGGGGATGACGCCATCTCCGCTTGCAACTTCAAAAGCGGCATAAAAGCAGCCGGCCACAAATGGTTTCCGACGTCTCATTGGGTCCGCGCCACTTCCACTGGGGAGACCAGATGCAGTGAGATCAAATAGGTCGACGTTCAGACGTTCAGACACTCCCAAAGGTACGGGCGGCCATCTCAAGCTTGTGGATCAGTGTCATGATGATTTGCCTCCGTTGATGCCATCGTGGCAGGCCCAGTTTGCCAAACGATGACGGCCAAATGATGTGGATGAAGGGGCGTATTGGGGGTGTGGCACGTCGACGTTATCATCCGTCCTCGGAGTCTCATGTCCATTGCCCCCGTTTGAAGGCGGAGCTTTGCTTGAGCTGGCTGTTGACTGAAGGCGTTTGGTTGGTCAGCCAGTGGGTGTCAACATTCCTGAAATGCTTTCGACTCTGGGTATGCGATGGCCTGCCGTGCAACCCAGCAGTGGAAGCTTCGACGCTCCAGAATACTGTTGCATCAGATTGCCATGGGTTACGGCTTGAGGCGTCCCGGCCCCCAAGTAGCGCTGTAGCCGTTCGCTTTCACTCTGCACCAACTGCCATCGCTCACAATTGATGAATGGCTCTGACGTTTTTTTTAGGAGTCCTTCAAACCAGTCAGTGCACACAGAAGTGTAGTCGTGGTTGCAATACATGCTGTTGCTCGCACCGTATGGATTGGGTTGTTTGCACCCAATTGCGAGAGGAGTATTTGAAATGCGCCAGAAGTATGCTTAAATGATTGGAACGGAATGGGCCTCTCCCCTTGGAGCACTAGAGTACCCTGGCAGGAATTGACAGGTACAGGCAGCGATGACTAAAATCTTGCTGGCGAGTTCGACGTTTGGTTCTGCACAGGGCAGCTGGGCATATGGTGTGTGTGTGTGTGTGTGTGTGTGTGTGTGTGTGTGTGTGTGTGTGTGTGTGTGTGTGTGTGTGTGTGTGTGTGTGTGTGTGTGTGTGGTCCACAACGTTGTCAGTGTTGCTGGGTGTTGTGGGCTGTAGTCATCGTGTATTTGGGTTCTGCAACACATGCCACCCCAACCTGCCATACATGGGGGGCCACCTGTTCAGATATCCACCCCCCCCCCCCCGTGCTTTCGGCTACCACATAAGTCCTGACCATTGTTGGCCAAACTCTCCGTGCCTAAGGAGCCGGAACTTGAAGAGAGAAAATCATCATTTTGGGAGACAAAATTATCCCCCGATGAATTTTTCGATTTTGCCCCCTCAGCCCCTTTGTCCTTGGGTACTGCTTTTTGGGGTTGGGGGGTGAGGGGGTTTGTTGGCCTATGGCTGCCACTCGGCGTTGATTTGGACCTTGGTCCCGGAGAAGTTTTCGTTCTAAATGGACCATCTAACCAATGGCGGGGTCCCATGCTTTATACCAGTGGATGCGTTTGATTGGCCTTCCAATGGGCACCCACTAGTGAGGACTTTTTTCAGGCCAGCATGGGTCGGTTGAGAGATTGCGTTTTTTGGGTGATGTCCAACAGCTCGTGGGGATCCTGGGGCCATGCTTGGGTGATCAGTTGGTGACAATGGGAATACATATCAACCCATGGGGAGTGTAACACCAATTAGGCCCTCCGAGTGTGTACATTGGCCCCTAAAAGCGTGCTTCCGGGTTCATTTACACCTATGGCCACCACTGTGTGTCCATTTGCACCCTGGTCCCAAAGAATTTTTTTTTCTACACATGAGGCCAGCATAGACAATGTCTGGACCCACCTAAATGCTGAGAAGATGGCCGTGGAATTTTTTTCCTTTGGGTAGTGTATGTTGCCGGGAATACAGCCCGTCGGGCAGCAAAACATTTTTGCAGCGGCTGGTTCCCCGGAAAAAATGTCTTGATTTGGGCCCCCAATGCCAGGTCTTATGTTCAGGTCTGACGTTGTTGTGGCCATTTTGTGTGGAGGACCTCGGCTGAGTCCCCGAGAAACATGTCCCTGATTTGGGCCGCCAAATGAGCCCCCCGGTGTCAGGTCTGATTTTGTGGCCATTTGGGCTGGAGCAGATGGGCTGAGACTGCGAGTCGCCTGGAAAGCTGGGTGCATTGGGTTTTGGTCCCAAAATACAAATACAAGAGATACCAACATCCAAGTAGATTTTTTCGCATGGTGTCGTGCATGTAAAGTGGGTTTTTCCCACAAGTGAGGATGATGACACACGTAAAGAATGTGTTTTACACAACCAAGGATGGTGACACACATGTTAGGTTAGGTTCCTCCCCGCTTTGGGGAGGAACCTAGAGATGGCAGGGGTTATGTAGCTTTTTGGATTCCTCCCCGCTTTGGGGGCTCCGAGACGGTAGGGGCTATGTAGCCTCTTTTATTCTTCCCTGCTTGGTGACCCTCAGACAGCATACGTTACATAGCCTTTTTGATTGCTCCCTGGTTTGGACCCCAAGACGACAGGGGACATAGCCTCTTTCATTCTTTCGCTTTGGGGATCTTGAGACAGCAGGGGTTATGTAGCCTGTTTCATTTCTCCCCGCTTTGGGGATTCTGGGACTGAGCATAGTCCTATTTGACCATCTGTGAACAGCCTGGAACACTCCCACAACAGTTTCTGTGCTTTTTGGCATTAATGTCAATTGACCCGCTTTCCAGGTCCCTTTCGCAAATTTGACCCACGGTGACAAGGGGTCTGTTTTCAGGATCAGCCGCCCCTCTTGACTGGTGCGGAGCTTGCCCCTATCCCCATACCTTACGGTCCGACCGGAGGGCTCTCTTCACCCTCTCTCTCTCCCTCCCTCTCTCTCTCTCTCTCTCTCTCTCTCTCTCTCTCTCTCTCTCTCTCTCTCTCTCTTCCAAATTCCCCATTCTGGAGTTTACAAGGGCTCAGACTCAGCATGCTCCTGCTGTGTTGCTGCCCTACTGCTTCAGGAGTGCACATGGTACTCTGGACACCAGCACCTAGAGCACTCCTCACCTGGTATCCCTCTCCACCAAACGGCGGTTCCACCAGCGTGGGGGGGGGGGGGGGTTGACTTTGCTTTCTCAATGGCAGCACATGGACCACTACGCAAGAGGTGGCTGTAATTTGGTAATGGTGGCATTTGGACCATGTTTTCTCCTTGGTTTTCAGAATAGTACACCATGTCTCATGTGTTGGTGAAGCTGGTTGGCATTTGTACTGCACACGGTCTACTGGTGAGGAGAGCACTGGTATCAATGTTGGTTTGGGTCATGTTTTGCAAAATAAGTTGTATTCAGTTGGTTCCATCAATTTCTGGTCATTTACCGTTGCTTGGATGGGGGGGGGGGGGGGGGGCAGTAAGATTCACAATGCATGCAGTTTGTGGTGATCATGCCGTTGGCCATTGCAGCCATGGGGATTTGGGGAAACTCTCATGTCTTCTGCTGCAGAGGGGTCCAATGGAGGATCTAGTTTGGTGGAGTCAGACATTGTGCATCAGAGGCGTTTTTTTGGTGCGTGGGGCGGGTGAGAGGCACAAACAAACACCCCCCCGATGGCACTGTGCAACACGGTACCACGGCCAGCCTTCATTGGACCCCCACAAATGTACTCCACGTTTGTGGTTCACCTCCATTTCCTGCCGCAGTACTGGGCAGTGAAAACATCCTTTGCAATCACGCATTTCTTGGCTCTGAGGTACTCAAACCTGACTGTACGAACTGTGCCTGTGCACTCCTCATCTATACCGGAGGCACATGCCTGCTTAGAACTTCATCAATGCCTGTGGCACATGCCTGCACACTAATCTGACAAATACTTTAGACACTGCCTTCTATCTTGAACACCGAGACACTGCCTTCCACTAACTTCACTACTAACTAGCTAACTATTAACCAGCTTCATCAAAGCCTGCGACACGTGCCTGTGTAATCATCCCATCGATGCCTGAGACACTGCCTTCTATCTACTCACTCCATCAATGCATGCGGCATGTGCCTGCATACTAACCTCACCAGTACTGACACTGCCTTCTACTAACCGGCATGTGCCTGCGGACTAACCTCATCAATGCCTGAGACACTGTCTGCTTCTGACCTCATCAGTCCTGGAGCAGTCTATGTGACCTTGAGACGAACCAAAATTTGCCCCTACCTCACTTTTCACCGAAGTGCATGAAGTGATCCGCACAGTAGTAAGAAAGGATGCTTCAAGACGGAGCCCATTCCTGATTCTTGCCGCCTGTGTGCTCTTTGGCCAATTTCTTTGCATGCCAATGACAGATTCTGCGTGGAATCTTCGCACTTTAGAATTGATTCAAGCTCCATGTCACGTGCTTCAGACAGGGGGGGTGTGGATAGTTAAAACAAAAGAATTGAAATTGGACAAGTTCTGCAAACACAACTGATCGGCGCCGAATCCCATGAAAATCCCGCTGCAGGCTGGGCTGGACCATTGTTGAGTTCTGACGGCGCTCAGCGCGACTCCGATAGCTGAGTGCCCTTAGAGCATTGCAGAGCTTGCCTGAAGCAGCCATGAGCAATCAATCAACAACATAATCAACGCTGACCTGTTGGTTATGGCTCCTGCCTCTAGACAAAAGTTCTTGGCATTGGCCTCGCGCAGGACATTTGCTTTACTGGCAATGGGAGTGAACCTGAGGGGTCCAGCCCAAGGGTCAACTCGGCGCACACACCATGTTGTGAGCATGTGAGCTGGCACAAGGACAAACCAAACGGGATGTTTGCTTGCACTGTATGTGCTTTCCTCCTCAACCAGCTTGTGTGCTTGAGCAGGCTAGGCTGTGCTAATGCCCAATGCCTCCCTGTTCTCTAGGGCCAGGGCAGGTGTATGTGCTGCTGGATGAGGTTTGTTATTTTATTCTGACACCCGGGGGCCAACCATGAAACAAATACCATCATTCACAAATCACCTTCCCTTGCGAACAAAAAAGCCAGACTTGCACATCGGTCAAACGGGAACTAGCATTCAAAATGTCATTTGTGCCTACGTCTTCACATTTGTAACTGTTCTGGTCGTGCCAAAGGGGGGATTGGCTCAAAGCATTTTGCTGCAATTCACCAAAAGACCAAAAGTTTCTTCTATGGACAAACACCCATATGCAGTTGTGTCATGCGTAAGCTGCTAATTGTTTTTTGGTGTCGGTTGTGTGCTCTTTTTGTTGGCGTAAGCCATGTGTGGCAAAACTTGAAAATGCTATGGCACGCAACCTTCGCCGAAAAAAAAGTACACGGTTTACGCTTTGTTTTGTCATGTGACCTACATCCAAGAAAAGGTGCGTGTGACCTATCGCCAAAAAAAAAACCTGATGCGCTTTTTTTTGCGCGACCCCCCCCCCCCCCCCAAAAGTACACGGCACTTACCGCTCCCAACCGATGGGGGTCGTGGTATGGTAAACGCGCAATACAGGGACGTTTTGTGAACGCGTTCTATGCCCGTGAGTGCACGGTTTATGTCTAATCGGCGCCTATGGGAGGGGGATGAGCTGACCCAAACAACCCAAGAAACATTCGATCGCCGTAGTGTACGGCGAACCCAAGGCAACATTCGGCACTGTTTTGGTTTGCGCTGCAGTGCAGCAAGTCAAAACAATGTACTGAGATTTGTGGTTATGACCATATGCCTATGTCACGGGGGTATATGCGAGCTCTGTATCCATTGCTCATGGCCAAGAGTAAACATGACCTATATCCAAATAAAAGTGCACGCGACCTACGCCAAAAAACAAACATGAACGGCGCAAACCCCTCTCCGTTTTGAGAGGGCTATGCGGCCACCTTCATTCCTCTCTAGTATGGGGACACCGAGACGGCGCGAGTTTCATAGCCACTTTGACCCCCCATCCCCCCTCTTTTGGGGGGTCCCGCAGAAGGTAGGGCTTGTCGCCATCTTGCCTAGATTTGGACCATTTCCAATTTCCCCCATGTGCTAAGCACGGGGACCCCCGAAAAGGCAGGGGTTATGTAGCCATCTTGCCTAGATTTGGGCCACTTGTGATTTTCTCCCCGTGCTGAGCATTGGGGACCCCCGAGAAGGCATGGATGGTGTAGCCATTTGGAAAGTTCACCTGTGGTATATGCATACCGAAGGGTGTGGTTTTTGCTTGACGACATTTGAGTGTTCGATGCGTGGCCGAGTCCATACCGATGAGGATGCATGGCTTTTTAATAAGTGGAGAACGGAGTTTAATGCGGATCCCCTCCTAGAAGCCACTTTGCCCCTTGGTCCTATTGAAGACGAGGAGGCTTGTGGGGAAGGCACAATGCACATCACCGGGGACTCCTTAGCCTTATGCACCCTCTCTGTGAGGATGGCGGGTGGGCGACAAGGTGCGGTAATGTACTGTCTCAAACAATGAGTCTGAAGGGCCAGATCATCCAAACACAATGTCGAACAGTTGTCAATGGCACCGGACAGTTTGAAAAATAAAAGAAGAAGACGACGAGGAGGACACATACTAGGCTATTGTACTAGCCGGTAGGGTTAGTGCGCCGTCAAATGAGGAGCCCTCCTTATTTGATGAGGAGGAGCGCCTCTTCCCGCCCAGAGTAGCCGAACCGTCGATGCCAACACTCCCGAGGAAGATACTATTGGGCCTGTAGCACAGAAGGTTACTTGTAGGTCACTTTTGGATGAAACAACACCTCTTGCGGTGGGAGATTGGTTGAGTGATAAGGATATTACGGCATGGCTTACCGACAAGTTGTATCACAATGAAATCGGTGAGCCATGGGCATGGACTATAGCGGTGACATACATTGTGTCCCGCCTACCAAACATACAGGGGTAAGAACGCACTCAGGTGGCCCATGGTGGTTTGGCCTAGAGGCGGCGGCGCATATTTCTTGTTGATAGTGACAAGCACGAAGGACTCCAAGGGTTTGTTTGTGCTATGGACTGCACAGTGCCAACATGGGCCTTCAAAGTGTGGATTTGGGAGCCACTCTCTGGTACTTCCTTGATTTGGCCAATGCTAAGACACCTCCGTCAATAGTGGGTTTCCACACATGCTCGAGCTTTCAAAAGGATGGTATGTGACTATCAATCCTTGCATCTTTGCGATGAGGGATTGCCCATCAGGGAAGCTCGGAGGACATTGCTGTTATCCTCATGCCTTTGCGGAAAGGCTTCATCGGTGAACCATTGTGCATCATCAATGCAGATTGCTCTTTCCGAGTCCGTGCACCATCCCACAAAATGGATGGGAGGAGGATGCGAGTTGCTAGAAGGCTGGAGAATATCCTCCTACACCAGCCTCCAACTCCCATCTACCGTACTTCGCCTCTCCTTTTTGAAGAAGAAGATCCTCTTTCACAACCCAAGGACAATATTGCTACCACCCCCTCTTTGGAGCCCGAAGCTGGACCATCTCCTCCCTCCCCAGCCTCCAACTCCGAGGACATGCCCCTAGGTGGGCGGTCGATGATGGGTAGTGTTGATGCTGACCCACCAACCCCGCACTCCTGTGCCTCTTCTAACCCCACCACAGACGGCGACACCCGTCGGTACGTGTCCATTTGTGGAGCGATTCCGGGTCCCCAAGGGGTATCCAAAGGGAGCACAGCACAGGGTCAATTGGTGCCGGACCACATGTTTATTGATGACCTGACCAAGGACATTGAGCAGAATATCCATCAAGTTTGTGCGCGGAACACCAATCCGCGTGCAAAGCCGAAGTCATCAGACTCCAAGTCCGACTCCTTGTAGTTGGTGCATGGTTTGTAGCACATTCAACTCTTCTTTTCGACCGTCTCCTCTTCTCTCCATCCTCTCCGACATTATTCGTTTCTTTTTGCCATCTTCGGGCGATGAGTGTAAATTCCTATCCAAGTCACCCTTCACGCCACGGCTCCATTGCTTTACCCATGCCGGAGGTACCCAAAATGTCCGTGGGGGCTATATGCTTTACTCCTCCAGTAGCAATGGTGGTTGTTGGGTGGTTCTTGTGTTTCTTGTTGTTGTTTTTTTTCTGAAAAAAGGGGTTTTTTCCCATACCCGACTAGCATCCCAAAACAAAAAGTGCATGTGATTTGCACGTAAAATAAAAAGTTTCTGTCAAAAAAAGTTACCCGATTTACGCCTAGAAAAAAAGTGCATGCAGTTTGAGCCACAAAAAAAGTGCGCAATTTATGCTTTCTTCTGCAGTTAACCTGTGCTTTCCTCTATGCATTTTCATGATATCACAGGAGAAGGTTGCACGGTGCAGCACTTTTTGATCTTTCCAAATATTTCACCCACTGAAGAGGCCTTCCCCCCCCTTGTATAAGCTACGCCCTTGTCCAAGCTACAGTAGGTTGTTCATCATAGTGGTCGACACGGGGGGTGGTTTTATTTTCGTCTCGGAGGTACCTGTCAGCTCAACCCAGTTCCAGCTGAGGGTAGGGAGGGCGACCTGACCTATCCTGACGAACTGTGGCGGCGCCTCCGGCGCCGTATCCGGGGAAGAGCTGTGGCGCTTCGCTGGACAGATGGGACAATGTTTGCCGCGGCCCCGCCGCGTGATACTTGCTGATTGAGGGCATAGGTCTGTCGGTGGGGACCTATTGCTGAACTTTCCACTGTTCTATGGCCAAGCTACAGTAGGCGTAGGGACTGTATTAATTTGGGGCCTAATTTTAATTCGGTACCAAACGTAGTGCAGCCACATAAGACATGGGTTTGGTGACGAATTTGCGAGGCGCATAGACTCATGGACACATTTGTTGTGAGTGTTTGCCCACTTGAACCCACATAGCTCTGATTTTTGGTATCCTTGTGCATTATATTCCCCTTGCTTGCGCCAGCTCACCATGCAATCCTCTCTTTTTGAACCTGGGCGCCCGGTGTCGGTAGTTGTATGTGTCGCGCACAAGCTACACCCGTGTCCAAGCTACAGTAGGCGTAGGGACTGTATTAAATTTGGGACTTTGGCGTAGCTTATACAAGGGGGGGGGGGTACAAAAGAGAGGTTTATGGGTGGTTCCTTTTAATTCTTGGTGGTTTCTAGGTTGTTGTTGTTACTCCCTGGTGCTTTCCGGGGGCCTCTAGGTGGTTGCTGGTAATTCTTGGGGGCATTCGGGTGGCTGCTGTCAATTCTGATGGCTTCTTGATATGAGGATTGATAAGGAAGGCCACAAGCTCCACATGGATCCCACGTTGGGGCTGCCTGGACAGTTCCATTCCTGGGATGCAAGTGAAACTTCAATCGGTTCCCTTGATATGCAACAGGTGACAGGCCTAGGAATACTAGTAGCCAGGCTAAGGGACAGCAAATAATTTCGCCATTAGTGACACAGCAACAGGCCGAAATAGATGGGAGCTAGTAAGAGGATGCATGCCCCCCACACCACAGCGCAGTTTACCACAACACCGTGCCATTGGGCCTGAGATGGGGAGAAGGCCCAAAGCACACTAGACACTTGCTTGGTCATGCATGACGCTTTGACTATGCCGAACATAAGTGATGGTATCAAAACGATCACTCTGCAGGGAGGGCCCAACAACTTGGGCTGTGACGACCTCACTCCTGGACCGCTGAAACACAGAGTGGAGAGGACTCAAATGGCTACATTGCATTGAGGCCTTGAGAGGAAAGGGGACTTGGATGGCTACTAGGTAGTGCCAGTTGGGGCATGTTTAATGGGCGTAAAAGTGTGCCCAGTGCACACCCAGCGTAGCAACATTCCACCTGAGTGTGTATCAACATGTAGGGCACAGACAACAGCCTTATGCAAAGAACACTTGGCATTGTTTTGTTAATTTCTGGGTTCCCGCTGTTGCTTACACAAAGGAGAGGGTATGAAGGCTATTGTTGTACAGCAGATATTCCCCAAAGAGGGGTCTTGCAAATGCCTGGTCGCCTCACGTTTTGTTGCAGTCTTTCAATGAGCTCAAGATCTCGGTCACCGTCTCGCTCTCTTCCGAGGGGCCGGTCCACATCTGGGTCTCGTGATGGCGAGGAACATGGAGGCAGACGGTTCCGCAGCAGATCGGGTTCACGCAGGAATCGGAGGTCCAGATCCAGGTCCAGGCCACGGGACCGGTCCTACAGCAGGAGTCCACGACGGCTCAAGCCAAGATCGCATTCGCGGTCACCCAGCCCTGAGGAAGTTCGGTCTTTGTATGTGACTGGCTTCAGCCCGGGGAATACAAATGCACGTGATTTGGTGGACAGGTTTGACGAGGTGGGTAAAGTGGAGCGCATTCACATGAAGGAGAAGTTTGCGTTCATAACAATGAAGTCTGGTGCCTCAAAGGCTGTGCGCGAGTTCGATGGCGCAACATTTCAGGGCAAGAAGCTTCGTGTGGAGTTTGTCAAGGTTTGTGATCAAGATGCTTTTGCTGTGGAGCTGTACTTGGTGCGGGGTGGGACCTTGTCATGCAAGGCGTGTAGTGTACCGTAGTGCTGTGCATTGTGGCATAGCATGGTGTGGCATGGCGCCGTGGTGTGGTGTGGTGGTATCATGTAGTGCAATGGAGTGGAGTGGAGTGGAGTGGAGTGTGGTGTGGCGTGGTGGGGTGTACACTACAACCACACTGCACTACACTACAACTACAACACAAATATACTACACAACACTACACTACCACTACCACCACCACTACCACCACCACCACCACTACCACTACCACTACCACTACCACTACCACTACCACTACCACTACCACTACCACTACCACTACCACTACCACTACCACTACCACTACCACTACCACTACCACTACCACTACCACTACCACTACCACTACCACTACCAGCACACTACACTACACTACACGGCGCTACCAGGAATGGATATAGTACTGCCACAATTATTTTGGTGGGGGTGTAGGGGGGGGACACTGAGGCCCAGTGCTCCCTAACAGTGTGGCAGAGTTTTAAAGAAGATACACTGCCCACTGCTCCCTAGCAGTGTGGCGCTGTACTGAAGGAGATCCACTGCCCACTGCTCCCCCATCTGCTCCCCCATCTGCTCCCCCATCTGCTCCCCCATCAGTGTGGCAGTGTATTGAAGGAGTTGAGCAGCCCGCCACTCCACTGCAGTGTATAGAGGGAATTGCACTGCCTACTGCTCTCCACCAATGCGGCAATATAATGAAGGGGTCCCATTGCCCACTACCCCCAGCCATGTGGCAGTGTGTGGAAGGAGATCCACTGCCCATTGCTCCCCAGCTCCCCAGCAATGTGGCAGTGTAGTGAAGGACATCCACTGCCCACTACTCCCCTAGTAGTAGTGTGGCAGTGTATTGACCCCCAGCCATGTGGCAGTGTGTGGAAGGAGATCCACTGCCTACTGCTCCCCAACAATGTGGCAATGTACTAAAGGAGATCCACTGCCCACTGCCCACTGCTACCCACTGCTCCCAGCAGTGTGGTAGTGTGCTGAAGGAGATCCATTACCCACTGCTCCCTAGCAGTGTGGCAGCGTATTGAAGGAGATCCACTGCCCACTGCTCCCAGCAGTGTGGCAGTGTATTGAAGGAGTCGAGCAGCCCGCTACTCCACAGCAGTGTATAGAGGGTGGCTCCACCCTGTTTGTTTGGTACTGTCTGCTCTGTCTGCTATGTTGTCAGGTTCATGAAATTTTTGGCCGGTGCCACACAGTTCTTATGCTGTACATAACAGGCTGTATCTTAGCACCTGGATGTAGCATAGCAGTTTGATTGTGTGCTGAACTCTTGGAACACTGAGGTGTGGGGTGGTGCCATTTTCTGTAGAAAGCTACAGGTTGTGCACTTGTGCAGGTGCCCTGCTCCCCTTTCACCCCATTGCAATAGGGCCGAGGCGTCCCGGAGCACCGCGGCGAAAAGATTCCGCCCTCCAAAACGCTCTTTGTGGTCAACTTCGACCCACAGCGGACCAACAAAGCGGACGTCGAAGACTTCTTCCGCGGCTTCAAAGTCCGTGACGTGGAGCTCTCCGACAAATGGGCCTTTGTGACGATGGAGACGCTGGAGGACGCCGAAGATGCCGTGAAAGATCTGGATGGCAGATGGCTGGGCGACCGCCAGATCACCGTCACGTTTAAGGCTGCGGAGACGTCTTCGCGCGGGGACGGAGGCAGGGGCAGGGGTGGGGGCCGCAAGCGGCCCCGCTCTCCCCCTCGCAGAGGAGGGTACGGCCCCCCTGGCGGAGGAGGGTACGGCCCCCCCGAGGGCTTCGTCATCCCCAACTGGTTGAAGAACATACGAGGGCTGCCCCCGGGGATCCCGCCCTTCTTCCCCCCCTTCTTCCCCCCGCCGCCCCAGTTCGGCCGGGATCGAAGCCGCTCGCCTCCGCGACAACGCCGCCGGTCGCCACCTCGCCGCCGCCGATCCCGTTCGCGGTGATGGAGCAGGAAGAGGCGGTCCGAAACAACATCAGCACCGTCAGTGGTGACTGTCGTGGGCATCGAAGCACTGCAGCAGAAACGGTTGCTTCTGAAGGCACGTTGCGAGTACCTGAGCACCAAAGTACAGAACCGACAGGCGCGTCATGTCTGCGGAGCACGAACAGTGGACACTGTGGGGCTTGTTTGTGTGCGTGGGTACGTGCCTGCGTACGCGCGCACGTGGTTTCGCTGCACTGGGGGCCATCAGGAACTGGGTTGTGTTGTTTTGATCCAATGTTCAATGACAACCTGTAAATGAAGAAGTATGTGGGGATTCACTAGTTAGAATCTCATTCCAAAACTGGAAAATGGTCAGGTCATGCTGCGAAGTGTTGCCAACTTTGGTTTCAGTGTGGCGGGGGTTAGCCAGTTTGATCTGGATGCCATGCAGAGATGCAAGGTATTACAGTCAGTCATTGGTTTGGGTGCATTCTCTGTCTGAAAATGGTTGAATGACGTTGCTGTTGCCCAGGCCGGTGTACAAAAATCATAGGTATCTGTGAAGGTGGAGATGGGGATCCACTGCACGTAGGACAGCACAGATGGCCTGCCTTCAGCAGGGGGATGTGGCATATATCGCAGGGAGTTGCCCCCGCCTACCTAGAGGTAGGGGGGGAGGTTGGGGCGGGGGGGCGTACGTTTACCCGTGCACGACACCAAGGTGGTCTGTAGTCTGTAGATGCGGTCTGCTACAAATAGACGCGATTTGCTAATTGTAGACACTCTCGGCATGTTGTAGACGGGAAGTGGCAAAATTTTCGTTCCCAGAAAAGGGCTGCTCGGTCGTTTACCCTTGCACCCATGATCATTTCTAAGGTGCAAAGTGCTGCTGCGAGGCGTGAAGCGCCGTCCCGTGAGGCGCGGAGCGAAGAATGGGCATGAACAGTCCCAGAGTAGGGGGGGAGGTGGGGGGGGGGGGGGAGGTGGGGGGGGGGTTAAGGGGGGGGGTTGACTTTGTGCATACTGTCGATGTGGAGTGCATGCTGTTCAAAAGAGGGATGGGGATTGTGTTTGCGTCATGGCCCATGCCTTGATTTTGATGGTTGGAGGGTTTGATGCTGAGCTCAATAGGACGCGGCAGGGACCGGTTGGTTGTGAGGTCTGCTGCTCATCATAATGCACAATTGCGTTGGAACTGGATACGGGCGAAATTCTCTGTCTACCCTCCGCCCTGTGGGGTTTTCCCTAAGGGGTTGGGGTTTGGTGGGGTTCGGTTGGGGTGGGGTGGGGTGCATTGGGCGGGATCATCACCCTGGTGCCCACCGAAAAACAACGGGGCCTGGTTCTGGTTGTGTGTGCGACACTACCACTGTTGTGACCGACTCACTAGCTCTGCTTGGCATCACACTTTGTTGAATTGGGTTTCCCTGCGATGGGATCTGCCAGCACGCCAAAATTCCCTGCCGGGGTGTTTGTCAGTTCCAAACCTTTCACCTCTGTTCTAAAGTCCCATGAACAGCTCAGGACATGGCGATCTACTTGACCGGGTCTTCGCCATTGTGTCCGGTGACAGTACTGCCTGTCGTGCGTGCGAGGGGGATGACAGAGGGAGGCACTGGGGGGGGGGGGGTGGATGCTTGGGGCATCACAGATGCACCTGCCAAACATCATTCTCATTTCAAATCACCTCGCAGAGGTTGTTAGATCAAAGCCAGGCAGGCGTATATATGGGGAAAACGCCACATACCCCCTCATTTTGGCCTTTTTGGGCCTATTCGCGTACCCTACCCCAAGGGGTTGAATTGTTAGTTTAACCCCTTGTAAAATCATTATTTTGTCCAATAAACGCATCCCCCAATGAGTTTTTGGTCCGGACCCCCCCAGACCCCCCCCACTTGAAACCCACTTTTTTCAGGTTTTGAGGGAGGGGGGGGGGTGGGGGGGGGGGGGTCAAAAATGTCGAAAAAATGACCCCCCCCTTTTTTGGGTCGAAAATCATGAATCTTTTGGTTTTTTTCGATGTTGAGCCGAAAAAGTGTTTCCGGGTCCCGACTCCATGGGGTTTGTATGGGGCGGAGTGGGACGAGCGCTTATGCAGTTTATGCACTTTTCGGCCATTTTTGCTATGTCGGCGGTTTTGGCAACCTCGGTGACCCCGTGCTACCCACTCCGAGGGGTGTAAGTGGGGATGTTGTGACAGTATATGCCTACTAGGATACGGAAGGACGTTTTTTGCAGTCTCTAGCCTTGCCTAGGGCCGTTCACAACCCGTGCCAAAGACGCGAAATGACTGTTTCCGACAATAATGGCCTAGTGAATGGGCCGGTACACAACCTGCTTATGCAGATTTTCACCCCGGGCAGCTCAAAAATCGAAGTTTTCGAAACTTGTTTTTTTGATATCGTGACAACCCAAAATTATCATCCAAGGTATGTAAAGCATGTTTTAGGCTGTATTTGCGTGTTTTTCATCCTATTTGGGTATTAGGTCCGGGGGGGGGGGGGTCTCCCAAGGGATTGGTACACAACCTGCTTATGCAGTTTGTCACCCTGGGCAGCTCAAAAATCGAAGTTTTCGAAACTTGTTTTTTTGATATTGTGATCACCTAAAATGACCATCCAAGGTATGTAAAGCATGTTTTAGGCCGTATTTACGTGTTTTTCACCCTATTTGGGTATTGGGTTGGGGGGGGGGGGGTCTCCCAAGGGATTGGTACACAACCTGCTTATGCAGTTTGTCACCCTGGGCAGCTCAAAAATTGAAGTTTTCGAAACTTGTTTTTTTGATATTGTGATCACCTAAAATGACCATCCAAGGTATGTAAAGCATGTTTTAGGCCGTATTTACGTGTTTTTCACCCTATTTGGGTATTGGGTTGGTGGGGGGGGGGTCTCCCAAGGGATTGGTACACCACCTGCTTATGCAGTTTTTCACCTTGGACAGCTCAAAAATCGAAGTTTTCGAAACTTGTTTTTTTTGATGTTGTCATCACCTAAAATGACCATCCAAGGTATGTAAAGCATGTTTTAGGCCGTATTTACGTGTTTTTCACCCTATTTGGGTATTGGGTTAGGGGGGGTGGGGTCTCCCAAGGGATTGGTACACAACCTGCTTATGCAGTTTTTCACCTTGGACAGCTCAAAAATCGAAGTTTTCGAAACTTGTTTTTTTGATATTGTCATCACCCAAAATGACCATTCAAGCAATGTAAAGCATGTTTTAGGCTGTATTTACGTGTTTGTAACCTTATTTGGGTATTGGGTGGGGGGGGGTCTCCTAGGGGATTGGTACACAACCTGCTTGTGCAGTTTTTCACCGTGGAGAGCTCAAAAATCGAAGTTTTCGAAACTTGTTTTTTTGATACCGTGATCACCTAAAATGACCATCCAAGGTATGTAAAGCATGTTTTAGGCCGTATTTATGTAGTTTCCACCCTATTTTGGGTACGTGTTGCTCGGTTTAGATTCTCTGCGAGGTGGACTTGCCGAAGGCAATAGAATTTTGGCCTTGTGGTGTCTTTGACACCCTGTGGCCTTTGCTCTACACAACAGGGGGCCCGAGAAGCCCCCCATGTGGTACGGGGGTGTGGAAGGGCACAATGGGTCATGGATGCGCGGCAGGGGCCAAGCGTCCGGGGATGGCATTGGCCGCACCCACCTGTATGTCATCTGCCTATGGCAATGGGAGGGTTTCGTACATGAGTGATTTTCCGGGATCCTGGGGACCCAACGGTGCCGCAGTGTGAATTGTGAGGGTTGTTGCACTTGAGCCCCCCCTTCCCCCCATGGACTTCATGGAGGCTCCCAAGCAACTAAGCGTCAGCAACCCAACCTAACCGAACCCAACCCACCCTGCTACACTTTTTGCCTCTGACGTGTTCACCTCTGACTGTGCGCTTTGGTGCTCTCCGACGCAAATGTACTGTCCGTCCCTTCGCTGGTGCAGTTTCCCTTGTGGACCTTCCAGTCTCCAAACCTTGTCAGCCCCCCATGCAACATCCCATGGGCGAACCAGCTGCATCCACTGCACAGCAGCGTGACGAGTAGAGTGCCCTCGCATGACCCTGTGGTCGTGCTCAGCTCCCAGTCTCCAAGCCCATGCTCCAACGAATTGGTTCTTGTGTCCATGACAAGAGCTATTCCTTTTCAATGTGGAGGGCCCTATTGCATTCCTCAGTATGCCTAGCCCACAGCCTGTCTCCCTGAGCACACCATTCTGCAGAGCCCAATGTGAAGCGACCTGGCGGTTCGCACACCCAATTGCACGTTTCGATTTTTGATGATCCCCAAAGTGACTGATACCTGAGCAATCGAAAGGATTTGAGTTAGCCCCCAAGATGACTCCCAGGCCCTTCCACACAGGCGTTTTGACCTGCACCCAGGGAACTTGCGTGCGTGCATCCCGTGTCGTCTCAGAGTCTTGGCTGTTGTTTGTCACCTGCTGTTCATTACCAGCAGTTGCCTTCATGGTAGCATTGGTTTGACAGTGGCCGCCATCATTTTTGTCGATCAGCCCCAGCCTTAATGGGCCCGTTTTTTGCCGCCAGTGCGACGAGGAATGCAGTTTCCTTCAGAGGGGCATACATTATGAAACGACACATTGGCACGTCGATGGCTGTAGTGTCTACTGACTACATTCCCCTAAAGTGGGGGCGTACCCAAACCAGACCACAATGCACCCATTTCCACGGGTGTTCCTACTGAGGGCCGTACCGGTTTCTCAGTCTTTTAGTGGGAGACTACCCCAAAATGACCCCAGTACAGTGAGGCCCATTTTCTCCAATTGCATCAACAAATCACTGGCCTCGTTTTCTTTTCCTGGAGACACTGTGCTGTGAAATGCTCTGTGGCTCCCCTTTTGACAATGGTGGGCACAGCACCCTCAAATACAGCCAAATGCCAAGAAATCCCCTCATGCTGCATTTTGTGCCTTGGGCATATCCACGTCTGAACCTAGTGTGATGCGCACCAGTGCATATGCGCAGCCTCCATCTCCTACTCCACTGGTACAGTTTCCAGTGCCCAGTCCCTCCAATGCCAACACCATACGTCGGTGCCCGTGCAGCACCCGTTGGACGAACCAGCCCCGTCCACAGCACAGCAGCGTGACCCAGCATTGACTCACAGCATCACACTCTTGTCAGCTACCAGCCCCTACTCCACAGCCTCCCAGTCATCAAGCCCCTGCAAAATGAAGGCTCATTCTCCATCCACACATTGTTTCTTGTGTTTGCCCATGACAAGAGCAATGCCGTTTCACCGTCATCACCCTTCGTCTTGCTGCGGAATGTGCCCGTTCTTCAGTTTTGCTTCCCTCAGCATCCCATCCACAGCTTTAACCTTCAGTACAATGTGCTGCTCTTTCTCGCAACATCAACATCATGAAGCTGTTACAGGTCAGATGCAACGGCATTCCTCTACATTTGCGTTTGTGTATCGTCTGAGGGAACTGGAGCTTTTGCACATCACCGTGCATACACCCAACAGTGTGTTTGGTGGCCTTGGTTGTGCTGGGGTTGCTGACCCTCGAATCCACTGAACCAAGGAGCATCGAATGATAGGTATTGTGGATTGCTGATTTCTGATCAAGTTTCAAGATGGGGAAAAACGGGGAGGAACACCGCACAGGACAAGAGAACATGATCCACTGGGGACCACATCACAGGGCACAGCAGCGCGGGGTTTGGGGGGGTCCATGGACGTCTGCGCGCTTGCTGATTGCTTGCTCTGTTGACCCGGTGGAAGGGGCTACTTGTGTCGATGACCTGCAAACCTGTCAAATGCCCCTGTGTGTCTTCCCGATGGTGGTGATTTCAGGGCAGCAAAAAGGATGCATAGGAAGGTAGGAGGGGGCCTGTCAACGGAGCCAACAGTGTGCTTTGTGATGTAGTAGCCAAGTAAGCTATCCAAGGTCCAGCGGATGACGCTGCACGCTGCACGTGGTGGGGATTGCAGTTGATGCAGTGACAAGGGGGCGTGGCCTTTACGGGAGAAGGCATCCCTTCTGGCAGAGGACGATTAGCCTTTTACTACCTCTCTGTGCTGTTAACTATTTGTCTGACGTTCCAATGGTTTGGTAGAGTTCCTCAATCTCACGGCACAGACAAAAAAGAATGAGTAAATGAAGCGGCATTGCCGCTGCTTTTGTTATTAGCTATTGAAAGCCCAAATCTTGCATTTCTGTTTTTGAGAAAGAGAGGAGTAGAGAGGGTGTGTGTGTGTGTCTTTGTTCTTGTCCTGTGGATCTCCCTTTCCCACTTCACTGGTACGTTTCCAGTGCAGACCTGCCCTGCTGCTCTACTACAATGCCCATCCAACACCCCCTGGGCGAACCAACTCCATCCAAAGCACCCCAGCGCAGCCAGTATAGTGCCTGCGATGGCCCGCAGCAGTCATGCATCGTGTCAGTACTCTTGCTTCCTCCAATCCCCAGCTGCTTCATATGCCAGCCCACCACGACGCCCGCTTACACCGAGTCCCTTACCTGCACAGCCACGTCCCCTGCCGCAGCGGCACCTCCAGTCACTGTCTATCTGCCCCCCTTCCCCCCCCTCTCACCGCTATGCATTCGACATGTCAGCTGTGTCACCTGCCAGTCCAAATGCCAAATCCAACAGGACCGATGGCATGATCAAAGCAGAGGCAGACATTGCCACAGGTGTTGTGCTGAGTACGTGCACCGTCTACAGTGGCACCAGCAAACTAATTGGAGCAACGAAGGGAGGGGGGACTGATGCGGGGAATTGTACGGGCTTGACAGGGAGGCTGCATGGTGCATGCACTGTGCACGCGTGATAACCAGCGTCCTGCCGCCAGGGGCAGACTGCCGCGGAATCCGTCAGATTTGCGGGTCTTAGCCCCAAAACTGCAAAGAAGCTGTGAACTCATTCCTTCCTTGCAGCAGTAGTCCCTCTACCACAACAAGGGCTGTGGCAGGGCTAGCGCAGTCTCCGTCGCGCACTCAGATGCTGTGACAGACCACCAGTAACGACCGTATGGCCCTGTGCCCGTGAGAGGGCACAGAGTCCCATTACCATTCTGCTGGATGGCATGCAACGACTGGAAGGATGTCCATCCGTGCAGATGCACTGGGTACTTCTGCAGATATGTTCTCGTAACCAAATCCCCATCGCAGTGGAGAGGTATGATCAGGAGTGAGAGTGCAGGGACCTTCCTGGCTGCCCTTCGAACCCCAGGGTCCACAGCTGCAGGTCTGGTGCCTTTGGGTCCTCCTTGGACTGTCTGGCATTCCCAGTGAGCCTCTGGGACTGTCTTGTTGTTCTCTGAGTCTTCCAGTGTCCACTTATTCCCTGCAAAACAGTTCTGAGAAACAATCTGGAAGCTTCCCGTCGCGCATGTACCGAAGCCCAGACTGGAGGAGGCATATGGAGTATTGTTTTTGGTGGTTGCGGTTTTATGGAGCAACAATATTCGGCAACAGAAATCAGAGTGCATTTCATGGCACTTGGACAGCAGCTGTTGGTGACACTTTGGTCAGGGCCAGGTTGAGAGCAGCATTTTCTTTTCACATTACAACCTGCTTTGGTGGTGATGGGTTGGAACTTGTTTTGTTGGCTTTCTTGTGCACCACTGGTCATTCTGCCACTGCAGCTGTTGTAGTTTCGTCAAAAGCAGGTTAGAAAGACATGACCCATGTTCACACCGGAGGGGCTTCTTTCCTATTTGCCACCTCAAAGCCTGAAAGTCACAGATTCCAAAGTCCTGCACTCAGTGTGGTGCGTTTGAGGCGAAAATGCTGCATATGCCAATTCTGATGTGTTGCCCGTGCATTGCCTGGAGTGACAGAGGAGGGAACCCCAGTGGCTGCAGACTGAGAGCAAAGATGTCTTGCTGAACTGGTTGAAGTACTCACCTGACTCCCACTCATCCAGTGTGTGGTGGCTTGGAACACCCAACTCTAGCCCCATTTCCTCGTGGATATAATGAGCCGAAAATTGTGCATACACTTGACAAGTCACTGCTCCCACCCAAACAGTGGTGCTTGCAGATGTGCAGGCAGACACTGCAAGGGAACTATTGTTGGTTCCACTGGTGGTGGAGGGTAAGCAAATGTGCCCTTGCTGGAGGGGTATTGTCGCAGCTAAGAACCTCATACTTCAAGAGAGGAACAACTAGACCAGCTATGGAGGGAAAGATGTGACTCCCAAGTGAGATGAGGCCCTACCCCTTGTCAAGGGATACAGGGGGGGGGGGGGCTTTGCGCTGGGGATATTTCGCGTTTCAAATTCGTGCGAAATTTCCCACATAATTTTCAGGCCGCTGTGTTAAATAAACCCGCTCCAAAATTTAGCAAAATGTCTTGTCCAACAGTTGCCTGAGCATAAGTCTGTTGTGCCCTTCCACAAGAGCTGAAACAGACAAACAGAAAAAAAATGTTGCCGTAAGAATCTGTGATGGGGGATCTTGTGATTGTACGTTTCTCATCGCTGTACGCAATGTACACTTGCGAACTTTGCCTGCAGCTTGCTACATTCTTTGCTTCTCAACTGCAATTGTCAATTGCAGCCATCTAAAACAGTTCTTCAACTGTTTATTGCAGCCTTTGTTCAATGGTCTGCACGCAAAGTATTGTGCCTTGCAGGGATTGAACGGTAGTAGCAATGCATCAGAAAACACCAGCAACCACCACCATGAAGTAACAACAACCAGCAACCAGCAACTCATCAGGAAGGAACAACAGCCCTCTAGGACTCAACTGCAAAGCATCAGCAAGTAACAGCAACCACTACCAACCAAATGTCGGCTCACAGCATGTGGGTGCGAAATTTCCCACAGCAAATTCAGGACTGCATGCGAAATAAATCCGCTGCGAAATATCCCACGGCAAAAATTTCCCACTGTCAACCCCCCCCCCCCCCTGTATGTGCTCTCACTTTTGTCTCCCATACTTATGCACCTTTTGTACCATGTACTTGATGTCAGTTACCAGTTGCTGTGATGACCAGGGACGCCTGGTCTGACTTCACTGAGTCGATTTCTTTCAGAGGTTCAACCAGGCTGCCATGCTGTGGAGTGCATTACCTCAATTTGTATTGCTGTACTGTCTGTCTGTCTGTACCATCAATTTTCAACCCCATTCCAATCCTCACTCTTTAAGTAGGTCTCACCCCCCCCTGTATGTGCTTCGGGGGGGGGGGGGGGCTGGGAGACGGCCATGAGGCCATCTGTGGCGCTTGGTGTGGGGCTCGGGGATGCAGGATGGGCATGCATACTATGTAGTTTTGGAGATCCATGGCGTGTGGGCCTACATTATAATTCATTCTCATGGTGTGGACAGTAAATTTAGTTTTAAACTTAGGGTGGACCAAGTGGAAATTTTGTTGCATCCCTGTTCAATTGTGCCCCGCACTGCTCTAGGTGCCACCTTTAAGATGGTGACTGATCCATTCTTGCGCCAGGTCCAAAATACTGTATCATACCTACTCGATAGGTGCCACATTCTTGGGGATTTTTTGCCAAGTGCGCCTGTTTGGTGCGAGGAAAAGACTTTGTTTCATGTTGCTCTGGCAGTAGCTCCTAGTGGGGAAGTGCCAGAAATCATGGCAACCTGCGGCTGTGCATTGCCCTCTTAATGTGGTTTTGAATTAGTGTTGTGCTCATTCACAGCGCCAAATTTCTCTACTACATTTGATGTTTGATAATAATTAACCATTCACAACGTCAAATTTCTCTACTACATTTGATGTTTGATAATAATTAATCATTTTCCCCAGCCTTGAACACCCAAATCAATGGCCATAGAAGAGGTAATACATACCCTCTGATCACCTAAAGGAGCATTGGCCCATCCACTGTGCAATGAAACACCTTGATGGACACATTTAGCATGGTGTAGGTAGCTTTAGCTATGGGAATTACTTTTGTGCACCGTGGGCATTACAAATCGAGGATGATTCTCGTGCACTCCAAAAACACCCAAACTTACAATAAGAAGAAAAAAGGCATTATTCAACATCCATTTGGGGTACAAAACATGTACCCAGGGGTGTGTGCACATTGATCTCTTGACACCATTGCTCTCTACAAAGTAGAGACTGCCCAAGCTGAGTGTGTCAATTAACTACACATCCATTGCACGCGTTGACTTGCTCCAAATGAGCACCACAAGAGCACTACAGTGTGCACTGCAGGTACTGCAGGGGAGTACCCTATGGATTTCTTGCTTGAAAACTGGTAGGACATATTCAAATATTCAAACTGGAACATACTCAAACTGGGAACACTGCAATACCACACCTTCACAATACAGCCGGGCACATGCAGCCCCCCCCCCCCCCCTTTGTCCAAGCACGAAGACCGAAGGGAGGCCGAAGGGGGGGGGGTTGGGTAAAGAGGCTAGAACGTACCCAGCGAGAGAGGGCGCTAGTGGCGCTCTCGCACTGCTTTGAACTATGTGTGACGGCGCCTACCGGCGTTTTGCTCGACATATGGAACAATGTGTGCCGCGGCTCCGCCGCGTGATACTTGATGAGTGAGGGCGTAGGTCTGTCGGTGGGGACCTATTGCTGAACTTTCCACTGTTCTATGGCCAAGCACGAAGACCCTGTGTGACCATTGTTTTGATGGGTTTTTCTGACCATGGTTTTTATGGTCAGAAAACGCTTGGTGACTGTGTGCGGATTGTAGATGGAAAGAGGGGCTGGTTCATGTTTATGATGGTTCCTCTTGCTCACAACAACATTCTGATTGGTACCGCAACCCAATGCTATCTGTTTTGCTGTGGTTTCTAGCCATGAATAAAGGTGCTATCGCTGGTTTGGGTGTCACATCCGATCCAGTGGTGAGCATGCGACTGCCACTATTTGTCCTATCTAAGATGAAGCGCAAGGTTGGAAAGGGCTTCTATTCCACACCTGTTGATGGGCAGTAACCACACGAAGACCATGCAGAATTTTGCCTACACATTGTTTTCTAGTGTCATGTTTGTGAGAATTGTGCTTGGTGTGGGGAACAGGCAGGTTTTCTCTGTGTAGTGTCTTTTTGTGTCGCAGTCGCGCGCAAGCACAGGTTGTCTAAGCACGAAGACCCCAGGTGACCGTTGTTTTTCTGACCTTGACCGTGCTGGACAAGGGGGGGGGGGTACTACAAAAAGGAGGCATTTCTTCGCTACAAAAAAAAACTAGATCTAAATCCCTCATGGTACCCAACATTCAACCCCCCTCCCCCTCCTACCCTACTGGTAAACCCCTTGCGGCCTGCTAGAAGAAATCCCAAATGAAAAACGCAAGGACTTCTTACGCACAACCAACCCCTTGCCATCTCCCTCAAGAAGCTTTTCATGTGCACGTCTTCCATGCCTGTTTACTGCAAGTGGTGAGGTATTGTCACATTTTCTACTCATTTGGAAAACTTCAGATAAGTTGAGGCCCCCCAAAGCCACTGGACATTCTCATCCCACTGCTACTAGCTCCTCGGCGCCACACTTGCTCCTATCACATTGGTTGTGACAGAGCCGCCTAAGGGGGCGCCTTAAGCGCAGTGCGCGTGCAGTGCACGCGCAGTGCAACTATTTGGGTGTCTAGCTGTAGTAGAAACCCATACTTTGTGGTACTTTGGGCATCATTGTTGTTGGCAGTAGGTTTTGATGCATTGGGGATCTGGCATTTTTGGATGTTCACCCTGTTTCACCCATTTCTACTTTTTTGCACACATTTTTTACCCATTCCCACCACATCTACTCTTTTTCTCGATTGATTGATATGGTGATACACTTTGAGGGTGCCTGCTACAGGACATCATACTTCCCTCCTCATTTCTCAGACCCACTTTCTCCATGGATCTCAGTATTGGGGATAGGGTGTTCTACACCCGCTCCAATGGCCTGCAACCTCCTACCACGGTGGTTGGGATGGCTGAAGATGGACTCCTCCACTTGGAATACTACCAAGATGAGAGTGGTGAATCGGCAATGCAAGATGGAGTCCCATCTCTTTTGCCATCCCAAGTTGAGACTTGCCACCCAACTGCCCTCCACCTCTACCGCCCAACACACAGTCAAGTTCCCCCCCAAAGGCCCCTAGTCCTTCACCACTGCCACAAGAACCGGGAAGGTCCCCCTCAAGGTCCCCTCCAGTCCAGTTTGGGTCGCCTAATTCTAAGGGTGTTTCCAAGGGGCATGGCCAGGGGCTCTTCGAGTGGAACATAGTCTAAAAGTAGCGCGCAGTGCGCGCGCAGTGCAAGGATTCCCCCAAGGATCCTCTGGATACTTTCTTTGGGCTTTTTGCTCTCAGCCAACACTTTTGGGTGCTATCCCATACACCCCAATATTGCTGTGGTGGTTCTAGAGGTGGACCACTACCACACCTTGATCGCCATCTGGGACCATCACTAGTGAACCATCATCTGCCACGACCACCTCCTGGGGCTCAGGCCCAGCAAACGTTGATGCATGTTCCCATGGATCTGAGTGGTATTCTTGCATGATAAAAAAATACCATGCTGGTGCCAGGAAGCCTTCATGTTCATCCAACCTCACAAACTGCACCACGTACAAAATTTCTTGGCAGATGAGTTGTGGACAAGAATAGGGTTGGCTATTTTCAGTAAATAAAAGGCATAGAACGCAATGAAGTTTTGTCATGAAGTGTAGCAATGATGCTGGCAAGAAATCTTTGCGCTTAAGGGAGAACAGACATGACATTACTGCCCATGGAAATGGTGTACAGTGGACAGTGTGACTGTAAGTCTATGTTTGGCTGCAACAATGTGAAAAGAGAACACCATTGTTGAGGAAAAGCACTATATTTGGGCAAGAAAATGAATTAGGGTGTTGGAATATCGTGGCACCACATTCATGCACCACTGCCTGTGGCACCTGCTCAATACTGTTTCTGGAACCTGCCAGTATTGCCTGCGGGGCCGCGTGCTCCTGCCCGTCAGATGGTTGTTCAACTTATACTGTGCCCGTGTCTTGAGGGAGCGGGGTCCAGGGAACCAGCCAAACCTGCCAATATTGCCTGCACCAGACATTGTTGTGGTTCGAGAGAGCATTCCTGGTGTCTCAGTGGAAAACACTGGAATGGAACAATGGAAGACTGAATTGTGCACAACTCGCGGTAGGAGCAGAAATGTTGGCACCTGGTTACCATAGCAAGCACTGCCCCCAGACATGCATTGTTGTATGAGAAATGCTAAACAGCAAGACACACGGCCAAGTCCTGGGGGACGTTCTCATACGTGATGATGTAATTGACGCATCCGATTGTCATCCAGTGAAATTTGAATAATATTTCACTCAAAAAATAAATAAAATCTGTTGAATATTGAAAATCAATGAAATGGGGATATTGCAAAAGAGACGAAGAGACCTTTTCAATGGTGTGCTTTGCTTTATGATTTCTATACGGCCAGAGATTGTCAACACTGATTTTCCAGCTGGCCACTGTGCCCATATTTTGAGCCCCCAAGAAGGCAGGGGTTATGGAGCCACAGTGATTTCCACCCTCTTTTTTTGGGCGTCCCCGAGACGGCAGGGCCCAAGTAGCCACTTTGATTTTAACCCCTTTTGGGGGGGAGGGGACGGCAAGCCCCTTTGCCCACATGCGGGCCCCCGAGACGGCAGGGGTGAAGTACCCACTTTTGATTCACACACACACACACACCAGATAGGGTGGCAGAAGGCTTCACGTCGCTCGTGCCCAAAGGAGAAGGGGAGGGCGACCCCATGAAGCTGCGGCCCCTGACAGTTCTCTCGCAAATCTACCGTATATGGGCAGGGGTCAGAATGGAGGACGCACTGCAATGGCAGGAGCAGTGGATACACCCAGAGGCGTACGGATTCCGCCCCTACCGGGGGGCCATAGACGCGGCGACGGTCCTCACTCTTTTGGTGGAGCTGGCACAGGCGCTCAAGACGCCACTGGTGGGGGCAGGCACTGATTACACAAAGTGCTTCGACCTGATACCGCAAGCCATCTCGATGGCCCTAATGGAAGAGCAGGGAATCGATGAAGGAGTCCTCCGAGCGTTCAGCGGCATGTACCGGCAGCTGAGGCGCATGTTCAAGATCAAGGGCTGCCTAGGGGCCTGGTGGGCAGCCACGAATGGGGTGCTGCAAGGGTGCCCGCTCAGCGTGATAGTTATCAATGCCCTCACGACCACGTGGCAGCGCATCATCGATCACGTAGGAAAGCCAGTGGTGGTCACCACAAGGGAGATGCCACCCGCACCAAAAGAAGAGGAGATCCCCTCGTGCTACTGGACCAGCTATGGAACCGGTCTAGACCAGATATGGGTATGGAGGTGTGTGCAGCCCTGCTGCTGCTGGGAGCAAGGCTGGGGGGTGGATGGCGAGGACGCCCCGCCGCCGAACCCGGACAACGGGGGGGACGTGCAGCCGCCGAGACGACCGAATGGCTGCCGACCAGGGCTGCCCACGCCGGCCGAGAAAGTCTGGGGGCGTCTGGGCATGCTGGCAATGCCCAACCCAGCTAGCACGGAGCACTCTAGGGCGTCGCTGCGGAGCCCCCCCCTGCGGGAGGACGAATTCGAGGTGTCCAGCGAGGAACCGGGCTCCCCGATCCTGCCCAGGAACCTTTTTGGCACAGACTCGATGGACGGAGCAAGCGACAGCACGCACATGTCGGAGGAAGGATCAGTGGACGAAGAGGACGCGGCACCACGATCACGGGCCACGATCTCAGCAGAAGGCTACGCGGACGACACGTACATGCTTACAGCGTACCTCTTGTCCCTGCTGGCGATGCTCGCGGCGACCAGCAAATGGCTGACGCTGACAAGGCAGGAGGTGAACGCCTCAAAGTCGGTGGCCTTCGCAGCAGCGCACTCAGCGCGAGGGCCTCCGACTGCGCTGGAGGCGACACTGGACGGAGTGCGCATACCCACCCAGCAAGAGTTCAGGCAGCTGGGCGTGGGGGTGCGCACCGTGCCGCGACGTGGCACAGGCCCGCTGCTGCAGAAGCGCATCACGGAAGGGAAGGCAGCCCTCCGGAAAACCAGAACGATCCCAAGAGGCTTTGACAGAAAGGCCACGGTGGCGGCGGTAATGATCGTGGCAGCGACGCTGTTTGGGGTCGAACTGGCGGATGTGGCCCCGAGGGACGTGAGCAGCTTGGAGTCAGCGATCATGACGGCGATCTGGGGGCCCAACAGACCGTGCAGGGCGAAGGAGGTGGTGTTTGCCCTACTGCTGCCAGGGCACAGGGTGGCACCATCAATGGTGGTCCCGTACAAGCGGATGTGCTGGCTCGCGAACATCGCACGCGTCCCGGGCACTGCCCAAGTTATCACCCAAGCAGTCTGGGAGCATACGGAGGAGCCCAAAGGCACGGGCCCACTCGGTCGGGCACTGCGAGAATTCCGGCGCCTCGGCTGGCGCAACCACCGGGGGTGGTGGAGCTGGACCATGCCGCGAACTGGGATCTCGGTGCACCTGGTGCACGCAGCCAAGGAGTATGTGGAGCACCTATTCCGAGAGTCCCTGAGGGAGCATCACCTGGAAGCACTGGAGAAACGGAGACCGAGACTCTTCGGCGGCATGGGAGCACGGATCGACAGGGGGCTCACACCGAGCGAACTGGGGCGGTGCGCCACGGAGCTGGACAGGTCGATGCTGCGAGGCGTGATGGCGGGGGCGCTGTGGACCGCGGACAGAGCGCATCGGAGAGGTCTGCGCCAGGATGGCAATTGCCCCTACTGTAGTAAGGGAGCGCGAGAGGACGAGGACCACCTGCTATGGTGGTGTGCAGCCTGGAAGTCGGCACGGGAACCCTTCTTGCCGGAGCTCATGCTGCCGGCACGGGCCCTCACGCTGGGGGCGCTGTCTGACTGGCCGCCTTGCCTGCGCCTGTGTGGACTGCTGTCAGAAGAGGTGGTGAAGCGAAGTGGCCTGGCGAGGGGGCCCGGCTGGAAGAAGCGCTGCAAGGAGCTGAATAGGGTCTCCAGACACTGGGTGCCGGGGCCGGACGAAGACCCCGACGAGGCGTCAAGACAGCGGGAGGAGTTGGCCCTGGCAGGCCACCAGTGGGCACACGACGACCAGAACCCGCTGGAACAGTTTGTGCACCAGCTGCACTGCATGTTCCTGGCGGTAATGCGGGCCCGAAAGCAACGGGATGAGGAAGAATCCCTTCTATTTCCCGTGGAGCAGCGCAAAGCACCCCAGGAACAATATCCCTGGCACCAGCTTCAGCCCCCTTTCCCGCGGCCGACTAAAACATGCCTGCCAGCAATGGGGCAGCTGCCCAGAGACTGGAAGTGGGGGCTGGACTTCCAACCGGCCGTACTGCGGTGGCTCTCAGAGCTACAATGGCTGCCAAGAGACGACAGCCTGCCCGAGGCACACCGGCAAGTGTCTTTCCTGGAACTGGCGCTGGACTTCGAATCGTACACAGGGAGACCTCTCCCCCCTACCCCTCAGACACGATTTAAGGGAGGGGAGATGTCGCTGCAAGAGAAGGGAAGAGTCCTACGGCTGGCGGTCAGTCTGCTGGGGAAGGCGGCGGGCAGGGAGTCCATTCTCCCGGCGGGCTTCACCAACAGGTGCCGCTCTCTGGTCCCGCTGGGGGCGGGCACCACGGCAGGGGTAAAAGGCAGGCCTATATTCACACGCGCAGCGGCGGTCTGGCACCACCTGCGCCGTATGCAGCAGTACAACGCGAAGAGATGGGCCCAACAGCGGCAGGCAAAGGTGGCGCGACAGCAGAGCAACCGTTGACGAGCACAGGGCGTGAAGGTGAAGTCGGCACCCAGGAAGTGAAGTGCCCGGGCAAGGGAGGAGCGAAGCGCTCGGCGGGGGCGTACGCCAGCGACTTCTACGCGGGCCCGGTGCTCCCACCGGGGATGAGGCGAGGCCCACAGTACTGTGTCACCGAGGAGCCGGACCTTCCGGCAGGAGCGACGCGCTGTGGCAGAACGGCGCTTTTCACCCCGCCGCAAAAGTGCGTGGTGGCGAGACGCCCTGAGCAGGGGCTGCGACTGCCACGCCTCTGGGTCTGCGTGGCACACCAACACAGACAATGCGCATCCTGTGCAGCTGTGGGCCGGGGGGTGCGGCACTGCTGCGCCAGGGGACATGCCGGGCATCCGCGACCGACTGTGCGGGGCCGACAGCCGGGGACACGAATAGCGCAGGCCCACCCCCCTGGGGCAGGGGGCACACCGTCGGCGAAGAGACGCAGACGACAGCGGGGCCTGGACACGGCACCGGGCCGGGTGCGGGCACACAAGCGAGGAAGGGTGGATGCGACCCCCCCCCCCTTGCCAAGAGGAGGCGCTGTACGCTGCCGGGCGCTGCCAAGCACGGGAGAGCAGGGACCGAGGTGACATAACCCCCACGCCCCAGAGGTTCTGGCTCAGGTGAGGCCCCCTACTGCGACCCGAGCAGGCACCAGAGGCAGCTCCACAGCCCGTCAGGTCTGTAGTTTTTGTCTTTTTCAAGCTGGCGCCTCAGGCGACCGCTGGGGTCCTGGACCCATGCGGGCCTCCCTCTTTAATATTGTTCTACCCACACACACACACACACACACACACACACACACACACACACACACAGGGCGCCAGCACATGCCACTGTATGTGACACACACTCTCAACCAGCGTGCATCACGTGCAGGAGGCTGCGCAAAACAACCCAAGAATGCTGCTCTTTGCGGCATCACGAAGCGGGGCACGTCCCTCGCCGCCCGCAACTACAGCTCTGTGAGGCCCACAGATTGCCGCCGTGCCCCATTTGCGCACGCACACAACGGGGGGTAAGGCACTGTTGTGCGAGGGGGCACCACAAAGTATGCACCCCAGTCCAGCCATCCAGGAAGCGTTGCTCCTCTCAACAGCCGAAGCGCCCATATAAGCGCCCACGAGTTGGGCCTTCACAGACACGTCAAGCCTCTTTGAGGTCTCCACACCAACCTAAAGTTTATGCAGTAAACTTGAGTTTAAATTGGGCAAGGGGGTGGGAGGAGGGCACCTCGTGAACACTCGCCTAGTGTTTGTTTGTTTTGTGGTGTGCCGTCGCCCTGACCATGCCTGGGTCTGAGAACCAGCCGATCCGCTTTGAGGATTACCTCGAGCAGGGCCTTCATAAACTGGCCACGCAGCTGCTAAACGCATCCACGCTTCAGCAAGACACGGACAAACTCGTGGCGGCGGCAAAGACAGCGGGAATTGACACCGTTGAACTAGCAGATCGGCTGAGGCAGAAGTATGGTCTGAAGGGATCCATGGAGGGCATCTACGAGCAAGTCGTAGCCTTCGGGACCCTCCACAAGCGGACCTTCAATTGGAACGACTGCACGTTCTACATGTCAGCACAGCATGCCCAAGTGATCGCAGGGAACGGAACCCCGGAGAAGAACCCCACGGACGTGGTGTCAATTGGGGGCAACTCCAGTGCCAGCGGGTCGCCAAACGACAAAGGGGTGCACGCAGACATCGAGAAAATGCGCCAAGAAATGGAGGACATGAAGCTCGTGATGGAGCAGCAACTACGAACGATACAAGAGCTACGAGCGTCCAAGACAGTGCCGCAGCTGCGGCAGGTGGTTTTCGTACTGGAAGCGGGACATGAGATGGAGGCCAACGAGGCGAAACCTGCCTGGGCGAGAGCGATGGCGGGAGCGATGGCAGGCTGGGCGGCGGAGAATCTGCAAAGCATGCTGGAGTCTGAGTACGAGGCGGCGATGAAGGCCCTGTCCGAAGTGTGGTCACACCTGCTGTTCGAGGTCGAAAAGGAGGAAGTCAAGGCGCAGCTGGAGGCTCGAACCGCCAACGGAGCAAACGGGGCCAGGGGCTCAGAGAAGGCGAACGTCAAGGGGGAGGGAGCGAAGACCAGGCCTCAGACAGGAAAATTGGCTCCGCAGCACGTGCAAGACAGGCGGAGGGAGCGAGTGAAGGACCGCTTCACCAACATGGGAACACCCGAAGAGACGTACGAGTCCAAAGGCGGCAAGGTGCTCAAAACAGGGAAGCCCCCGCGATATCCCTGCGACGTGTGCAGAGGCAAGCACTGGTGGTCCCAGTGCCCAGTCGAGAGCGACTGAATGGAAGGGGCCCCCCGCCGCCTCGGAGCTCGGCGAGACGGCGGGCGCAGGGGGGCAGCAAGTGCCCGTGGAGGGGACGGTTGGGGGGCGGCCCTCCAGAAGATGGAGAGACTACGCACACAAGACGCTCTGCACAGCTGGCAGACGTTTGTCCTGCTGGGATGGGAAGAATCGTCATTGGGGACATACCAGTGTCACCTGCGCAGGCTGGCGGCGGTCGAGCGGCGGTTCCCATGTGATGCCAAGGAGCGGGTCCTGGAGCAGGCCATATTGGAGTGCGCCCGATTGGGGAAGTCCGAAAGCACAATCAAAGGGATCATCAGCGCAGCCGTTATGGCGACAGAAGTGCGGCTGGTTGACGCGTGCATCCCGGCCACCATCTGGAGATCCGTCAAGGCGGCGAAGAAGACAAGGAACGCGGCAAAAGAACGTATCTGGGGATCCCCGATCATGCTGCTACACATGGCAGCAAGGGCCAGCAGCCTGGAGGACTGGGCAGTGGTCGGGCTGGCCATCGTCTCGTTCCCGCTCTTCCTGCGCGTCGGAGAGGCAGTCACTCTACAGCCTTGGGTGGTCGTGGACGACGCGGTACGGTTCTTCGACTCCAAGACGAGGCAGGACTGGCAACAGAGGTCACTCACGACGCTTACCAGGGAGTGGCTGCAGTGGCTCCAGCGCCACTTCCCAGAGCCGGCGGCGGAAGGAAGGCGGCCGTGGACGACACAACAGCCGGAGAAGGGCATCCAACGCCTCCTCGTCGGGTCCCCATTTGAGGGTGCCCGCTGGCACGCTTGGCGCAGAGCTGGAGCTCGAGCCATGTGGACGGCAGGGGCCACAATACGGCAGGTCGCCGTGTGGGGTCGCTGGGCACGTGACTCCACCGCGCGGTGGTACGCGCATCCGACCGAAACGCAGCCCGTGCAAGCGGAAGATTTCTGGCCGCGACCTCCCCGAGAGGGAGCTGGAGGCAGGTGGCGCAGCCGCACGACGTCCCTACGGCTCGAACAGCTCTGGCCGTCTGGGATACGACAACAGTGGAAGCACAGAAAGGAGCATGTGGCGTTTGGGCCCTCGAGGACCATGCCCGGGACCGACGGGCACGCTGGAAACTCGACGGCGGCCCAGGGCGGGGCGGGGAGCAAACTGCGACCGAAGCGACAGCTCGCCAAGCACAGTCAGGCACCCGACAACGGGGGCGGCAGCTCGACAGGGGCGCGGCAAGTTCAGGGTGGTGGGCAGCAAGTGCCGGCCTCCTCAACCGAGTCGGCTTCGTCCGACTGCCGTCCCACAGAGGAAGCCCTCGTCCCCTTGCGCCTGGTCCCTAAGTTTAAGAGAGGGCGCGCTGAGGAGGCCCGGGCACAGGGGGGGTTCAAGCGAGTGCGGAGAGCCACCGGCAGCGTGTCCTACTCGTCTTACTCGTCTTACTCCTCCACCGCTTAGTGGAGAGCTGTGGCTGTGCGTAGGCGGGTTTGGCGCTTTGTTGGCGGTACTGGTGCGACTACTTTCGCGGGCGTGGTGGGTTGCGGTGGTATGCGCGTCGTACGTGGCCTGCGTGTGTCGTGTCGGGGCGGGAGTAACGTCTGATGCTACCGTTGAGGCGGGGCGGCCCTCCAAGGCCAGGTTCCGAGAGGCCATGTATCAGCTTTCGCTGCGTTTTGCGCAAAAGTGGGGTGTAGAGCAGGGACGCGCGTACAAGGCGTTGGATGTGTTCAGGAAAGAGGTGTTCCAGTTGAGTGAGGATTTGAGGGACGACAGGCCACTGCTAACATGGATGCATCTGTGCGAGGCCATGGTCATGGAGGGACTTAGGGAACTGCTGGACGGCATTTACCCCGCCGTGCCGGAAGGTGAGGTGACTCCTGAGATAGCCCAAAAAGGGATAGGGTCAGTGGGTGCGGTTCGACTGCCGGATTGGCTGTGGCAGATCTATGTCAGTCCGCGACAGGAGATTTTACTCTCGTCTGCTGAGGAGGTACGGAAGGTGCGAGGACCCACGGCTGACATGCTCAGCGCCATTGCAGGGACAGGGGCACTGCAGCAACTGTCTAGGCAGGAGGCGGATGCCTTGGGCATTCCGTGGTCGCCTACGGCGACTGCCTTCACCATCCCCAAAAATGAGACCAAGGCGCGACTTATCCTGCACGGGGTGCGCGCAAACCAGCGGCAGTGGGAGGGCGGGTACAGGGTGCCGCGTGTCAGCCTGCCTCAGGTAGAGTCTTTAGCGGAGGTTTTTTCGCAAGGGCTGCGTGGCTGGGGGGCCAACATCGACATCACAAATTGTTACTGGTCCATACTGCTGCCAAAGGGGAAGGGCCACCTCTTTCGTGTGGGGGGGGAGGAGTGCGTGTGGATTTTTAAGACGCTGCCGTTTGGTTGGAGCTACAGTCCACTACTGTGTCAGCGACTGCTGGCACAGTTGACGGGGAAGGTGGGGCTGGAGGTGGCAGGGGCGGTGCTGCGGCTCATGCACTACCTCGATGATTTTCTGGTTTTCGGCGACTCCGAGGCCGCCGTCGCCACAAAGCTGGCGGAGTTCAAGGAAGTTCTGAAAAACGCAGGCTTCCTGATCAGTGAAAAGTCGTCCAGTCGGCCGGAGAGGGAGCTTGTCTTTTTAGGCAAGCATGTCGACTTTGGGCGGGGGGTCATTCTGAACACCAGGCACACGTTGGAAGATGCCCTGAGCAGGTACGTACTGATGGCATCCAGGCCGGTTACGCGAAAGTCCGTACAGAGGGTGGTGGGGAAGTTGATCTGGGCCTGCAGGCCATCGCATTGGTCAAACCTTTTTCTGGCGGGGCCCATTGCGCACGTACAGTGGGGCGCAAAATGGATGCCGCACCCGCCCACAAACCTTCTGCGGTCGCTGTCGGGTGCGTTGTGGTTTGCTGGGAGGGGCTGGTGGCCGCCTGCGTCGTCCCCCCCCCCCGCCCCCTAAGGGGCTGTGCCCGCAGGTGTACTCCGACGCAGCGCGGGACGGAAATAGTGGCAGGCTGGGTATGTGCTCATCGGCGGGAGCACACCACTCCCTGCGTGTACCGCTGCAGAACCAGCAGGTGCTAGAATTTCGAGGGGCGGCTGCGGCCGTGAAATCAGTGGTGGGACGGAAGCTCCCTTGGGCTACACTGCATCTGGACAACCAAGGGGTGCTCTGGGGCCTAAGATCAGGGAAAGTGGGAATTGGGCTGAGGGAGCAGCGTCGGTGTGTTCGACAAATAATGTATGCTCTGGCAAAGGGAGGGACTTCGGTGCACCTTTCGTATGTACCCAGGGCCATCATGCCGGCGGACTATCTGTCTCGGGTCCGCACCAATTTTTTTGGTGACAAGAGCATGGCACTGGGGTCTGCCTTCGACCAAATGGCAGATTTGTTACCTGTTTGCACTCAGACAGAATGTTGGGGTGTCTTGCGGTTCTGATTTCGAGCCGTGAGTCTGCGCGCTTGTAGTGAGCCTGCGGTGGGTGTGCGTGAGCGTCGTGCGTGGGCCCGGCAGCAAGTGCCTGGGCTGTTGAGGGGAGTGTTGTGCACTGCTCGTGGCAGAACTTTGTTTTGCGGCGCCACACGTGCTACACATGCCACGAGCTGGCAGCGCGCAGCGCGATGCGGCGCAGGTGGCGGCTAAGCGGGGGCGACGAGACGATAGACTGGTGGCGGCTCACAGGTTTGAAGAAGTATACGAGGTGGCGAGCGTGTCATATCGAACGTGGACGGTCACACCAGGGCTGGCGAACAGCAAGCGCTTTCCGGTCGTGATGCGGTTGTGCCGACGTGTCGAGGCAACATGGCGGCGCGAGACGCAACGCAAGGTCGAAGGAAAGCTGCAGGGAACACACTCCATGGAGCGAGCGGTCTTCATCCCAGAGTGGACCGGGGCGGCACGTGGCGTGCGTATCTCCGTAACGGTGGAAAAGCTGAAACACGGGCCTCGGCTACCGCCGGGGACGCAAAGGCTTTGGGCCGCCGGTTCGCCGGCTATGGTGCAGGCGGTGGCCGCAGTGATGCGGGAAGTGCAGCAGGAGGGGGGTGGCCACGGAGAGGTGGAAAGCGCAAGTGGAGATGTGGACCAAACCCAGTAAGAGGGGTGATTTTGAATAATTTTTTTGTGCTCCCTGGTGGTGGTGGTGACGGATGGTGCCGCCGGCACAGCAGCACAATGGTCACGCGACACTACGTTCTTTGGGTTCAGCAATGTCCACGACTGTGCACTGTTGTCTCGTCTACTGTGTGGATGACAGTGAGGGGAGGTGGAAGGAGGTGCGTGGGGTTTGGTTGGGCGAAGCAGCAAGTGCCAAGCCCATGGGGGGAAAACCAATTTAAACTAAAGTTTATGCAGTAAACTTGAGTTTAAATTGGGCAAGGGGGTGGGAGGAGGGCACCTCGTGAACACTCGCCTAGTGTTTGTTTGTTTTGTGGTGTGCCGTCGCCCTCCCACCCTCCCTAAAACAACGGGCGCGTGCCGGACGTGCGTGGGTGAGCGCGCAAGGTGTGGCATAGAGTAGCAAGGGCCGCGGGGCGAAGTGTGGCGCAGGGGCACAGAGCAACTCGCCAGCGAACGGCCTCGATGGGGCCGTGACACGTTGCACGGGAGAACCACCGCCCACCACAGGCACAGGTACAGGCGCGGCCGTCGCACAGGCGATGGACCAACGTATATGTGTGTCGTATAAACGTCTATCGGGACCGTGGATGTCCCCTACCATGCACCACCCGCACCACCCTGTGCTCCCTGGTGGTGGTGGTGACGGATGGTGCCGCCGGCACAGCAGCACAATGGTCACGCGACACTACGTTCTTTGGGTTCAGCAATGTCCACGACTGTGCACTGTTGTCTCGTCTACTGTGTGGATGACAGTGAGGGGAGGTGGAAGGAGGTGCGTGGGGTTTGGTTGGGCGAAGCAGCAAGTGCCAAGCCCATGGGGGGAAAACCAATTTAAACCCCAACGCCTCCCGCCCCCAAGCGGCGGAGGCCCAAAACGCCATCCCCGCCCTCCCCACCAACCCCTGTTCCACAGGGGCTGGCAGAGACGCCGGATACGGAAGCAATCTGCCGCCAGCTTTTTCTGGGGGCACACGGAAGGGCCAGCTCCGAGGTTACCTAACCGTACACACACAGAGGTTCTGATTCCGCAGAAGGGATGGATCACAGGCGCAAAGAGGCGACAGCAAACTGAGCCGAATACACCTGCCATCTCATGGCTGCATATGGATCTACCTCGTAAATAGTACAGTGGCCGGTGTGCCTGCGCGCGACGGGCCTGTTGCCGGCGGCATTGGTCCAGCCAGAGGGGGTGGAGCAGGCGGGGCGGCTCATGTACCGTCTCTATGGCATGTATCTGGCGGTGCTATCGGCGCGCATGGGAGCGGAAGTCGCGGCGCGCCGAGACGCGGGCGCGGGCCCCTCGGTCTTTGCGATCGCGCGCAGGCGCCCTCCCGATGCGCGCCGGGGCTACCCATGGGGGCAACTGGGCGCGGGCCCACATCGCCCGGCGCCACCAGCGGCGCCGCTGGCGTTGCGCGCCGGCCCGCCGCCGGGATGGCCATGGGAGGCATCCTTCGCGGTGGCGCTCCTGCAGTGGGCAGGCCAGCTGCGGTGGCTACCAGGGCAGGGCCATGTGACATACGTGGAGCTGGCCCTGGACTTCGAGGCACACGCGGAACGGGCCCTCCCGGCCCCTAGCGACCACCGGCTGCGGGGGGTCACCCTGCCGCTACGCACCAGGGGCCAAGTGCTGAAGATGGCCCTGGATGCATTGCAGCCACATCTACAGGCAGGGGACCTCGTGCAGGGCAAGGAGGTATGGATGGCGAAGTCCCTGCTGCCGCTGGGGGGCTTCAGGTGTGTGGGGCGGTCGGCGCGCCCACTGTTCGCGCGCCCGGAAGCCATGCTGTTCCAGATGCGCCAGCTGGAGGCACACTGCCGAGCGCTGTGGGCGCGGCGCCTGGCGCGGCCGGGAGCGGGGCGGCAGGACGTGTTCCTCTTGGATTACCTCCCCCCGGCAGGACCAGGACAGCAGCCCCTGCGGCCCTTTCAACGCTTGCCGCGCCGGCGGGTGCAGCGCGACCGGCGCGGGGCCGGAGGCGGGGACGCGGACCGCGTAGCACCGCCGCCGCAGGTGGCCCTGTGTGCGCGACACCGGGCCCCGCCCTGTGCCGCCTGCGTGCAGCGGGGCGCCGAGCACTGCTGCCAGCGGGCGCACGAAGGGCACCGCATGGACGCGGCACAAGCACGCGTGGCGGCGCGAGCACTGCGGGCGTGGCTGCAGCCCGCGCGGCCGGCCGGGGCCGGCCCCGTGGCGGCGTCCCAGGCCGCACGGGGCTCGCCCAGCGCTCGCAAACGACCCCGCCCGCAATCATCCTCGCCAGAGCGCGAGACGCGACGAGCACGCCCGGAGCACGAGCACGCGCGACGCCAGGAGGAGTTCCCGCCCCCCCCCCCCAAGCGTCTCCAGGGGGGGGGCACACAGCTTAAGCGGCTCCGGTATGTTAAACCAGCAGGGAGAGCTCAGGAGGCCCTTCCCGCTCTCCCCGCCCCTCCCAGCGGGAGCCACCGGGCACGGGGGGGCACGCGGAGTCCAAGCGCCACGCGCGCCAGCCGGACGCCCGGGCGGACACGCACGAGTGGGGGGGGTTCAGCCGCGTCCCCACCCCCCCTCCCTCCCCTCCCGGGGGCTGGCGGACATTTTCGGGGACATCTCACGCCGGCTGACGGCGGCTCGGGCGGGGTCATCAGCCAAAGGGGAGGGCGCCGACCCCCCCCCGGGGGCCGCGAACCCCCCCCGAGGGGGGGGGCAGGATCAGGGGGCTTCGGTCGAACCTCACCCAAGTCTTTCGGGGGGCGGCGCGCCGGGGGCGGAGGCGGCAGAGGGGGACCCCTCAGGGGGGGGACAGGAGATGTCGATTGACTGCCATCCCCCAGGGGACAGCTCCGGGGGGGCGGCGGCGGCGGCATCCGCTACACGGGCGGAGCAGGAACCCCCCCCAGGGGCAGTCACAGGACAGCAGGCAGAGTCCCTTCCCCCCTCCCCCCCACAGAAGAGGGCGCAGCGGGCGGGGGGCAAAAGAGTGGGGCAGCCGCGGCGCCACATGCAGACCTTGTGCGATGAGCACAGGGCCCCAGCGTGCAAGTCATGCAAAGGGCACAGGGGGGTGCGGCATTGCTGCAGCCGCCACCACGAAGGGCATCCCAGGGTGTTGGGGGGGGGACAACGGTGTCTGCCGGTCCAGAGGGGGGGGCTGCAGCTGCAGCAACAAGCGGGCGTCTTGCCCTCCGGAGGGTCGGCGGTCGTGCCAGCCCCCATGATCAGGGGGGAGGGGGGAGGCCCAGCAGGGCAGCGGACGGCGGCGTCGCCCCGGGGCGGCACACAGGGCCCAGGTCAGGGCCACGGGAGGGCCTCCGAGGAGGGCACATAGCCTCAGGACGGCGTCCTTCCGCCGCGCCGCGACATACCGGGGGGCCGGGGGTGGGATAGGGCAGGCTTCAGGCAGGCTCTAACCCGCTAACCCCTAACCCTCCCGTCGCAAGAGCGGCCAGGACATTAATAGCCATCAACCTCGTAAATAGTACAGATCACACACACACACACACACACACACACACACACACACACACACACATCAGTGTCACGCGAGTGTCAACCTGTCAATGCCCGCCTGGCACTTCCCCCCCAGTATTTATGGAATGGCTGCACTGTGGAGACTCATGTGTTCAGTGTGCAAGGATGTTTGATTGCCCATTTCCTGAAAAGTCGCATCACAAATGTGATGTGCAGTGCCTCATCAGCTCTCTTCTCTGCAGATGCCTGTGCGCTGCTTGGCAGTCTTATTCCTGCAAGCCCTCTGTGTGGTCTGCTTTTCCATGGCTCTTTCTGTGCAGTCAGCAACGAGTCAGCCCGTACCGTGTGCCGCAGGTGCTGCATGCCCGGCACCGTTGCCCCGCCGCCCCAACGTACGCCTTTCTGCATTTTACCACGCTTGGCATGAGCCACAGCTGGCAGGTGTCCATACCCATGGCCACCGCCGTGACACCTTCCCAGACACCAGCCCCAAAAATCGCCAGGCTTCCACGCAGAGCCGCTTCAACCAAGAGTTCCTCAAATTGGAATACGACAAGACGCAAAAGAGCCGCAAATTTGCACTGGAAATTGGTGCTGTTTTGACAGTCGTTTCTGTGGCCGTCTGTGTCGTCCCGCTGGGCATCTTCATCATCTGTAAACTGGTGTTCCGCAACCGCTGCTCCCGCACATCGCACAGGACCCGTATCCGCAATGCCCAGCGACCTGTAGTGGTTTGTTGTGCCATGCTGTGCTGTGCCCCAGTGCTCACATTGTTCCCAACAAATATTATTCTCCCCACATTTTGCGCCCCTTGGCTGGTTATACTTCTCCCCAAATTTTGCCCCCCGATTTGGCTGGTTATATTTCTCCCCACATTTTCCCCCTCCTTCCCTGGTGCGCTAACTCATTGGTCCCGTCGGTTCCCTTCAGGGCCTTCAATTGCTTTGGGGGGGGGGTCCTCACTGAAATGGTGATCGACACAACAAAGCTTTGGATGTTCAAGCCCCTTTTCTGCAACCCCAACCCTCTTAACTGCAGGGCAGGGAAGCATTTGAGGGGGAGGTGCCTAAAAGGGGTTCTTCATGCGCGTTTTGAAAAAGCGGTTCGTGGCAGCTGAAAAAAGAGGTGGTGAGGCGATTTCTGGTGTGTACAAACCGGCTGAGGGCCGATGGGAGTGGCAGAAGCAGTTTGACAAGGCTAACCGGCCAAAGGGGGCGAATAAAACGGCCTCTGGAGGCTCAAGATCCTCTTGTATTCGAATATTGGAATGTTTGATCTGGGTAATGGCCACCATCCATTTTGCGGCACAAATCCTAATAATTGTTTGCGAAAATAGTTTGTTACCGTCACAAGATGTTGTTTTACCGCAAAAACAAATAACGCAAAAAAGTAGTAATTTTTAGCTGCATGCCCTTCGCAAAAATGAAAAAAAAGAAATAAAATCGCAAAAAAATGATCCCCCCCCCTCCCCCCGCCACCCCTTTCTGACTTGAACACGCTCGTGCTGCGTGGTACATCCTTTTTCTTTGTTGCCTCCATTGCTTCACTTTCAGATGTGGACTGCATATGGACTGCATTCCCAGAGTCCAAGCGATCCACATTTGTGTGCCTCTGTGGGGATGGACTGCAGTTTCAGAGTCCAAAATATCCTAGGTCCTTTTCAGTGGTACCAGAATGAATCAACCATAACCCCCCATGAAAAGGAGACCCAAACGCAAAAAAAAAAAAACATGCAAAAATAAAAAAAGGGGGGCTCAGTCAAAAAGAGCTCTGCAAAACTGAATTCCACAGCATAAAAATCGCAAAAATAAACTATTTCCCCCCCCTTTTTGGTGTTGTCACAAAATTTGTGTAAATAAAATTCAAAGCACGCGAAGGAAAAATTAGAACTCCGCAAAACATTAGGATTTGTTAGGCCAGCAAGTGAACAACCGAGCCTGCAAAGGGCCCCCACGCATGTCCATGTTCGCAGGCCCCTTTGACAGTTTTGCACAACAGGGACACTCGGACTTTCAATTGCCCTGCGTGATGGGGGTGGGGGGCGTAAGAGAGCCCCCAAACAGACTGGGGAGGGGGGGTGCTCAATTGACCAGTTTGGAGGTCAAATTTGAGACAATTTTTGGGGGGGTCAACAATCATTGATTAATTTTCACTGAATCCCAGGCAAGTGATGGTTTTCCAGACCTCCTCTTCATGATGATTCTAAAAATACCATTTTCTCTGAAATTTGAGGTCCAGTCCCTGGCGGTCTTTCCAACATACCCAAGAGGCCCTGCCATGCCGTTGTCGCGACCTTTGGTTGGAAGGAAGTATGCTTCCCCGGAGTGTCCTTTGCCAGTAGCTGCTCCCGGTTGGGGCAGGCAATGTCAGTGGAGTTGGTGGTCATGGTATGGTGCACGTGTGAAAGTGTGTTTTTTGTGTGTCGGTGTGTATAAGTGGAAGCACAAGCTGGGGTCTGGGATCCGCACCTAACAAGACATTTTCACGTGACACATTGTGATTACTACACTCGTGACTACTACACAATGTATTGTTGCATTTCAAAGTTTCTGACAGGTGCGCTGCAGGAAAAGCATTTTTTCTCTTCCTACTCCTGTCTCTCCTTTCTCCCTTCCTACCTTCTCCCCCTTTATCACCATGTAACCCTTAGCCTGCAAGCAAGATGAATTGCTGCAGCACTTCAATAGCACAACAGGTGTGGAGGCATGCACATTCTTGGTACTCAGCTTTTCAAATTGATTGAGCAGTGAATCCGTTCAAGTTTTGGTATCTTTTTGTGGATGAAACAGTTATTCTTGCACTCTCTCACCTCAAACAACTCAAGGGCAGCAGAAAATAGCAGACAAGCAATGCACAACACCACAGCAGCACCGCACAGCACAGCACCGTACAGCACAGCAGAGCAGAGCACAGCATAGTGTAGCTCGGAATGTCGCACTGGATGGGTAGCAGAGCACCATGCTGCATGATTACCAAATCACTATGTCTTTAGGGACGTACATATTGACATTTTGCCAATCCCGAAGCCTATGTCTCTGACCCGGCCAAAGGACACTGGGGTGCATAAGAGGCAGTAACACTTTGTGCAGAAAATTTATACATGGACATGCCCAGCGAATGTTTTCTAAACATGCAGGGCACTCAGAAATGAGCGAAGACTGTTTTCAGGCGTCATCAAACGAGCCTGCAAACCTCCACAACCCCCCGGCTCCCCCGCACCAAAGATTCTACCTACAATTTCGCTTGGCTCACCGTAAGTAGGTCTTGCCACTACCCCCCCACTACTGCAGGTGGAGGATTCGAGCACGAATATCAAGAGGGAAATGTTTCCAGCCCCAGGCTGCATTGGTTTAAAAAAAAGGAGGCCGCAGCAAACAAAGCAGCAATCGTGAGCAGTGGGACAAACCCACACATTTGCACTATCCTCCCCTCACCGCGAATGACCTTGACCCATAAGCAGGTCACACGACAGACACAGCACCGGTTGGACTGGACGGGGGTAAACCAGCCCTGTGAACACCCCCCCCTCATCCACACACTGAGGGGCAACAATGTTGCTGGTGTTGGCGTGTTTCTTGCTCTCCAAGAGAGATGCTGTGCTATGCTCCTCATCTAGGGTGTCCCTGTTCTTGAGCGCACTGAGCCCCGGGCCTATGAGTTCCCGATGCGGCCTCCAGCAACACCTGTTGCCCAGTCCGCTGACACTGAGTCGGCTTCAGAATGCTCCGGGGAGTTTGTGCGAACGGACAGTTTCGCTGCCATTGAAATGGAGGCCCTGCCCGTGACTTGGCGTGCAGGTGGGGACACAGAGAAGCGCACAACACGTGAGCCGGATGTCGCACAGGCAGCTCAGCCACAAGTGCCCGTCGTGGGCGCCGGAGTTCATGTGATCCGACCCAGCACGTGAACGTAGCTTGCATCCCTTTCTTGCGATTGTGGCCATCTGTAGCTTATTTCGACTGAACTCCCAACGCGCACACTGCCTCCCCTGCAAAATACATCAGCAAGCCACGGCGCGGGACCTGGGAGCATAGGTAAGGGAAGAGGCAGTATCAAACCGCACTGCAAACAGACTTATTGGATGGTGCAGTCGAAATGTCAGAGGGGTATCAAATCCTGGATACTACCCTCGCTTCCTCACCTTTGCCCCGCACCCCTTCAGCCCCTTCCACCCGAGTGTACACACATCACCCCGCATCTTCTCCTGTGTCTGAATCTCTTGTGTAGTTGTGGTTCTTATGGGGGAGGCGTAAGGGCTTTGGAGGAAGGACGCTGCAGAGGTGTCCGGGTTGCGAGTCTAGTGATCAAATGGGAAATTTTGCAGTCCAGTGTTGCCATGCCACGCGCAGGTGGCAGGGGCACTCCATGCCAGCAGATACTGGGTGGGGCCCCCAGGGGGGTCTGGGGGATGTTGTACCTCCTGCGTTGGGGAAGTGCGGATGCATTGTGCTGGGGCAACGGGCCCACTCAACGGTGAGTGCCACCCTCCGCTTCTCAATGCAACCCATGCATCTGAGTCATGGGTACGTAGGCTGGGCAGTGGGAGTGTTGTGAAACTTCTGGCGGAGGAAGACCTCGTCAGTAGGTGTCGACAAGTCGTGTTGTTTTACATCTGGAGGCCTACAGTAACCTCAACCCTGAGTAACATAGGGGCCCACTATGAACGCTTTGCTGCCTGACCCATTGGGTCCCCACGGAGCACCAGGCCAGGCTTCCTTTGGAGGAGCTGGTATTGGCTCTTTCCTTCCTGTGGCCCTCCCATGAACACAAACCCGCAAGTGACAGCAACAAATTACTGCGACTACAGATAAAATCACACAAGCACGAAGCAAGACAGGAAATGTGGTGTCCTAAAAGCCATAACATGTCCATCACCTGCCTTGGCAGCGGCAGTTGAGAAGATTGTGCCATTAGTATTCCGTGCTGTACATAGTACAAATGTTACGGGCTGCTGCATGATGCAAGTTCTCCACGATCTCACACCGAAATTGCATCTTGCCCTACCAACTCCCCTACGCACTGTTTTTGGCCAATGAAACACAGATTACCAATGAATCTCAGGCAGAAACCGGTAGTGCCCAGCAATTTCATGGGCATTTTCCTCAGTGCCGCTTTGCTCCCCAGCCATCCAGTAGCTGTTTTTGGCATTCTTCGTTTTTGTCTGCAGCACTTCAATTTTCAATGTCTTCGCTGTCATCCATCCACATTGGGATCCACCTTTCAGGGGTCCATGTTCGCCAAAATCCCGGCAACGAAGGGCGACTAAATGCCGTCTGGTGCATGCGAACAGGAGCTTTTTGCTCGGGGGAAAAAAGGGGGGCAAGTGTGGGAAATGCCGTTTGGTGAACAAACCATAGTTTCCCCCGTTTTCACCTGGTGCTGGCGAAACTGGAGGCCTGATCTTTTGCGTCTCATTACAGCAATGCAAAATGTCTTCAGTCACTAAATGTTTCATTTCTGGCACAGACAGAGCACTAAGAAAGCTCCAAAAGGTGCCCGCCAGTAAGCTTCCACTAATGGTATACTTGTTGCGCTGCCATTAGCCATTGCAGAGTCAAAGTGTGTGGCGCATTTGTTGGAACTGTATGACTGCAGATTTCTGAGGAGCTGCTGCAATTTCACGAACTCACAGCTGCTGTGCACTAGACAAGTGTCACTGGCAAGTGCCTCAATGGGCATCCTCGAAAGCAATTACACGCTATGCTGGAGCCATGTCCCCCATCATACGCATGCTCCCTGTCAGCAGTCGAAACATGAATGTACTGGTTGACACGGACTGCAGAGTCTTTGCCCAGAATGTTCACTTGAGTTTGCATGGTGTCCCTGAAGGCAGGTGCTGGACATGTTCTGCACGCCAACCAGCCCACACTGTCTGTCTGCCTGCCTGCTTGCCTGCCGGCCTGCCTACAGGTACGAGGAAAATATGCTGTTGGTGGTGTTAATCTCTTGTTAAGAGGTGTGGGTGTGTTCCGGGATCATGCAGCAGTCGAGTTGTGTGTCGCTTGTACGGTAGCAGATGTGGTGTGTGCTTTGTTTTGTTGTCAAAGCAGGCCATACCTTCTGCACCACCTGGGACTCAATGCTGCTACCTGTTGGTGAGGCACCACATGGTCTGACGGCTGCATGACCTGAATAGCAGTGCTACACGGGGAGTGGGCTATATGTGTGGCATCAAGACTTGCTTTCAGCACACCTTTCGACAGCCCACTTTAGGAGGCAGCAGTGGGGATTTGCAGCTTGTGACCTGGAAATGAGGCTATGGTATTGTGTCCTCTGTGAAGCCGGCGATGGTTGTCAAAACTCCAAAGGTAAACAATGCATATTCAATATCAATGAGACAGGTCTCAGAGAAGAAAGTGTTCCCACCTCAGCATCAAAAAACCCATGATGGCCAAATGTTCACGAAACGTACCATGGGCACTATCACTTTGTTGCTGGAAGCCCACACTGAGCACCACTGCTGGAAATGCCTGTTTGCATGAAAGTCTGGCGCGGAAGCTTGATGCACGTGCTGTGGGTGGTGCTGGTCAGACTGTGTCCATGGTATAGCAACTGTGTATTGTGCAAGTTGTGGTGGCGAAAGGCTTCCAGAAGTGATCGCTTTACCGACAGGCTGCAGTTTCAATACTGGATGGAGCTCAGGCTGTTTGTGTCTTGCTGTTGTACTTTGTGTGTTTTGGAACATTGTTGCAGGTGTGCTTCAGGTGTAATTCAGGTCCCCCTCTCCCCCTGAAAAAGCTACGCCGTTGTCCAAGCTACAGCGGGCGTAGGGACCGTATGAATTTGGTACCTAATTTGATTCGGTATAAATGTAGTGCGGCCACATAAGACATGGGTTTAGTGACAAATTTGCCAGCTACATACGGCCATGGACACATTTGTTGTGAGTGTTTGCCCATTTGAACCCACATAGCTCTGATTTTGGGGATATTTGTGCATTACATTCCTTTTTCTTGCACCAGCTCACCATGCAATTTTCTCTTTTTGAACCTGGGTGTCTACAGCTTTGTCCAATCTATAGTAGGCGTAGGGACCATATTAATTTGGGATTTTTGCGTACCTTTTACAAGGGGGGTTGGTAGGGTTTTGATGTGGGTGATGTATTTTTCAAAAAAATTTTCACCGGACAATCTCGCTTCCCATGTTTTTCTGTGCTTTTTTCCTTTTTTTTGTTATCATTTTTTTTAGGTTTCATTTTTTGTAAGTTGACAATATCTGTCATCATCATTCAATGCTGTGGTCTGAAAAAACAGAAATTACCAATTTAATTTCAAAGAATTTCATTCATGGAAAATTGCGACAAAGACAAAAAGTTTTTGCTGTTGTGCAAACATGTGTTAAAAGAGAATTTGCTTTTGTGTGGTTCCCACAAGGCCCAGTAATACTATATTGTATAGTACCATGCCACACAGTGTATAAAATGGGATAAGATAGGTCTGGTGGCATGTTGTAGTAACTTTGTTGGCTCCTATATACACACGATTGCATGAGACCCCATCGACTGCTCGACGAAGTGGGTCAGTGTGTCCCCCGTGGGCTAGGAAGGCCTCATGGGTCAAAGATATATCTCAGGTCCAGGTTCATTGGTGATTCTGTTTGTTCTTGATTTCAGCGGTTCTTTTTGTACAAAGAAGCACTGTACGTTTTCTAAGGAACCGAAATTTAGCGGTTAAGTGCTGCGAAGACTGGCGGAGGACTCGACATTGATGGTTTCAATAAGCACTATTTTTGCGCTTTTGCTTTGCTAGTGTTGCTCATGATGCTGTGCTGCTAGGTTTCGTTCTTTCAAGTAAGGTCTCCGACCAAAAAGATTGATTAGAATGCAGGTCACGTTGATTGTTTTCTACGAATGCAAAATGTTTTTGGTGTGAAAAAAATAGTCCCAATTCTCAATCAACACAACCACAATGACCCACAAAGTAGGATCGGTTGAACGAGAGTAGACCAAGAAGGGCTGCAAATATAAACGAATGCAAAGAATAGTCAATGGTTAGACTAAGATGCGAACAAAGCAAAAATCTTTCAACGAAAAATACAAAAAAATCGGACAACACTTGGTCATAAGTAGTGGATTGTGCATTCAATGTGCACTCTTCTTTTAAAGTTGGTATTAGTTAGGAATATAGGACTTTGTGTCCAGAGATACGGGTGTTTCTATGGCCAAGGTTTGGCCGATGAATTAAAAAGTAGTCATTCAGAGTAACATTGGAATTAGAATTTCGGAGTATCTAGGTTCTAGAGCGAGAGACCCACAGGCTTGCTAGACATTTGTGATGGTAGGTTATTTCTTTCCTTTCTACTATGCTTTCGAACTCAATCTTCACCGCAATTTCCAAAACAATGAGTATTGGTTCTGCACAAAATGCCGATCGATGCGGACACCACAAATCTCCAATGCAGGATCACAACATCAAGCCGAACATCATAAAAACCATTACATATGCATTGCAATGCAGGACCCTAAAAAGCGACAGTAAACCAGTTTGGTTCCAATCATGATGGAATAATTCTGCATTGCCAATACGGAAATCGATCATCAAAACTGCACGGTAAATTACACCATATCATGAAACTATCACATAATAATTTGCATGTGACCATCTCAGCGCCGAGCGCTATCGCCAATCCTCACCATTACAGCCTGAAGCCAGACTGCGGGGCACCAATCACTGCCACTTACAAGGCTTAACCTTTATGGAAAATGTCCGCTTTATTTCCGTACGCCCAAAATGAATGATGTTGCCTCCGCTCATTTGGGTGGTAAGTGTAAGGTTCGTGTAAGGCTTCGTAGACTACTTGCATGATCATAGTCAATTAGAGTTTAATGCACCACAACTGTAAAGTTCTAATGAAAACGCGCTTCAAAGCTTAGAATCAAACTTAATTCAATGCATGGTGTGGGTCTCAATTGCAATGAAGGACTTTAGCCTAGTCTAAGGGTCCCAAAAAAGACATGGGAGCCGCCTTTTCTTATTGAAGAAACTTTTAGTTTTTCTTTGGAGTATTCGCGTATGTAAGAATGCCATGTAGTATTAATGAAACAATGCAAATGGTGTCCAACAGTTCACATACTTGCACGATGGTTTTGCAAAAAGGCGAGATTTGACTCGGCTATATGATTCTTCTGAATACATAACCTAATCTTAGTTATGTAGATGGCATATGTAATTCCTTCGGTGTCTTTTGTGTGCCATGGAACTAACCCAACTAAGGACAAAGGATGTCCACCACAGTGGATGGTTGAAAGAATCATTCTATTTGTAGTCCCAAGAGATTGCTTAGCGCATAAATCATCCCTTGTTAGAAACTTTTTCTATGGACACTATTGGAAAAAAGACAAGAACGCCGCAGCGAAAGCACAAGGTACCAACAGTGATGAGTTCTAGAAACAGGATCATCAGCAAATAGGCAGCACCTTCTCCTTGCTGGCGTCTTGATCTACCTGCAAAAGCATCCGTTGGTTGCCCAGCTCTCATCCTGCAGATCTATCGGAACGAAACCCATCCTAAGAAGTTGAGAGCAATCTCTGCGACTGTAGTCCAAGGGTCGAGAAGCACATCACCCTAGACAGGGTTTGGGAAGGTTCCGGCGGTTCCCAGTTTCAAGTCCGGCTGCGGCACTGCCGGGTACCAAAACGAACTCTGTTCTTTTATGCTGCGCGTTTCTAAGACGACAAATCAATAGATCAGCTCAACTCGAATTCGATCGGTTGATGCTTCAACAATCAACGATTTTCACTGCTGTGCTGCTGTGCTGTGCTGCTTACTGCTGGGCTACTGCTGTGAGTTTATAACATTTTTTGGTTTCTCCTGCAAAAAAGTCGCTTTTTCCGACACCAAGGTTCCTTTTGTATAGCTCCAACGATGTTGAAGTTCCTCAAGGTCACCAGCGCTCACAAAGGCGCTGGGTTGTGAACTTCCACCAAAAACCTCGTAGCAAACGTTTGGTGCTCCCCAAGGAGCAGGAACCGAGTTCTTCTTCAGCCAACAGCTTTGGTGCCGGGGCACTATGGTGCAAAAGAGAGAAACGACAAGGCGGTCCACAACCGCCTGAGGCCCCTGAAGTCTGGGTCCCTCTTGAACGAGCAGACGGTTGTGATCTTTGTCCAGTGGTGGTGGTCTTTGTCTAGTGCATGTGTGCTTTGCTTCGCAGGTATATGGGTGCAGGAGGGTGTATGCAGCCGGCGACCTGGGCTGGAGGGAGGGAGGGAGGGAGGGTGGGGTGGTGGGTGGGGGGTGTCCGGCCATTCCCTTTCTCAGCCCAAAATTCTCAGTTCGTTGCCTATTCTCTCCCCTCGGCTGGAAGTACTGGTGGTTGTGTGTTTGGGTGGGTGTGAATGATGTATGCCTGTGCAAATTTGGAGGTGTGGATGTGGATGTGTATGTTGGTGTTTTGTGCGTCGATTTCATTAAACGTGTATATCGCATAGCTAAGTGTTGTGCAGAGCCTCATATTTTCTCCTTTGCAGCATTTTTTCATGTTATGAGTCACGTTAGCCCACCGTCAGTGGGCCTGCCACGGTGGGATGTCGAAGATCTTGCAAGATGGTCCCTTGGTGCAGTTGACTTCTACCGTGAAGTACACTCACATTGCTGCATATCCCTACCCGCAACGATCTCTGACGCCATTCGCAGATACGAACTTTTCTGGCTCCCCCTTGCCTTTCGTAAGCAAGATACTACGCTGGTACCTCCCCTGGATGTTGAGTGGGTTTGGCATGCTCATATGTCAGCTCCCCGTGAGTATGAGCAAGATTGCTTAGCAACTGTTGGTGCCATCGTTGACCACTGTCCCCCGATTGCCGAAAAGCAGAAGATGAAAGGGATCGAGCGAGCCAGGGCGGCCTGGGCAACGCGATATCCGAACGAGCCATATGACTTCAACTGTCGTTGTGCCTCCAAAGATGAAGGAAAGGTGGAGCTGCACAAGTCTGGCTTCAGCTACGATTTATACAAGGCTGTTGAGCGGCAACATTCTAGGGCATTCCAAACTTTACTCCCTCATTTCACGGATCCCAAATTCATCCGGACTGCGGTTCGGCGATATGTGCAGCATGTGACGCTTTGCAAAGCATACCCCAATAGCTTTCTCGTACCAACGTACGATATTACAGTTGTGTGGGGGGCTCATCTTTGCAGACCGCTTAAGTACAGGTCTGACATGGATGTCTTTGCGGGCCGAATCTTGAATCGAGATGATCATGCATGTTGTGACCACAAGCCAGAGTCTCAATTAGATCTTAATCTGGCTTGTACATCCCGGTTATGGACGGATCATGGTTGGAGTTATCACGAACCTGGCACGGGGTTTCGTGGGGACCGACCACCATTGCAACTACTCAACCCTGATTTCTCCGTATTTTCAATCACCGAGTTCACCGTTACCGTTAACTTCATCGTTTTTACCTCTCTACCTCCTAACCAAAAGTTTGTTGTGAGAACGTATATCCACGACGCCAATGAACCTTGCGTCCTTTCGGTATGTGCATGCTTTGGTTGGGCTTCAAGCTGGCCGGGGGGGCGTTGGTGATGGGTTGAGAGGAAGGCTAGCAAGCGTGTTGCGCGACTCGAAGAGAACCGAATGGTATGAAGCTTTCAAGCAGGTTAGAATTCCTAGGGGAGATATGTCAGCATGTATTCACACGTGCCGTGAGGGGGTTTCGAATGACTCCTAATCTTCTCGTTCCTCACTATTAGCTACAAGGCGAGAACCAACCTGTTGGGCATAATTTTGGAGACAAGCCGTGGTTTAGTGAATCGATTTGTAGTGCAACTTCCCGAGAAACGGGTTGGCAACCTTCCTAAACCGCGAATCGTCAAACGTGAAAACCTTGGCATTGGTTTTAGTAGCACATCACCGAAAGTTGTGCTTGTCCTTTTGGTTCCCAACCCCACATGCGGGGCACAGTCATTCGACTATTTTTCTTCGCACATTGGTGACGTTCGTTCGTTCGTTCGTTCGTTGTGTCATTCGTCGTTTTTTTTGGCGTGGTAACAATTTCACGAAGCCGAAGCGGGGAAACTACATGCTAGAACAGTGAAGTATTAACGATACTTTGCAAGTCGTACGAAAGTAAAGTTGAAAATCGTGAAAAGCACCCATGGTACTACATTGCGATTGTCATATCAACTTGTACTCGTGCTATTGATGCTGCAAATTAGCCTCGGTGGAAACACACCGCCCTCTCGACACCACAAGTAAAAGTACCACATGGTACCTTTTGGGTTACGGACAAGAAATTGAGTTACCGCCACACACAAAATTTTCAAAATGGTTTCTTTCACTTGGATTGAAATGCCTTGTCTCAGCGTTCGATTCTTATGTGTAGGAGACCAACCAAAAAGACAATTTGTGCCGTGAAGTTGCCTGATCGATAACTTGTTGCCGAATGCAACTTCAACATTGCCATCATGATTTAAATTTAGGCCATTGTATCATTTTCCCATTCCGTAGTGTCATATGGGACTATGTTTGGGCATGAACGTGGATGGCAGGGATGACGGTCCCGAGAATAGCACAAAGCTCGTCGAGAAACGGTCACTTTGTTAGCTTTGCTTCCGATTTCGACAAAATTCTCCCAAATCGTTCAAGCACGATGATGCATTTGTACTATTGAGTAGAATGGCCCGTCTGCACTCCAATACGTTTGACACTCTCAGCCGAAATGCATGAGCAACATGTCTTCTTCTCCTTGCTCTTTGTTCGCGCAAAGGTATCCCGATTTTAGTCCTCGTGTCTGACAATTTTCCCACGTAGGAACTAGAATTTGAATCATCACATAGGTTTGGTCCTTCACGACAAGTGCTTATGCGTGCACCGCTATCCTTGAATTTGCCATGCGTTGCAATGCTTTTTCCTTCCCGTTGCCCACGCCTAACCTACCTTTCCCGTCGCCTTGCACCATGCACTTCCATGCAGCCCGATCAAGCACGCCCACCTGGTCGGAGAGACCGCAAAGTCAAGTATGAATTCCAAAGCGACCAAACCGGGCGTTCCTCCATCCTTTCCCAAGAGATGTTAGGTGAGGCAGCCGTGGGACGTGTCAACGGCAAAAATCACTATATCACTTTATGTCTCTCGGAGCAACACCTCCTTAGCAAGTGGACCGGCACCACGTTTGTGGGCAACATCCTTGGAATGACAGCGTGGAACTTGCGGCACTTATACACACAAGCCAATGAGGCCATGCTCCATGGCCGTTCGGAGCCGTTTGTGGAGCAGATGGAGGCTAATTACTCAGGCATCGGCGTGGTTTTGGAGCTCAGTTTGTTGCCGGAGCCGGGGGCTTTCAACCTCCGCTTGGGATCCCCCGACGTCGCGGTGCTCAAACATCCGCGGACGGCGCTAGTACAGGTTGCCGCACTCCTCATCGCGCATCTTGCATCTCGACTCCTCCCCAAGATTGGATTGTGGAACTTGGGTTCAGGACGGAATATTGGGTTTGGCATGAGGGGGCGGTGGGCACAGGGTCCACACTGCACAGAGGTTTGATTCACGGACCGTAGGTGTATTTCCGATTCATGGCAAAATTTGGGGCCGGGGCATGGTATTGGAGCTACCACGCTACAAAACCAGTGGCATGCATGGTCGCTCGACTCCGGCCACGACGCCAACGAACTCTTCTGTATGTATGTATGCGCCAACATTTCACTGGGTCCCCCTTCGCTTCCCTCCATTTGCCTTTTGCGTGCCTGACCCGAACCGTACCAGAGGTTCCGAGAGTGGCCCGGTTAGGTGCGCTATTTAGCACAGGTTGTTCGTGTCAATGCGTGGATCCGTGCTCGGCGCCCTTAACTACAGGCGGATTACCTGCTACCGGGGCCGTACCGATACTTGAAGGCGGTGCCCAGCAGCATGGCGACGTCTGTTGTCAGTGGGGAGAACGTGGGATGGGAGAAGGATCTGTTCAATATACGGGTGGTGCGAGGTGACGGGTACTCCGCCATCGAGGTGGAGAATTTGGAGGGCACCCGCGTGCTCGCGGCTGCCAAAACGCTCGACACGAAGGCATGTTGTGCTGCAGGGGTTTTGAGGGAGGAGAGATGGGCGTGTTGGTTGCCGTTTCATTCGTTCACAGCCTGGCACTGTGGATGGATGCCCAAGGCAGCCTCATGTGTCATGACGTGAGTCATCGAAATGGTGATCTTCTTTTGAGTTACTGCACTGACGTTCGATGGGGATCTGGGTTAGCGCAAGCACCTCGAGGCAAGGGCTTCTCAGCGTTGCCTCCTTTGCGGTGCCCACGAATCACGCGCACTTGCCATTAGCACAGCCCTTCGCCAGTGGTCAGGGCGCGGCACGGCGCGTAGGAAGGACGAGCGTAGGGGAGATGCGCAGATCTCCGAAGTTCGTGGTGAAGTCGCCTGATTGCCGATCGGGAAAGGTACCGGATTTTTCAAGGAATTTTGTTGTGTGGTGCCGTGGGGGGCGGCGCACACCGTGGAACAACAGAGCATTCCAGCAGCCCGGATGCGCCGCTGGATGGGTCCTGGTTGGTCATGGGCCGCAGGGGCAGCAGGAATGATGAGGACAGACAAGGAATCTGCTACACATACAGCGAGCCTGGCAACGTACAGCAACGACTGCATGATAAGCGGGGCAGTGACTCCACAGGGCCGTTGGGCCTGAAATATGGGTGCCGCTCCCAGGGAGCCAGCACCGGAATGCGGTGCACAAGAAAAGCTGCTCGCAAGTACAAACAATATCCATGGTGAGAAGTCTCACATGTGTTGTTACTCTTGGTGCATGTGACCAATTTGTGCCAGGGTATTGTGGGCCTAAGGCAAAATGCATGAGATTGCCGATTGATTCGTAAGCAATCTTTGCGAGCACAAAAAGCGCAGGCACTACGCCATACACCATGGCAACAACCCTCAGCTCGAAATGCAACAATGTTCCAGCAGGGAATGGAACAACCAAAACGGCCCTAAAAGCCCCTTCAAACGGCCAAGCCAAGAGAGACAAATCTCATGTGCTGCAACCGGTTTCCTTTGTCCATGTCAAAGAAGGTGGTTCCACCTTTGCATGCCACTATATGTCCCAGATATGACCAAAAAATGGACCACAGGATGTCTGACCGGACAGCCGGCATGGGCTTGAGGCATACCGCTGGACAAATCCTTGTGCTGGCAGGTCAGACGTGCCTCCAAAGTAAGCATGGTAGCCAGATGCTGTGCGGTGAGGGTGCCGACGAGCTCTAAATATGTGCCTGACCCACTGACCGTTCGAGCCTTCAACAGCCCTCGGCAACCCGCAACAGCCTCAGAGCTCCATCCGTGTGTACAGGTGCTGCCGTTTGTGGAACAATTGGAGGATCCAGCATCTTCGTGCGCGTTTAAGCTGCCCACGGACTATGAAGGGGAGCAACATGCTATGCTCATTCGTGACGTCCATGACTGGGGCATTGTGGTGGGGTCGTGGAAGATGGAGCCCCGTTACCGCACAGGGCATCTCAGCATCTCTTTCTTCTCCTTCAAGGAGAAAAAATGGGACAGCGGCAGCGTGGGAACCACAGGGCAGTATCAAATTTTGGGGCAGAGGTGGCTCAATCCTGTGTCCATGCCTACCTCGTCTGATTCTAAACCCAATTCCATTGAGGACCGATGCAACCGAGCGATACACGACGTGGGCGGGGGGCGGGGGGGGCGCCGGGAGGTGCCCGCCACGGGGGTGGCAACAGGGCCGTGACCAGCCAACCGCGCACGGGACAGTCCACGTTTTACGGAGATGGGAAATCCTTGTACGGGGGGGCAGGCGGTCGGGGCAGGAGTGGGTGCGCGACAGGGGCACCCAGGAGCGCCAACAGACAGGGGGAGGAACAACACAGACACACAAAACACGCGCCTCTGTCCACAGGCCGTGCATAGCCTGCCTCGCTGTGTTTCTGTGTGCGTGAGGCCCAGGTGCCCTGTTCCTCCACGCGCCCCGGCCGTCCACCATATGTCCTTCTCCCCCTCACGGCTGGTCTGCCCCTGATGGGCTCCCGCTCCTGTTGCGCAAACAGCCCATCTGGGCTGCGCGAGACACCCCCCACCTGATGCCGGTTGAGCAGGGGTTGCCCTGGCACCCGGTAGCGACGGGGCTGGCTGGCCAGGCCATCCCCTTTGTTGTCGCTGCCTCCCATGCGCACGCTCTCCCATCCCCTCCATTCTGGTTCCCTGTTCCCGCTGTTCTGGTTGCCTCTCCTGCCTCGCTGTGCCCCTCCTCATTGTCTGCTGTACTCGCCCTTGTCCCTCCTGGACAGCAAAAACAGTCAAACGACCCTGGCAACAACCAACACATCCTCATTATGCCACTTATTGGGCGCTGCTGACGCGCAAACGGCACACCATGCCACATTCAGCACAGCCCCAACACACCTGGGCAACACACCCCAGCCCCAACACACCACTACTGGGCTCCGCGAACGCGGAAACGACACCAGCAAGAGCACCGGCCGTAGCGGCCAACAGCAAGCAGCAACCCGACGCAACATGCGGAAGGAAGAACGCGTGACTGTCCAGGGCCCCGTAAAGGAACATCAACCAGACGGAATGTCACACAGGGGGCGGGGCATAAACCCCATCGAGGAGGCGCTGGGAGGGTTCTTGTGTGGTGCCGTCGGTCCAGTCCTTCGGCGCCTGTCAGCTGAAGTGCATCCCAGGCTTCGCAGATTCTGTTCCAAATCACCTCGAAGAGAGGTTGGTGCAGCCGCGAACGCCATGTAGCCCCTGTTTGGGGTGGCTATTCGTGTAGCATGCCCCCGTCTATGAGATGGGATCTTTAACCCTTGGTAAAAATCATCTTTTCATGAGATGAAATTATCCCCCAATGAATCTCGATTTTGACCCCTCAGCCTCCCCTCGGCTGCGTGCCGGGGGATCAAAATTTGGTTGGCTCATTGCGGATCCTGCCCCTGGTTCCATTAATCTTTTTCCATCTATATGGACCCTCTAGCCAATGGTGGGGGTCCTGGGTTGCATCTCCAGGTGCCTGAGATCGGCCCCCCCTATGTGGCCCCGCTAGCGAGGACCGTTTTCAGGCCGGTTTGGGTTGGCTGCAAAAATCGACTTTTCATGCGACCCTCGACCCCCGTGGACCATCATTTGGAATGCAACCATCCCCACGGAATTAGTAACCTGGGTATTGCGACGTGCACTTCACATCCTGACGGGGTTGAAACTAATCGGCAAAAACAGGAACCCGCCTCATTTCTGAATTTGCTTTACATTCAAAACAATGTATAATTTTGAATCTTTGGCAAACAAACACTACAGCAATCCACCCAATGCATGATTCAACAGCATGATGTGCATACTCAGGCAAGCAGGGTTTGCACATACATTGAATACGATACATATTTTCAGCACATGCTAAAAGCAATCCTCTCCATTAGATGTGGATTGTGTCAATACAATGCTTGAGGGCAAGGCCATGACAATGTTTTCAGATTGCAATTACTGGGCCATTCACTATGTGTTGCATCGCATGGGCCTATCCATGTGCCTACGTGCTCCCTGCCTCTTCAAGGTGCATTGCCGGAGGCACTAGAATTTTTAAAGGTGCATTCCAGTGGACCCCAACAATGCAGGCTGTGACGAGCCTGTAGTGCAGAAGTCTGCGGCAGATGACCATCACGCATCCAAAGGCCATTTACAGTTGTTCTGTTTTGGCAGAGTGTGAACGTGCAGGGGCAGTGGATCGGCAAGTAGCGAGGAATTCGGCACTTGGAGAACTCAGAGAGCCCGTGCGCGCTTTCGCTGTATTTCATCTTTTTGGCGTCGCGCATTTGCCACGCGCTCTGGCCAGCATGGCGCGCCTCTCTGCGGCCCTGTTCCAACGCTGTTGCGACCGTTTCTTCGCGTCATTTTACTGCCTGACAGGTTCCACCTGACGTCTGATACCCTGCAGCTGTCTGCGGATTGTGCCTGCGTCCCCCAGATGGTGTGCCTTGTGCACGCTGCCCGGGTCCTGCAAACCGTTTGCGCACCCCCCGACGCCTTGGCGGAGGTCCGTCCCGACCACGTGTTGGTGCCTCCGGCGATTCAGTACCCGCTGTTTGAACTGCCTCTCGACGATTGGGCCCTGCGATACTACGATTTCTTGAAAGGCCTTGATTTTGAATTGGGCACTTTGCTGCCCTCTGCAGGTCGTTGTGTCCCTTGTGGCAGAATATTCCCAGCCCCTTCTCCTCCGTGGCCTTTGGGGTAGGGCCAGGGGAGGTGCAGCTGCCGGTTGGAACAGGTGTTGCCTGCGCACAAGCAACGCACATAGCTTTGATCGTGTTGGTCTGATGAGGGTCCGGCCCGCACATTCGAGGATAGCTGTTTGCGCTGCATGTGGAACGTCCGAATGTTTGAAGCACCCAACACGACATCTTCAGCGGAGGTACGAAATTGAGGACTCGGAATTTTCGGTATTTGCGGACTGTGACCCGAATTCTCGCACTCCGAAATTCGGACTCCACAATTGGAAATGAAATTTCGGAAGTCCGAAATTTGGTCTTCGAATTTTCGGGAATTCGGGAATTCGAAATTTGCGACCTGGAATTTGGAACTCCTGGAATCTGGAATTTGAAATTTTCGGACTCCAAAATTTCAAACTCCTACTTTTCGGCATCCAAAATTTGTCACAGGTGCGAGTCTGATTTTGGTGGACGTTGCAGAAAGCGACACCTGATCCTAATCAGGTCCAATTGGGGGACTCAACGAGTGGGGAAGGGATCTCAGGGGGAACGTTAGTGCGCTGGGCGCGCGCCGGACATCTTTTGTGACCCGTGCCCCACCGGTGAACTGTTGCCGTTGATATGTTGGGCAACATTATATGGATTTGCCCCTTGGCCCCCGGGACATCAGCAGATGTTTTGATTTGGGATGGGTATGGACCTTCTCGTGCCCGAGGTGATTTCTTTGATTTCGAAGTTGGGGGCCATGATGGTGCTTACAAGGGCCGGATTCATGTCATTGTGCCATTCATTGGAAGAAAGAATGGCACTTTGACAGCCTGCCAACAATGTTATAATGACATGCACGGGTGGTATAGGGCACGCATTGAGCAGTTGTTTGCTCGGTTGTGGCACGCAAGATGAGGCAGAGGATGAGGCAGATGTGTGTGTGTGTTGTGTTGCCAGAAGCGCTCCACCGTCGCAGTTTGTGATGAGTGTAAGGAGCACTATTGTACTGAATGTATTGACACCCACACTTGTGGGACCAATGTTGTTTGTTAAGTACAATACAAATGACAGTTGGAGTTGCTGAATTCACAAATATTGCTTTATTTTGCAACGTGCTTTGCAGGGAAGGTGCGCAGTCCATCATGGTCTATTTGGGGGGCCTTCTCCATCAGAGGGTAAATCTCGGGCTGAAGTCGGGATAGTTAATAGAAAGGTAGCGCGCCGGGCAAACATTCCCCCTCAAGCGAAAACTGTCACTATTTTGCCTCTTCTCGAGAATATTTATGTGAGGTTGATCGGAACAAAATGTCTCGGCATGAAGGCTTAAATTTGGCCGAATTCTGCAGAAGGGAACCCGGCCTCCGCATTTTCAGAATCCCAAAATTCAGAGTCCCACATTCCGCCTTGTGAAAAATCCGGAACGGGCGATTTAATTGTGAAGTGGGACTCTGCTGGAAATTTCCGCGTCGCTCAAATTCAACCAAAGTCAAAAAGTCAGCCAACCGGGACAGTCAATGCGGTCAATGCACATGAATCCTGCCAACCCCCAAACACGAACGGATGAAGTGAAGCAAGGCATTCACACTCCCCAATTTGGATGGTTCAAGGATCGCAGGTTCCTCCGGCTTCTCTGGGTTTGGCACATTGTGTTGGATTACAATCTTGGGACTGTGAGCCTTTTACAGTCAATCATGACCCGCACTGCGCGGCACTCTCAATCCACTACTCGCAGAATTCATTGGCCACGCAATCCGCCGATACGAGCTTTACTGGCTACCGTTTGCTCGGGAGCGGCAGGACGTATCCCTGTCGGCCCCTGCTGACGTGTCCTTGGTGTGGCATGCCCACATGCTGTCGCCCCGCAATTATGAGGAGGACTGCATCTGCGTTGTGGGGGGTATCGTGGACCACAAACTTTTATCTTCTGCAGAACGATTTACAGGTGTGCACAGTGCGTGGGGTGTTTGTGTGGCGTTGGCCTCACAATGACCCTCCAGCCCCCACCACCCGTCCGACTTCCCAAGCCCCTACGGCACTCTCCCAGCGGTGGGGGCTAATTGCCAGCAGCGGGCTGCTAACCAAAGGTCCCGGACGTCCCTTCAGCCAAAAAATACAACCTCCTGCCCTTAAGGAGGCCCATGATTGTGGCAGATGCTCCTGCTCCGAAGGAGCACCGATGGAAAACTTCATCCATCCAGCAAAACTTGCACCCGTTTTATGGGAAGCTGGACGTGAATTGGAGCCGCTCTTCGCGGCTCAGAGCCGTATTTTGGGGCTCAGGATATGCCCTGACTCCAGGCAAAACGTCCTGTTCGGATCCTGCCAGCCCCACTGAGTGACACGCGGAGAAGGTCCAAAGGTCGAGTTCGAACCCGCAGGAACCCCTCGGTGGTCCTGGTCCCAACGCCAGGCCCGATGCCATGGGTTCGACTCCGACTGACGGACCGACCACAGCTGTGTGCTACTTGGCATTGCCCTGCGCTACTTGGAGTTGTTTTCAGTGGCCCTCCACGAGGATTACGTTGGAATAATCCCCCGTCCAACCTCCGACGATTGAGCGCCAACGTCCGACAGTTGATGGCCACCCGACGACCATTTGACGGTTGTTGGCAGTTGTCTCAAGGTATTCTGTGATAAGATGGCAGTTTGGTGCGCCCGCTGCTTTGTACTGTAATTTTCCCCTCCAGCCTTTCAGGCCCATTTGAAGGGAGTGGTACCAATTTTGGACTGCAAAGCGATGAGACGCAATGCGTTGTTGTTTTTTGTTATTTGTTTTGCACTGGGGAAAGCACAAACACAACAATTGATGGCCACGCCCGCATGTGGTCCATTTGTGCGGGGACATGGGGCGGGCTGGGCCCCAAACCCGCTGCCTGCTCTCGCCCATCACTTCTGTGGTCCCGACGCATTGTTCTCGTGAGGCCGGCGGTACTTCAAGCGACGCGCCTTTTGTTTGCCCCTCAGGTCAGGAGCGGGCGCGTGCCCTCTGGCAGCTCCGCTTCCCCGACGTGCCTTATGACTTGGACATGACGCAGCCTCTGCCTGCCCACGAGACTGCCCTGAAATACGACTTGGTCAAGGCCATCACGCGGCACGCCGATGGCCTCATGCAGGTCAGCTGTCCCCATTTCCGCGACCCCGAGTTCCTGCAGGAGAGCATTCAGCGGTACTATCGCCACCTGGCCTTGAAGGTGCGGTACAAGGACGCCGTCGTGCTGCCCACAGTCGATGTGGCGTTTCTTTGGAAAGCCCATCAGTTGCATCCACTGAGATACCGATCCGACATGGATGAGTTCGTTGGGTATTCGCCCATGCGCCTAACTTTCGCAAGGGAGTGGAAACGGAGTGTTGGGAAGGAAGGGGGAGGGCAAGAGGAATGGGCCAGGGAAGGGGAAGGGGGAATGGAAACAACGCAACAAATGGAGAACCAAGCAATTCATGCACCAGCCCTGCGCACTAGTCCTGTTCAACGCTGTATCATGTGCACCCACCTCTGTCCTCGATCCCTGCTCTCCACTACTGCTCCGGCACCGACCTACTCATCCCCTTCCTTCCAAACCATACGCTAAGAGGCGCTGGATTGTTGAAGTGAGGCCTGCCACAAGGTCCCAGTATTCAGGCTGATTGCTTGGAAGAAGACATTCGCAACTGCTGCCGTCGCAACGACGTGCAGCATAACCACCCACCCGGCACCCGGGATGTTTGAGATGGGGGTTTGGACAGCCGGTTGCAACGGTTGCCATTTCTTCCAGAAAGGAAGTTGGGAGGGTGTGGTTTGGGATGGAATCGGATGTGGAACAGGGGAGAGGATGCATTTCCTCACTCTCGTCCCCCCCTTAAGCCTCCGATTTGACCCCAAGGCAGGGATGCACTTGAAGGTGGGCCGGAGAGAGGTTTCAAGAGTGGTTGCAAAGGCGGTTACCGGCGGTTGGGAAAGCGGTTTGGAAGCAGGTACAAAAGGGTTCGAGGGCTGTGTGGGGGGTGGGCAGCAGCTGGCAGGATTGTCCGTCCCTTCAAAGATGGTGTGGGGTACTTTTTCTCCCCTGCAAGTGTAGCCTGCCCTCAGGCGCATCTTTCTCTTGTGGATCTGTTTGTTGCAGAGAGATCATACACCCGAATTTCTCCCGTGGTGAGGGCTGCCGCGGAGGCAACAAGCTGCAGGTGCTGGGCAATGTGACACGCCAACTTTGGGCGGACAATGCGTGGCTCTGGGCCAACCATGGAGTCATGGGGCGCATTCCACATTCCCGGCCCAATGCAGCGCCCGGCAACTACCGAGCATTCGCCATCCGCGTCTTCCATGTCAAGATCGAGCGTTTGAGCTTCACTAATTTGCCCGTCAAGTGCTTCAACGTCCAAGTCTGTCCCATGTGGCTGTGTGTGGATGTCCAACCCCCCCTTCCCTTTGCGGGGAGTGAAATCCGCCCCCTGGGAGCCCAATCTTGCAGATGTTGTTGGATCAAAAGCATGGAAACACCACATAACCCCCCCTCCTTTTGGGGCCCATCTGTATGCCATAGCCCAAGGGTGAAATTGGGGGTTGAACCCCTTGTAAAACCCATGTTTTGTCCAATAAAAGCATCCCTCCTGCTGAAAACCCACTATTTTTGGGGTGGGTCAAGAAAGCCAAAAAACTTTGTTTTTTCAGGTGAAAATGGCAATTCTTTTGTCAGGCCCCCGCTGAGTGGGGCTTGCTTAGGCGATGTGGGGAGAGCACTATTGCCGTTTATGCAGTTGTCAGCCATTTTGTTAAGACAGCGTGTTTTGCGGCTTTGGGGGTCCTGTGGTACGGCGTGGTGGGATTGTGTATGTTCTGACAGTATATCCGTGCGAGGATCCCAAAGGACGTGTTTTGAAGCTTCTAGCCCTGCCTCGTGTCGGCTGTGGCCCGTTTGAAAGATGCGAAATCACTGTTTGCACTGAAAACTGCCATTTTTGTCAAGATAAGTGCCGAAAGCATTCTTGGTGGCCTGAGTGACGTTATGGTATCTCTCCAGAGGGGTGAGATCGGTGATGTTGTGACACTATTAGCAGGGACCACCAAATTTTCAATTAGTGGCAGTTAGTTCATTCTTCCGTCAATGAGTGGTCGTAAGTCGGTTTTTATTAGGGCCACAGTGGGAAGAGTATTTGTCTTGCATCTCTCGTACTTTTGTTGTTCGGACGCTGGCTGAGGTTGTGTTTAGATTACGGCTGAGACTGTGGCTAATACGCAGAGGTGGTACAATTTTTCTCGTTTTGCGTAGTGCCATGGATCTCCCGAGTTTTTGGGCAGTTTTTAATCTTTGATGTTTCCCAAAAATGTGCATGCCCAATTGGTTGACAGTGTTGGGTGGGCATTGTACAAGGCCTCTGTGGTCAATGATATTTGTGATTTTGATGTTCACCAATGGTGGGATAGCATGAAAGACCACTTGCCGACAATGTATTCATTTGCAGTCCAAACATTGTGCATTCCTCACACCTCTTGTGATGCTGAGCTCTCCTTTTCCATGTAGAAGAATGCCCTCTCTGAGAAGCAATACAATATGCAACATGCGATGCATAAACCAATGTCTCATTTGGATGCAATTACATCATGGATGCTTATTATCAGGAATGGTGTCCATGATGTTGTGTTGCGCATGGAAATCTCTGGGAAGGCTTGTGACCCCTGTCAACCACCTCGCCCCAGTCCCACCAGCCCTCAGCAGGGCTGGGGGCCTGCAAAACATGTCCTTCGGGATCCAACCAGGGGTCTCGTGCAGGCCTGCAAGCTCCTTGCCACCACACCCATTCGCCATGGGAGCCCAGAAAAACGCGGAAAATGGGGGGAAATGGGTGGGCAGGGAAGAACGGGGAAGAACAGGGGGAGACAGGGGTGGTGATGGATAAGGGGCCGGGGCACCAAATGCTTCACCAGTTTTCAGCCCCCACAGCTCAAAGTCCCCAATTCCAAAACTGGTTTTTCTGATATTTTGGCCATTCACATTGATCAAATATCACGTGCAAAGCCTGTTTTGCTCCCTCTTTTTGTATCTCCCACCCCGTTTGGCTATTGGTTGCTGGGGGATTGGAGCCTGGCACAACATTTGCTTGTCATCAACAATTCAAACTACTGTTCATTTTGGTGGTATCTTTTTACGACCAATTCTGTGCCAGGTGGTCTGCCGAAAGCAATAAAATTTTAAACTGGAGAAAAGATCAGGGTTAAATTTAGTACACAAATCCTTCGTCACAGACCCCCCCTTACCCCCCCCACCTCCCCCTCCCTGCCCCTCCCTTGTTGTTTGTTCCACTGGTTGTAATGAATTATAGAAGGGCGCAAGAGTGGTGTAAGAGTTCGAATAGTTAGCCTTCCCAACCCCTTGCCGCACCGGACATGTGGGGTGCTGAACCCTGGGTTTGACCTATGTCGTTGCAGAGGAGGGCGGGTCTTCCAGATTGCAAATCAATTTGCATATCGTGTACCCGACCCCCAAACCCGGTGCACCTCTGCCATCTTCTCTCAGGTGACGTCAGGGGTCCGTGCGCAGGCGTTCAACACATTGATTCAGGGTCCTGACGGAACTGTGATTGAGGAGGACGCGGAGGAGAGGACGTTTGAGGCGGATGATGTGCATCACATGTTGACCTTTACTCTGCAGGAGCGGGCGCTGCTTGGGACAGGGCAGGTCAATCTTTCTTGCGTTTGTGCCTGACGTGATTCTGTTCCGGGCAGCTCAATACGCTCAGCTGGGTCGGCCCAACGTGCTGGGCACTGTTTGTTGTGGCGTCTTGCATGACACATAGCCACAGCTCTTGCTGGGCACCGCTTTTCTGACCACTGCCTGCTTTTGTTTGGCGCATACACAGCCCATTTGCTTTGTCCCGCTTTTTTTGTTTTGTCCTTTGCGGTTGTTTTGTTTATTGTGGACCACATCGATGAGCCTACGCACACTGAAACTGAGATTCTTCTCTTTCACAGGCGGTGCACAGAAGGCCTCTGGCGATGCATAGTGACTGTCGAGGGTTGCCTCATGAAATGGGAGCGCAATCTGATCCACATAATAATCGCGCTTTGGGGGTTGGTAATCGGTAGAATTGGAAGCATTGACAAAACCACAGCCGTTGTGAAAGTTATGAATTTGAAAAAAGATACTGCGACTGTGAGACTCCGTTGGGCCCCAACCAAGACCGCGTCGGCCCAGCAGCGGTTTCGGGAAGCAGACTCACCGTTAAAACTTGGCTGCATAGCCCTAGGCTTGAGATGCAACACAGAACCAATTTTCAGTGAAGGGGCTTCTGGCGACCCCCTGATATTAGCACTGATGACGTTCCAAAGCTGCCGTCGGGGAGTAGAAGTGAGCATAAAGGCTGGGTCTTGCTGGGAACAGCTTGCTCTTACTGGACACATAGCCATGCATCCTGGGCACAGACTGCTCGACACACTGCTTGAGCAAAGTACACTGCGGGGCTCATGGAAGGGCCAGCAGCACTGGGCCATGGGTTGCTGCAGCTTGAAATCGGAGTTGGAGTTGGGCACTCGACCATTGCCTTCATTTTGCAGGTTTATTTTGAGCACACGGTGGATCTCACGGCGATTCTGTCCAGTGCAGCGGAGGAATGTGGGGATTCAGAGAATCCAAAGGCGTTTGAGTGCAGGCACGCCTTTCACAGTGAGCAGGGAATGGGTGTCCGTGTGGAGTTGGATGTCCTGCCTGAAACTGCACCGTCACACTCTGGATATGGGCTTATGCTGCACTCGGATGTCAAGATCACCTTCCTCAAGAATGTGGGGTATGTTGGAGCTATGTGTATCGTTGTAGTAAATTGGGAAAGACACAGGGGGCAGCCGGGGGGGGGGCTGGCTGCTCAAACATGCAGCAGACTGCCCTCTGGGTCAGTGCTGGTGCTGGTCTGCATGCCACCACATCTGATGTGGGAAAGCGTGATACAGGGCCTGAGGGTTCCAGACCACCAAGTGGTACGGATAAGTGGCATACTGCATGGGGCAGGGGGGGTGCCATTGTTTCCGGTGGATTTGAAGACAATTGAATGGGCCCACGCATTATCTACCCATCTGGGTATTTCATCTGCCTCAGCGAAAGGCGCCTATGGCAATGTCACTGAAGCTTTTTCTTCTGAATTTGTTGCTTTGCAGCCTGTGCCTTGCAGGGGAAAGGTTGGCATCCAACTTCGCATTCCCAAAGCGGCGGGTCCATCCGATTTGAGGCCTGGGTCTGGGCTTCACTGGGACTGAGCCCTGCAATCCGAGAACATTGGTGCCCTGCTGCAGTCCTGCTCTGTGGTCTTTTTGCTCTGAGGCCCTGCCAAAATGAACAAAGAGAAACAACACTCACCCGCTCATGGCCCACGGCCGTCGTGGGGCTGCTTTGTACTCGGCACATAAATACGCTGAAAGGGCATAGTAGCGGAGTCACTGGGTTGCGCACCCAAGTGGTCCAGTGCAGACGTACAGACGGCACTGCAACGCACTGCCCCATGACGTGGCGTGACCATGTCAAGCGCCGCAACCTCACCTCCAACGCACACTACTCTTACAGTGAACGGCTGACCACTGGCACGAAGTACATGCCGCTGATCTATCAGACTTTGGCGGAGGAGCCCGCGTTCCTCGTCGAGTCCAAAGTGATTGGCTCCAACATCGGCACCCGGAAGCCCATCTTCGCTGTGCGTTGCGCAGTGGCCCGCGGTTTCACCGTCGTGGAGGTGGAGGACGTCGTCACGCACGAGATCGTGGCGGCGTGCGAGACCATGGACTCCCTAGCGCTGCCGCTGCCGCACCGGATCACCTCAAACTGCTGCTCCCTGGACCCCCGCAGCGGCGAGCATGCCCTGCTGGTGGTGGGGGCAAAGGACTGGTGCGTGGCCACGGCGCGCTGGCAGGAGCCTGCCCCGCGCAAGGCCCCCGGCCTGGCCCGAGTTGGGCTGCGGGGCCCGACCATTGGCAACGATCAGGTGCGCGGCAATGCGGGGAAGTGCATATGCCTGCCCCTCGGCGCCCGGGGTGCTGCTCGTTGTTTGGTGCATCTTTGTGTTGCGAGACTGCCCTCTGGGACCACGAGCCCTTCACATGATCCCCTGCAGCACATCGACATACCAGTGCCGTCCTGCCATGCACCGCGGCGCGGTACGCAGTTTCCCCCGTGCCGGACCCGCGCGAACTGAGTTGCTGTCATAGGGCACACGAATGCTGCAGCGCCTGCGGCGCGCAATTTGGGTGATCATCATGGAACAGGGGGAGTGTTCCCTTTGCAAACCGTACTTTGGAATGGGGAGGGCTTATCGCAACATTTTTGTCCGTCTTGAGTATCGTGCCTCGCCTACTTCCTTCGCCCCCCCAAAAAATTGAGGAAAATTAATGCGGTGCTCATGAGCCTGACCCTGCGGCGCCTGCAGCGCACCTGCGGCGCGCAGGAAGCATTCCCAGAGGCCGGTGACATAGGCCATCCATCATGTCTGTCTCCTGCAGCGCCTCGATTCCCGTTCTGCAGGGCACCCCCATCTTCAAAGTGTTCCCCATCGCCGAGGCCTGCGGGCCAGAGATGGATCGCGTGGAGACGCACCCCATCATCGAAGCCGCCGGCGCCCGCATTGACCTCGCCACCGGCAGCATCCAGTGCAAGGCCCATGTCCCAGAGACCGTCGCGCTGGCCTACGCCCTCCACATGCTGCAGTGGCGGGCCTTCCCCAGCCACGCTCAGACCGGGGCTCTGATGTCAGCCCTGCAGGCCACCAGCCGGCGCACCTCCGCTATGGACGTGAACTGCCTCGCGTCGGCGCCTACGACGCCCCGCAGCAGCCCGCACCCCAAGAACGGCTCCAAGACGGTGCCGCGCGTCTGGAGTCACGACGCCGTCAACGCCCGACCCCCCGTGCCCCACTCCCCGGCGTCCGCGTCCCCCGCGGCCCCGCAGCCCCTGGCCCGCGTGTCGTCGCTGCCCTCCCACAACTCACTGCAGGAGGCCGCGCTGCTGACCCCGTCTCCGACTTCGAATTCGCCGCATTTCGCGGCGGCCGCCGCCGCCCCCCCGGCCCCGCCGCCCCCCGGCACCGACGCCCCGGCCGCGCTCTACGCCCCCGCGCTGGCGGCCGCGGACCCCGGGGCCCTGAACGGCAGCTTCGCGTCCGTCCCGAACGCCTCCTTCGCGTCCGTCTCGAACGCCTCCTTCGCGTCCGTCCCGAACGCCTCCTTCGTGTCCACCGCCGCAGTGCCCACCGCCGTCGAGGCCACTCCGGCCCCAAACGCCCTCGGGGCAGAGCTCTTTCCCGTCGCCGACCCCCCGAGCCCCCAGCCCTCGCCCGCGGCGTCGGAGCCCCTCGGCGGCCCCGGTGCTGCTGCTGCGCCGGTGGTCGAAGCCCCAGCGGCCGAAGCTGAAGGCCCGGGAGCCGCAGGGGGCGCGCCTCCGGCCAATCACGATCCCTCACCAGCGCCCTCCCCGGCCCCGGTCGCGGCTGCCCCTACGCCTCCCCCTCCCCCTCCCCCTCCGCCTCCCCCTCCCCCTCCCCCTCCGCCTCCCCCCCAAAATGCCTCGCCACCGCCTCCGGCCCCGACCCCCGGGCCGCCGCCCGCAGCTCCGTCGGCGGCAGCTCCCCCTCCTCCTCCCCCCCCTCCTCCCCCTCCTCCCCCTCCTCCCCCTCCTCCCCCTCCTCCCCCATCCGTAACCCCAACCCCAGCCCGGCCGCCTCCTCCCGCCGCCAACGCCCCGCCGCCGCCACCTCCCCCACCTCCGGCCGTCGGCACACCCGCCCCCACCGGAAACCCCCCGCCCCCGCCCCCCCCACCGCCGCCCCCGCCCCCGCCACCAGCCCTGGGCACCCCCTTGTCGCCGAGTAGTAGAGGTCCTCCCCCTCCCCCGCCACCCCCGCCACCCCCGAATGGGCAGATCGCCCCCAGTCCTGGCGGTTTCCTGGCGGGCCTAAGCAGCGTGCAGCTCAAGAAGGCCTCAGACCGGGCCCCAAGTGAGCGCAAGCCTGTGGACCCGCAACAGGCCTTTATGTTGGAGTTGCAGAAGAAGATGATGGGCCGGCGCACGCACGTGGCCCGCCCCGCAGATAGCGATGACGACGACGACGACGACTGATGCCGGGGGGATCCAACCGCAGGCTCGCCGCTCGCGCCGGGTCGGGCGTGATCAACCGCAGCCGAGTCCTGGAGGTCCGCAATTTTTCGCAATTTTTTGCGACTTTCCGCAATTTTCCCGATTTTCCTGCAACTGCTTTTCGCGCGTCCACGTTGCGTGCGTGTGGGTGCCCTGTCGGCCATCACGCCGGGCACAACGGTGCACGCTGGCCGCGTCCCTAGACGCGGTACTGTGTTCCCGTTTCCCCGCACGCATCCAAACGATGGAAATGGATCTCAGACACGCGATGGCTCACACCGCCACCATCGCAGTGGACTGTGTGTCCCCTGTGCAGAAGTGTTGCCCCTTGAGGCTTCGGGAGGTTTGGCCAACAGCACCGCAATTTTCCCGCAATTTTTCGCAATTGGATTCGACGCTCCCTGACCGCAATCCCCCCCCCCCCTCGCCTCTGCTGAGGCGGACGCGGGATGCGGCTGATTCCTGAGTTTCGGGTGTGACAAGAGTCCGGAATACCGAGTGGCACGCGGTACGGGGCCGGTGCCTCACGGAAAGCCGGTTCCCCTGCCGGACGGCAGTGTGGAGCTGTGAACGGCCATGTCCAGGGCCTCTGCACTGAGCCGGACCATCAAAACTTGTGCAATCCGCTGTGCGTTGGCCGCTTTGCTCCTCCTTGACGCGCCTCCTACAGCGCAGAGTACGCCCATCGCCGATGGCGACGTGCAGTGCCACGGCGATATCCCTCAGGGCGGCCAATCACATCGGATCCCGGCGCGCTTCCCGTCCAAACGTGTGCAGGGCTGTCCTGCGGGGCCCAGAAATGGCCCGCATCGGTCCAGCAACAACCGCACGGGCCTGGGCTGGCGGAGGGGCGCGGGCGACCCACGGGCGGGGGGGGGCAGTCCACCGGCGGCAGCCAGTACACCAACGCCGATCGGCGGCGGTTGCTGGGCAGTGTCGAAGTCCACGTGCACCGGAGTTTGCGTTCGCGTGAAGGACAGGCCCTCGGGGGCCCACAGACCCCCCCCGGAAAACGGAACCGCCTCGCGCTCCCTTCTTCCCGAGTGGCCCCCTCCCGTGGCCCTCCGGCGTATTTTTGGAGGGGAGCGGGGGAGGGGGGGATTTCACACAACTCCCCCTCCTCCGCATTTCACTCTCACCGACAAAATGGGCCTTCCCTTCCCGTCGCTGCGTTCCCGTATCCCCCGCCCCCCTCAAAATTGCCACATGTAACAAAAGCAGGTCACAGAAAAGACATGGCACTGGACACCGGCTGAACTACACGGTACCCACCTATGGACCCCCCCCCCCTTCGGGCAAGGAGAGCCATCCCGTGAGCCGGTTGTCCCCCTGCAGAGAGACTCTGTGAGTCCTGAACTGGTTTATAAAATCGCCCCCGTGCGTCGGGGGAGGGGTGTACCCGCACACTAAACCCGCGCGGGCAGCGGTGGGGGGGCGCGCGCCGCGCAGTGGCGGTGCTGGTGCGTGCCGCTGCCGGTCTATGCGTGTGTTCTGGGGGGCTGAGGTGCCGGTGTGGCACACGTGCCTTTGTACAGCGCGGCCCTCCGCCACCGATTCCTGTTCCGATGCCGAAACAGACGCCTCGCACACCGGGCGGTGCTCGACCGGTCGTAGGACCGTCCGCCGTCTGCAGGGCCCGTGGGGGCGGAGGGTGTGCCTCCGCCTGGATCCCTCCGAAAGAGGCAGTCCGCGCCCCCCGGAAGGCCTGTGGACACGGAGGAATGGCCCAGAGTTAAGGCCGGAGTCCACCAGCAGTCGCCACGGCTCTGTTCGGGCGGGGGGGGGGGGGGGGGGGGCTAAGCGTCTGCTATTGACTTGTGCGAGTTGGCGGTGCTTTGTGGCGGTCGCGGCCGAAAGGCGGGGGCAGACTTGTCGGTGTTGGGCACCTTCTGACGCCGGGGGGCGGTCCGCTGTCAGGGCAGACGCCTTCCCTGGCTCCCCCAGACCGCCTCTCCCCGCCGCCCCTTTCCCTCACGCAACTCACGCGGCTTGGGGCTCGTTCTGGTTGGAATGAGATTGCCCCACCGCCGCCACTGTCGCCGCCGCCGGCACTGCCAGCCGGCCATTATACACCGTCGATGTGCGCGGGTTTGGGTCTCATTGTCCGCTACGGCGCACACACCCGCGTGTCATGCTCGCAGGAACGACGAACTGCAACGACTGAGTCCACATTTGAATGTCACATTCAAGGCTCGATTGGGAGACTTGGGGTCAGGCTTTTGCTGAAGTTGGGTCCACCGGAGTTTTTTTGGGGAGGAGGGAGGGTTCAGGGCCCGTTCCGGCCCCTTGAGTAAACCTCATTGTCCTCTGCCTAGAAGGGGTCGGATATGGGTGGGTGGATGGGTGGTTAGGTGGGCATGGGTCAGCTAGGCCCCCAAAATCCCGCCCCCCCCCCCCTCCGCCGTACAGGTGTATGCCCCGGAGTATGCTGCAGCACATTTGACGCACAAGCCAAGCATGCAAATATCGGAGCGTCGCAGCTCCCGCACTGTCGCGCACTCCTCCCCCCCTGCACCGGCTGTACACAGCTTTGGCTGTAACCACTCTCTACAGTTGTTGCTGCACATATAAAACGTGGTTGCTTTGTGCCGAGTTGTGCTCTTCGGCTCTGCCCTTTCGTCCCAATGGCGCACGCACGCGCGCGCGCGCGCGCGCGCCCTGCCTCCTAAAGCTTGGTGGCAGATTGCAGCATCTCGTAATGAGAGGGGACAAAGAATGGCTGCCGAACCGGCTGTCACTGAGGACGACTGATCCAATGACAGCCCATGTGGTGTCATATGTGTGCGGCCGGGTGGATCAAGAGTGCTGGGGCAAATGCAGCAGCATTCGCATCGAGCCAGGGGAAGGGGCATCATGGGCACCTGTGTGCAAGGGCATGATCAGGGCTCCTTTCGGCGCCAATTAGGTTAGACCAAAGATTTTCTTCGGTACCTCTAAAAACTCAGCACCACTGGGGGGGGGAGGGCTGGACCCCCCCCCCCCCCCAAAAGGAGCCCTGGGCATGCACAGCAGAGCATTGAGAGCCTGAAACTAATCCATACCCACATTGCGACCCACGAAACACACGAGGCAACATCGATGCCAAGAACAGTCCCAATAGGGGGCCCATTGAGTTGTACAGAGAAGTGGGGACACACATGCACATCGATGCCAGTGGCTGCATTCTCCCGGCGTGAGGCCGCTTGTCGCCGCAGGTGCACGGCCGCACAGGCCAAAGGGGAGCAGCCCCATGCCTATTCCTAACCGCTACGCACGACTTCACCTCGTGCACTTCACCGCCACCACCGTCACCGGTCCGAAGCCGGGCAGGGGGGCCCGGAGGGAGGGAAGGCGCTTGTGCACCGCTCGATATCGGACAAAGATCGGGAATGTGCAGGTGCTGCTGGAGCCGAAACCTGGGGCCTAACTGCACTGCAACCCCCGTTGTCCAACGACTGGGAGCCTTTGGACCGCGACTTTTGCCCATCTCAATGAAGATCCTGCCCTTCGCCTCTCTTTGAGTGGGGTCTCATGTGCTCGAAGGCCAGGGCTGGCCTTGTGCTGTAAGACGTCAGACAAGTAGACGTGTCAGGGGGCGATGCAGTGGAGCATGTGCGGAACAACGCAGTGGGACCCTCGACGATACCCCCTGGCAAATGTTGAAGGGATGCATTGCAGGGGCGGGGGAAGGTGCCATGAAGGCCACCCCGCTTGCGCGTGCACAGGCTGTCGTTCTCTGTTTTTCTCTGATAGCGGTTTTTGTGGTCAGAAATGTAACATGACGTGATTGGGGGCGCACCGTGCGCTGTGCGCGCGCTGTGCGAAAAGTAGGGCATTTGCGGACCCGTTTCCCTCAATGGCCAAGCTGACCACGGTAAGTACTGTGTTCCCATGGAGCGCTCAGATTATTACTCAGTCCAAGAAGTCAGACAATGAGGTAAAACAAACTATGTTTCACTCTGAAAATGCCGGATTGCTGTCTGCTGTTTTTGCCCTGCGGACGTATGCTTCCCCGGTGGTGGGTAGTTGACAGCGTTGTCACGGAAAAGCGAACTTAATAATGGACGCTGTGCGTGCGTTATGCAGAAACACCCCAATTGTGTACCGACTGTAGAGAGAAAGAGGGGCTGGGTCATGCCTGTGGCAGTTCCTCCTGCTCGTACCAACATTCTGCTTGGCACTGCACCCTGTTGCTGTTTGTTTTGATGGTATTGTCAGCCGTCGCTAATGTTGCTATTCCCGGCACGGCTGTTACGGACCGCATTACGGACATCCAGTCCGCCGGCGATCATATGCCCGCCAATGTTGTTGCTCTGGGATGACTTCATTTGTTCGAAGTACACGCAGAATGGGTATGAGATTGAGCATCATGCTTCATTCGCCAAGCAAAAGCATCCGTACAACAACATCTCCGGGTTGGGTGAGGTATGGGCAGGTTTTTGGTGTATGTTTGCTTTGTCGCACCCCGAGTCGCATGCATGCACGGCCTTATCTCCAGACGGAGAGCCCGTTTGACCCTTGTTTTTCTGATTTTGCCTGTGCATGCGCAAGGGGTGTGGGGTGTAAGAAAGTGTGCCCATTGGTACTTCCACATCTGCACAATTGTTCCAGTTGTAAAGAGGAAATTGTAACATTGTTTCTCCCAGATTGTGGTGGGGGGGCGCATTTTATTGGGTGAGAGTGGGACAGCTGCCCCTCTGCTCACAAGTGCTCATGACCGTGCACGTTTAGAGGGTGCTCTCCACTGATCTGATGTGGTGGGTGTAACACAGGGTCGGAAGAGGGGTCCCCTCCCCCCACCGCTGCACACGCTGTGCACAGGGCTTTCCGGGGAGGCAGGGTCATGCCCTTTGGATCAAAGCCCTCTCTGTCTTCCCCACCCCAGGGCAGAGTCCAGTGGCTCAGTTGTTGAGTGCTTCAGTGCTCCCCGACCGCCCCCCACGTTTTCTTTTGGACTTGGTATCAATTGCAGTTTCTTTTGGCGGATTTCATTTCTGCTTCGCATCTTTTGGCTTCGCATCCCCCGTGCCGTCTCGGACCTGAGCGGGTGCTCTGGAGTTGCTGGTCACTGGAAGTGAACCACCCTTTTGAGGCATGTCCAATGGTGATCCAAAGCCCAGCTTGCGGCCCTGTGCCTCGTCGCTTCCACTGCAGAGTCCAACAGTGCAGGGGAACAGATCCACAGGGGAACAATGCGCCGTGCTTCGCCCAAGAGGTCTGAAGTTGTTGGGGCTCGTGAAGCACAAAGGAGTGCATATGCGGCCGGGGTACGTTGGGCCCATATCATGTGTCTTTGATCATCCTCCAATCCGTACTCACATGCACAGGCACATGGCTGTAGTAGCCGCCGAGGGCTGCAGTGCAGATGGGCCGGCAGCAAAGCCCTCTTTCTAACACAGCCTCCTCCTTTTCTGCGCTCCCCAAAGGCAGGTCCCTGAGACCCCCACAATGACCCCCTGAACAAAAGACTTGAGATGCAGTTCACCCGCTCAACCCAATTGGAAATAGGATTGCGCAACAATCACAACAACAACCAAAAACAGTAGGAGTAATTCAATCACGTGCCCCCCTTCCCTCTGTCAGGTCAACAATCTCCCCTGCCCTTGGGGTATAGTCCAGGCTGCTGCTACTGTCCGACCCGGAAACCGACACTCGCTTGTATTGAGCCCTATGTCATGGACTGCTGAACACATGTGACCCGACGCCGTGATTTCCCCTTGTTCCCTTGCCCCTTTTGGGCACAGAGGAATGAAGTTCCGGAAATGTCCGTTCGTCAGCAGTGCATGTCGAGGTTGCGAGGCAAGGAATGGGCAAGGAAACAAAGACTGCAAAACAAGGCATCATTAGGGCAATATTAGCGCGAGGTCCAAAGGAACACAGTATCATGCGCTCGCCTGCCATTCAGAGGTTTTTTGGTTTTTTTTGAGCTGTGAGAAGCTATAATTGTACAATGGAAAGATTTAGCACGTGCCAGAGATTCTTGGGGTCCTACTGGCCCATGGCTCTGTGGAGCTCACAGACTCCCATTTGGATGTGGTTCCAGGGGGGGGGGGAAATTGAGGTCCGCAATTTTCCGCAATTTCGCAATTTTTCGCAATTTTCCGCAATTTTTCGCAATTTTCCGCAATTTTCCGCAATTTTTCCGCAATTTTTCACACTTCCCGATTTTCTGACCGCCTCCCCACGCTGGTGCAGAACAATGAGAATTTTTTTTTTTTACTATTCCATACACTCTCAAATGTTGCAAAGTCACCAGAACCTGGTATAGCTCAATTGGTAGTACCACTGCACTGCAGTTCCAGGGTCCTGGGTTCAAACCCAGTTGGGCACAATATGGTTACCTTCGCTTTTTTGGTCTTTTTACCTTCGCTTTTTTGGTCTTTTTCATGCCTGCATGTTTGCATGTTTGCATGTTTGCATGTGCATGTCCGATGTGCCAGAGATTGCAGAGCAATGGAGCCTATACATCCGTTGCAATGTTGTTGATATAAATGGGGCAACTGCTTTGCAGGAATGGTGGCAATCTCGTGCCCCTTCACCGTTCCAAGAGAGGGTGCTGTTCTTGATTACGCAGCCCACTTCTGGTGGTGATGTGGAACGCTTTTTCTCACAGTGTGGGACAGTTTCAAAGCGGCAGCACAAATTGGATGACAACATCCGCCGCCTTCGGTTCATGCTGCAATTCCACGGTGATATTGAGGGGCGCCTCCTGTAATTGCACTGCCCATAGACTATTTGTTTCAGTGAAATTCTGAGAATTCTGAGCCACCTGTCCAGAGTTGTTGCACCTTGAGGGTTCAGGAGGGCCGCTTACGACATCGCAATTTTTCCGCAATTTTTCCGCAATTTTTCCGCAATTTTTCGCAATTGGATTTGACCCCCCCAGACCGCAATTCCCCCCCCCCCCCCTGTGTGGTTCACTGCACGTCTAACCCGACACTATCAATCCAGTAGTATCTATATATTTTTTCCAATTCACATACAGAGGCAGCACAAGCATCAGATACACATCAGAGCAGGGCATGGTGTGGCACCAGCATGATAGTCCACTGTGGCACATCAGACAAGGGTCAGGGGTAGGGCTCTCAACTCGGGGCTGACCTGATCTCGGAAACCTCTGATCTTGACCTTCCAACATGACCAGGAGATGGATTATAATGTGCCTGCGAACCCACTGTGACACATCAGTAGGATGGCACCTACTGCTTATTGATGAGTATTTCGTATCCTCAAGGGTCAGGGTTAAGGAATCAATTTGTCAATCTGCCCAAGACCCAGTGTATATAACTGGGATATAGACCCATGAGTATAATGATGGGATGTCACCATCTGGCTAAAACACATGCAATTTGGTTGGCAATCCTGCTCCGAACCGCATTTCTTTGTCACCATGGCACCATCAAAAGAATGCAACAGCAGCAGCAGCAACAACAACAAAATTAGCAACCAGTTTACCAATTTTGTCGGATGTGAAAAAGACAAAGGAGCCCACATGACCATGGAAACAGATCTCAGGGTTTTTGTTGTTGGTTTGGCTGGCGTCATTTATTCGTGTTTGTGAAAGATTATCATGAATTAATGTAGGCTGATTCATAGGGCATGGGATGTATTTCTGGCCCCAATGTTGTCTTTTTTGTATCCAAGTCTCCAGGATCATAACCTTTTCATGCAGGAGTTCTCATACCCGATGCGTATGATTACACATTGTCACAACTCCCTGCAACTCCTTACCCATCTGAAGAGTCAATAGCACCAAAGCACCACTGGGGCAAAAACATGGATACTATATTGTTACTCGCTAGCTTGTCCACCAAACGTGCTTCAGATTGCAGGATTGTCATTCACAAGTGGTGTGTTCCTCTCTTTGGTCATCTTGTTTTACTACTGAGAACAGGCTCAAAGTACTGGCCACAGAAATGCAGTGGATCGATGACAGTTGATGCTGCATTGTTCCTACCTGGGGGTTTTTCCAGCAGTTGGTGCTTAACCAACAGCAGTTGCTGGGTGGCCAGCACTTCATTCCAGTGGAAGATGCCTCCCAGTACAGGTAAGCGGTCTGGCACAGGGTTAACTTCTTTTTTTATCAATGACAGCCCTATTGCCCGAAGCCTTCCTCCTGATCTAGGGTCCAGTGGGGAAACAGGGTGAGGGTGGTTGTCATGGACACTGATGCGAATAGATGCTTGTTTCATTGAATATTTAAACGTTGACGTCATTTGAATGTATTTGTTTCTTTGCTCTCGTGAATCATGAATGAGCAAGTTCCTGAGGGCAAGGTGGCTCAGGGAGATACATGAGATTTGTGTAGTGGTTGCTGAAAGGATATGCAAGGATGAATGCCATTTTTTGTTGACTCCTCATTGATTTTCATGGTAGCTCCTGCTGTTCCTAAACAGCAGTTTCTGCACAGGTGTATTGAAGTGATGAAATGCTCATGCTGTTTTCAATCTGGGTGCACATTGTGGTATCCAGTTTGCTAAGGTTGTTGTGTATGATTTTTTCAGGTTCATCTATGCTGCCTGGTGACTGCTTATGGCAAAAGGCCGAATACCCGTGCTTTTGGTTCTAAATTCAGATATGCAGGTCACACAGTGGTTTTTGTTGCTTTGCTGGTGTCTACACTGGCCTAGATATCCATTTTTGCGGGTGTTCCGATGGGCGTAAATTGTATATTTGGTGTGCCGCAGAGGTTGGTTGCTCTGTGCCTCTGGTGAGGTCTGGGTGTTGTTTCCCAAATGTGTGTGCAGGAGGTAACGACTGTGTATGTGGGACAACGTGGTATGAAGAGGCTCATGATAAGGCTAGAGGGGGAGCGTTAGCGCGCCGGGCATCTTTTTTGACCCATGCCCCAGCGGTGACCTTGTAGAGGGTGCACCAAGTGCAGTGCACACGCAGTGCAACTATTTGGACGTCTAGCCGTCCTAGAACCCCATACTTTATGATACTATGGGCAGTATTCTTGTTTGAAAACGTTCTCACCCAGTTTCACCCATTTTCATCCATTTTTTGCTCGTTTCCACCACATCCACTCCTTACTAGGTTGATTTCTCCCCATGGGAACCCCGAGAAGGCAGGGGTGGCGTACCCATATTGATGTCTCCCCACCATGGGGACCCCGAGACGGCAGGGGTGATGTAGCCATTATTGATTTCTCCCCATCATGGGGACCCCGCATCGCCCCCCCTATGGACCATGGGAGCATGTCTGGTGAATACCAAAACACCCCCCACTTTGTACCAAAAAACCCCCCGTTCTGGCGCAAAATGTACCAAAAAACCCCCTCAAAATGTACCAGAAACACCGGGGGGGGGGGGTTTGGTACATTCTGGGAGGTTTTTTGGTACATTTTGGCGGAGTTTTGTGGTGCAATTAGGGGGTTTTATGGTACAATTCAGGGGGTTTCAAGTACATATCTGGGAGTTTTCAGTACATTTTATCTGGTCAGCTTCTGGTATTTTTGTTTAATACCCTCCGGGAGTGAAATGTGGGAGCCCATGCAGGGTGTTAGGTGCATCGTCAGAACTGTTAGCCTCCCCTCCCCAAAAATTGTATGCCCAGGTCTAGCTTTGTATGTAGTGCATGTGGCTGGTCCATTTTGCCAGATTTCAGGCATGGAGGTAGGAGAGGGAATGGAAATTCATGTATTGGGTGCAGGAGGGCTGTGTGAGTTGCAGAAAGTGGTAGAAAAGAGGAAATCCCGAGGTAACCCATCTTGGGGTTTTTTTTAGTATGAAAGGGGGCAACCAAGTTGGCTTTTTGGTACACAACGGTCCACAGGTGTAGCATACATGGGGAAGACAATTGTTTTTTTTTTGGTAGAAAGGGTGTTTTTGTTGGTGCATAGTGGGTTTATGGGGGTCCATTCCGGCAATGTCAATAGGCGGGTTATTTGGTACAAACGGGAGGTTTTTTGGTCCATTTGGGGAGTTTTTTGGTATGTTTTTGGGGATTTTTGGTACAAAGTGGGGGGGGGGGGACTAACAAAAGCAAATCGGCCACCACGGAGGATGAGGGAGAAGTGTGTGTGTTGTGTTGCGAGAAGCATTCCGCCATCACAGTTTGTGCTGAGTGTGAAGAGCGCTGTTGTAATGAAAGTATTGACACGCACATTTGTAGGACCAATGTTGTTCGTTAAGTACAATACAAATGACATTTTGTGTTACATTCGGATTTGGTAAATTCACAGCCATTGTTTTGTTATGCAACGTGATTTGTAGGGAACGTGTGCCGTCCAACGTGGTCTACTTGGGGGGGTTCTCCATGAGAGGGCAAGTTTGGGCCTTAAGTTGAGATAGTCAATAGAAAAGCAGCGCGCCGGGCAATCGTTCCCCCAAGAGGTCACATTAGGGGTGTCAAGAAAGTATTTATCACTAAGTGCGTGTGATTGATGGTTTCTTAAGTACACAATTTTATTGTACAGTTTTTCTTACTCTTGTTTCTGTCGACAGAGCTCTATCAAATACGAATTTTCAGATTAATGGAGAAAGAGTTTTCTTTTCTTCTTCGGACATTGAAATACCGTTTGGTGATTGTTGACTAGTTCAACCACTGCTTCACGGTTTTGTGGATAGCTGCAAATCTACAAATTATTTTTGAGGTTGCGAATTGCATTTTCTGGGCCAGAGTGGTGAGTTTCAGACCAATAAACGCCGCAATGGACCATTTCTAACAAATTGTACGTACATTTACGTGGATGGCTAATGGATCAAAGAGGAAAATAGCACTATGTAGCTTTGCTATATTGTGAGTTGTAATATGATGCTTTGATAGTTGTAACATATCACAGTGGGTGGCGCATTGTGCGGTGTGTGAAAAGTGGACTATTTACGCCCATCGTCGTTGGTATTGTTGCGGATTTCTGAGGCGGTTTTGTTGTTTGGCCAAAGGGCCCGGGTTAAGGACTTCCATGCTATAGCACTGCCCTTCGAATTGGAGTGACGGGTATTGTGATGCTATTTAGCAACATGAGCGGGACAAGGTGTTTTTTGACGAAGAAGTCAAACTTTTTCCGCACTTCGCCCGCCCCATTTTTGAATCTAGAAGTGTCAAGAAGGGCGGCGCAAGGTATGTCAAATCTGAACGATACATTTGAGTTTCTTGGTAGAGCACAAGCTGCAACACGCCACCCTGCCCCCCGTCCCTCCGACATTCTTGAGGTGGTGCGTAAAATACTCCGGTTAGGGGACGGGAAGCATTGCCGCAAAAATATGGAAGAGGGTGAGTTTGCGGATGGCATATCTTCATTTAAGGCGGACAATTCGCAAACGGCAAAGTATATCAAAATTTGTCAAACTACAAAGCATGTTCCCTTCACATTTTAGATGCAGTGCTAGTTTGTCGTCCACTTTTGTCAGGCTACAAGCCGTTCTTTGTTCCACAATTGCTTGCGCGGCATTGCGATTTTTTTTTGGTGTGTGGTCTGGTTCCATGGCACTTGCGGAATCCAGACCAGTCGACGTGTGTCTCGAGATTATATATGGCCTGAACTCAGGCGTTATCCTGTCCACCCTCCTGCATCTGCCTTATCCTGACCGTGGTGTGGTTTGGCGCTCTGTCCAGAGTGTGTTTACACGCCTATTTACCCCGCTTGTTTTGCTTTTCTGCCCCCCAAGGATATGTGCATTTGCATGTCAGCCCATCACCGAAGTATGGACTGTTTTCCCCCCCGATGGGATGCGAATCGACTACGAAGGCGCCCTGAGTCGCCGTTTACATGCTTCTACTTAAGGTCCAGCCTGGACCAGTACCTAAGTACAGATTCTGATACTTGATACTATACTTGCAGTTACTAACAGCTACAGCACCGTACCTGTCTTACTGTGGGATTTGGGCAGCCTAACCTGCGAATCAGCCTGAAGTGAGGATGTGACACCCCCCCCTTCAGGAAATGGTCCTGGGTACCCGCTGCCATGCGTGGGTGTTATCGAGCCCCCCCCAGGGTTTGCTCTAAGGAGGGGGGTGAAGCGGTACCCAGAAACCCCATGGCTAGGGTAGGGCATACAACCGGTCTCCGGTCCACTAACCCCATGTACGGAAGGTAAGACCGGTCTCCGGTCCACTAACCCCATGTACAGAAGGCGCCCGTTGACGCCCGGTGCGAGCCCGGCGGGAGCGTGTTCCGTGCCGTAAAGCCCCGCATCGGCAACCGATGCACCGCCAGCGGAGATTTATATATCAGAATATCAGGAATCAACAGGGTTTTATTTTCATATTGTTTCCGTCAATTTTTACGCTTCCGTTCTGATATTCACTGTTTTGACAGCTGGCGGTTAGCTCGCAACTTTAGCGTAACCGCCAGTTTAACTGTTATATACAGATATTTTAGCGCAAATCGTGACGAAGACTCTAAAGTCTTCAGGAATTGCATTGATGCATCCGCAATTTTCACATCTTACACTCGCAACCTTAATCCGAATTTTTCAGGATGTCGAAATCGGATTTTCGACTTCGACATCCCCGCACTTGATTTGACCTCTTTCGAGTGGACCTACGTGCTTCCCTATGCACGAATCAACTTTCCTTTTGTCTTGCCCTCCATTTGTCTTAGAGATATGGGCAAAACAAAGTTGATTCGTGAGGCCACTTGTGAGGGTCATATCTCGTGCCGCTTGCGAGGAATGACAGTAAGGAAACGTGGGATGTATTCACAATACTCCCAACGTAATTTAGGAAGCTTTATACGCCTTGCGTCTCCACACGTGCGTGCTAGCGTAATGGATCATGGTCAAGAGGGTAGAGTTTGCGTTATAACTCTATGGCCATGATATTGCGTGCGTTAAGATAACTTTCGAGTGTAGCGCGCGAGTGTTGGTGTTGCATAGGAACTCTCCTTGAGTTCCTATGAGCGATTGACACAAAGTTATGCCCTTGGGGGGGCATGACATATCGTGGGGGGAGCTACCTTTTTGGGCAATATGTGGTATGTGCCATGTGTTGTGTTGCGTGCCCATTTGGCGGATCCATCGCTCCAAGCCAAACCCGCCAATGGACCTCATATTGCGCAAGCCCCTTCTCCATACTCCCCACGATCAATTGCAAGCCTAACCTTCGCGGAGGGAAGCTTGTGTGGCGATCCCAAAGCGATGCGTTGGGAGCAAGGTGTGTGTTTTGCAATTTTCCATATTTTCATGTGCCCACTTGGGAAGTAGCGCTCGTAACCTTTCATGGCGCCCCAAGTGGAGTACATACGTGGAATCGAAGGTCATTGGTGTCAAGTCATTGTGTTTAGAAGGATTGGTCGATTACTCAATCCAAGCCAAAGATATTATAATATATTTGTGCGCCTTTCAAGGCACTTTTGGGTTTTTTTCCGCCAATATTGCTGCTTTTTGCCCGTCATGATGTCAAGTGGCGACCGTGCATCTCAACGTTGCGCCCAGTTGACATCATGACCCAAGTATGTTATGAGGGTACATACTTCGGTGCCCAACATATCTTGGACCCGGCGAATAACTCCTCTTGGGCTTGGCATACCGTGGCCGCCATGTTGGCGATTTGGGACTATCCCAAATCATGGGCTCACTTGGCGACCCTGCCATTCCCAATACCGGAGGAGTTGGGCGACGCCCAAAAGATATGTTGGATACATATGACTTGATACCAATCCTATGGCACACTCCGGTCCAAGTCGGGCATGTGCCTCATTTGCCCCAACCATGAGTGTGCGCATTTTCGGCCATTTTGAGCAATTTTCCACCTTTTCTGCCCGCCGTGCACTATGTTCAGCCCACCCGTGCACGCCGGAGGCATGGACCAATGGACCATATATGACATGGGTGTTATGTATATTGGTCCCCATGGTTCACACACCATGTGGGCGAAGCGGAGCAACCTTCGTTAAGGTGCTAGCCCAAAGTGAGTGTGGGCAATTTTGCCATTTTGGCATTTGTGGACCCTATTGGGATTGTCACCACGCCAAGTGGCATGGAGATCTTTGAGAGCCAAGGGCATGGGAGTCTCCGTTGGACTCCCGGTGGATCGCGTATGGAATGGCAGATCCGATCTCCAAGCCGGCGTGGAGATATATTATTGGGAGCACCCCCGAATTTTGCCTCATTTTGAGTAGCCAAAATGACCCCCTTTTGGGACCCCAATTTCACCCCCCCGTGTGGTCAATTGGCGGCCCCATTTCTCTATGCCCACAGGGAGCCCGGACCTAATTCCAAGTTGTACACTCAGATATGAGTCCTAGGTCCTGCCTCCTACCCTGTGAGCCATTGGCCTTGCCCTGGCCGGGCGAGCCACGCGTGAGAATGGTGCCAATTTTGGTGATTTTGGCATCATGACCCCACTTGACTAACCCGTGGTGCCCTGATGCCGGGACCTCAAAGGGAACCAGGTTGGGTGAGGGCTCCAGGGAGTTTGTACTCGGAGGGCATAGGGTTAGTTGCCTCGTCCCTACCTCTGGCGGGTCCGGACGAGGGGTCAATTGTGGGGATTTTTGAGCCAATATCAGTTTGGGCTGAAACAGCCCATTTTCAGCTACCAACTCCTAGGGAATAATGGCGGGGCCATATCTCTGGCTCAGGGAGGAGTTGGGACCTGCCATTAAGGGAGCATAGGGAGCCACTGTCGGTTGGCCTTGGAGCCCCTTGGTTCCCAGGAACTCGCCTGTGGCTAGGCGGGACACCTCCCCTATTGGCAGGGTTTCAGGGTCCGGACTGAGCAGGGCATGGGTTGTGTTTGAGCCCCCGCCCCTACCAGCCACTGAGAGGGTCGGACCTGGGATTGGGATATGAGTTGGGACTAAGTGTCTATTGTCCTGTGATGCCCTTACCCCAGTCCAGTCTTAACCCCATGTGTACATATCCTGATGTGTTGCTGTACATACCTTTGTTCCCTTGTCGCAGAGTGGCAAGGATCCTGAAACGCTTTGTCACATGACATGAGCGCATTGGTGCCCCTGTGAGCGTAGTGCTTTGCCTGCCTGCTCACTTGCGCGTGTCCACCGCAGCGTCCCGTGGCCGGCCCCCCACGGGAACGCGTCAAAAGCGTTTCACGGCCGCGGGGTCACCCATCCCCCGCGTGCCACTCGGGGCCACAAACCCCGAGCAGCGCAGCTTGCAGCTTGCAGCTCGCAGCTCGCAGCGCAGCGCAGCGGCTCGCAGCGCCGCCCAGCGACAGCACCGAGTTCGTCACGGAGCCCGCAGCGCCGTCCAGAGCATCGCCCTGACCGCGCCGCGACCGTGAAGGAGGTGCACAGACCAGGACACCTGCATCAGCGAGTCCCATCGGCCGACCAGCAAGGCCGCGTCAACCACCTCCACAACCACCTGCTGACCAGCACCAGCCGCACTCCCAGTCCAGTGCTGCAGCACCCGCCTCAACAAACACCACCAGGACCAGTTCGTTGAGCGGAACGAGTGCACACCAAGGACCTCAAGACCAACTACGCCCCCCGCTGCCATGGTCAACTGGCAAGAAGCGGGTAGGACGTGGCCGCGGCCCCACCTCCATGCAGTGCGCCTACTGCATGGGTTGGTTTGGGACCAGCACTACCGCCACAGCCAACCCCAGTGCGAAGGCGGCATGCCCGGGAGCTTCGAGCTCCGCACGGACATGAGCCCCGACCGCCTGCAGGCCGTGGAGGACTGGCTGCGGGCGGAAGGGTTTGCCTTCCGCTTCCAGCAGAGGCGCTGGAGGACCTGGACCCGCCCGGACAGGCCCGGCGAAGGGCTGCGCCCCGACGGGATTGAGGAGGACGAGAAGCCCAACGAGTACCCGTCGGGCGCCTCGATCAACGTCTCCATGTGGGACATGATCGAGAAGAACTTCCCGGAACCGGGGAGCGAGCGCAGGCTGCAGGGCAGCAGCAGCAGCGCGTCTCCGGCGAAGGAGAAGCGGTCCGCCGGGGACAGGAAGCGGGACCGGAAGTGGCGGGAGTACCAGGAGTCCCTGGCCGCCGAAGCCGCCCAAGGCGCCAAGGGCGGAACCCCAGCCCCCAGTTCCCAACGGGCCAATGGCGGTCACCACCCCGGCTCCACCACCCTTGGCGACTACTTCCAAGTCGCCAAGCAGACCAAGGCCAAGCCGCGTCCGCTGCTCCTGAGGAAGTCAGGCCCCAGCAGCGACGTGGAGTCGGCCCACCGCGGGGATGGCGGCCGACCAGGCCAGCTCCAGCAGCAGCGTCGCTCCCGACCAAAGGGACGTGGCGCGCGCCTGTGAGCGCGCCTGCGGGGTGCCCTGCAACCTTCGGGTTGCCCGGCAACGGGCCACGCAGCGGAACGCTGCCGTGGAGCGCGCCGCGGGCATCGCCCAGCAGGAGGCTGCGGAGTGGACGCATGGCATGGCCATCCACGCCACCACCGTGGCGGCCATTGCGGCCGGACTCACGGCCACAGCCGCCCGTGAGGCAGCGATTGCCCAGGTCAAGAGTGAGTGACGCGTTCCCGTGGGGGGCCGGCCACGGGACGCTGCGGGACACGCGCAAGTGAGCAGGCAGGCAAAGCACTACGCTCACAGGGGCATCAATGCGCTCATGTCATGTGACAAAGCGTTTCAGAATCCTTGCCACTCTGCAAAGAGGGAACGAAAGTATGTACAACAACACATCAGGATATGTACACATGGGGTTAAGACTGGACTGGGGTAAGGGCATTACAGGACAATAGACACTCTATCCTAACTTGTATCCCAATCCCAGGTCCGACCCTCTCAGTGGCTGGTGGGGGCGGGGGCTCAAACACAACCCATGCCCTGCTCAGTCGGGACCCTGAAACCCTGCCAATGGGAGAGGTGTCCCACCTAGCCACAGGCGAGTTCCTGGGAACCAAGGGGCTCCAAGGTCAACGGACAGTGGCTCCCTATGCTCCCTGAATGGCAGGTCCCAACTCCTCTCTGAGCCAGAGATATGGCCCCGCCATTATCACCCAGGAGTTGGTAGCTGAAAATGGGCTGTTTCAGCCCAAACTGAAATTAACTCAAAAATCCCCAAAATTGACCCCTCGTCCGGACCCGCCAGAGGTAGGGACGAGGCAACTGACCCTATGCCCTCCGAGTACGAACTCCCTGGAGCCCTCACCCAACCTGGTTCCCTTTGAGGTCCCGGCATCAGGGCAACACGGATGAGTCAAGTGGGGTCATGATGCCAAAATCACCAAAATTGGCGTCATTCTCACGCGCGGCTCGCTCGGCCAAGGTAAGGCCATTGGTTCACAGGGTAGGAGGCAGGACCTAGGACTTATATCTGAGTGTACAACTTGGATTTAGGTCCGGGCTCCCTGTGGGCATAGAGAAATGGGGCCGCCAATTGACCACACGGAAGGGGGAAATTGGGGTCCCAAAATGGGGTCATTTTGGCTGCTCGAAACGAACCAAAATTCGGGATGTTCCCAATAGTATATCTCCACGCCGGCTTGGAGATCGGATCCGCCATTCCATATGCGATCCACCGGGAGTCCAACGGAGACCTCCATGCCCTTGGCTCTCAAGGATCCCCATGCCACTCGGCGTGGTGACGATCCCAATTGGGTCCATAAATGCCAAAATTGCAAACTTGCCCACACTCACTTTGGGCTAGCGCCTTAACGAAGGTGGCTCCGCTTCGCCCACGTGGTGTGTGGACCATGGGGACCATTACCCATAACACCCATGTCATATATGGTCCATTGGTCCATGCGTCCGGCGTGCACGAGGGTTAGAACATAGTGCACGGCGGGCAGCAAAAGTGGAAAATTGCTCAAAATGGCCAAAAATGCGCACACTCATGGTGGGGGCAAATGAGGCACATGCCGGACTTGGACCGGAGTGTGCCATAGGATTGGTATCAAGTCATATGTATCCAACATATCTTTGGGCGTCGCCCAACTCCTCCGGTATTGGGAATGGCAGGGTCGCCAAGTGAGCCCATGATTTGGGATAGTCCCAAATCCCCAACATGGCGGCCACGGTATGCCAAGCCTAAGAGGAGTTAATCGCCGGGTCCAAGATATGTTGGGCACCGAAGTATGTACCCTCATAACATACTTGGGTCATGATGTCAATTGAGCGCAACGTTGAGATACAAGGTCGCCACTTGACATCATGACGGGCCAAAAACGGCAAAATTTGCACAAAGACAAACCAAAGTGCCTTGAAGGGCGCACAATTATATTATAATATCTTTGGCTTGGATCGTGCAATCAACTAATCCTTCTAAACACAATGACTTGACACCAATGACCTTCGATCCCACATATGTGCTCCACTTGGGGCGCCATGAAAGGTTACGAGCGCTACTTCCCAAGTGGGCACCTGAAAATATGGAAAATTGCAAAACACACACCTTGCTCCCAACGCATCGCTTCGGGATCACCACACAAGCTTCCCTTCACGAAGGTTAGGCTTGCAATTGACCGTAGGGAGTATGGAGAAGGGGCTTGCACAATATGTGGTCCATTGGCGGGCTTGGCTTGGAGCAATAGACCCGCCAAATGGGCACGCAACACAACACATGGCACATACCACATATTGCCCAAAAGGGTAGCTCCCACCACGATATGTCATGCCCCTCCAAGGGCATAACTTTGTGTCAATCGCTCATAGGAACTCAAGGAGAGTTCCTATGCAACACCAACACTTGCGCGCTACACTCGAAAGTTATCTTAACGCACGCAATATCATGGCCATAGAGTTACAATGCAAACTCTACCCTATTGACCATGATCCATTACACTAGCGCGCACGTGTGGAGACGCAAGGCATATTATGCTTCCTAAATTACGTCGGGAGTATTGTGAATACATCCCACGTTTCCTTATCGTAATTCCTCGCAAGCAACACGAGATATGACCTTCACAAGTGGCCTCACGAATCAACTTTGTTTTGCCCATATCTTTAAGACAAATGGAGGGCAGGATAAAAGGGAAGTTGATTCGTGCATAGGGAAGCACGTAGGTCCACTCGAAAGAGGTCAAATCAAGTGCGGGGATGTCGAAGTCAAAAATCCGATTTCGACATCCTGAAAAATTCGGATTAAGGTTGCGAGTGTAAGATGAGAAAATTGCGGAAGCATCCAAGCAGTTCCTGAAGGCTTTGGAGCCTTCGTGACGGATTGCGTTAAAATTTCCATTATAAACAGTTAAACTGGCGGTTACGGTAAAGTCGCGATCCAACCGCCAGCAGTCAAAACAGTGAATATCAGAACGGAAGCATAAAAATTGACGGAAACAATATGAAAATAAAACCCTGTTGATTCCTGATATTCTGATACACAAATCTCCGCTGGCGGTGCATCGGTTGCCGATGCGGGGCTTTACGGCACGGAACGGAGCGTCAACGGGCGTCTTCCCTTCCGTACATGGGGTTAGTGGACCGGAGACCGGTTGTATGCCGTAACCTAGCCATGGGGTTCTGGGTACCGCTTCACCCCCCTCCTTAGAGCAAACCCTGGGGGGGGCTCGATAACACCCACGCATGGCAGCGGGTACCCAGGACCACTTCCTGAAAGGGGGGGGGGGTGTCACATCTTCACTTCAGTAAGTCACAGTAAGATAGGTATGATGCTGTATAAGCTCGTAGCACATGTATAGTATCAAGTATCAAGTCCCGGGTCCTGGCGGCGATTGTTCGGCATCCAAAGGACCCGTTAACCCATACCAGGCGCACCGGGTGCCGGCTGCTACGGTCACCACCACAGTGGCAGTGGCATACACGGCCAACATAGGCGACACACGACGACCGAGGTGGTCCCACAGGTCGAGAGCGACCACAAAGATCCATCAGGCTACCCCAAGCTTCCCAAGGCCCGCCGACTGGGGAGAGTCCCCACGGGTCCTTCCTCGGGCGCACCATGTCCATATCCATACGACGCGAGTCCAGAGTGCCATAGTCGAACTCCTTAAGAACCCCAAATCTTAAGGGAACTCCTCCTTAAGGGATCGGGCATCAAGGCCGTCTTTTCCCTCGCCCTACTGCCACGAAGGCCATACATGAGGGAGTCCTCATGCAGTGTGGGCGGAGGCGTCGACTCCTCAAACCACCAGTTTCCCAGGCAGACTGACCGAGGTCAGGAGCACCGGAGGCCGCCATCCGAATGCAAGTGCGTCTGCGAATCGGTAGGCTCACACTGGGACTGACAGTGGCGGACCGCTGGGAGTGTAGTCAGGCAACTGGGCTTCCCGCCTGGCGCCATCAGGATCTCCACACATCACAGCGAATAGGGCAACGCGGTATCACGAGCACTCAAACAGTAGAATCTGTAATCAAGTACTGGTCCAGGCTGGACCAGGCTGTAAGAACATGTACACGGCAACTCAAGGCGCCTCCGTATCCCGATTCGTGGTGAAAAACAGTCCATCCCTCAGCGATGGGCTGATGACACTTAATATACAGATGCACATATCCTGGAGGGCAAAAAAAAACAAGCAATAATTTGGGTAAATAGGCGTGTAAACACGCTCTGGACAGAGCGCCAAACCACGCCACGGTCAGGATAAGGCATTGCAGGAGGGTGGACAGGATAACGCCTGAGTTCAGGCATATATAGTCTCGAGACACACGTCGACTGGTCTGGATTCCGCAAGTGCCATGGAACCAGACCACACACCAAAAATTTGCAATGCCGATGACAGCGGCATCCGTTGCGCAACGTCGTATGGGCTTCAAGGCCCCAAGAGCTCAGGAAAATGAAGGTCAGTCGCCCTACCTGGTTTCCCAAGGATTCAGCAGGTGGGGAGTGACGAATAGAATTGAAGAGAGGGGCCATCCTCCTCTGCATTCAGCAGGGGGGGGTATATGGCCACTCCGTCACCGAAAGATGGAAGAGAGCAAGCAAGTAAGGGACGATTCGTCGGCCTCATAAGCGCTCAAAACGCATCAGGGGAGAGCTCAGGGCGCTGATCAGGCACCCCTGGCTGCAATCGCCCGGGTGAGTGCTGCCAAGTCCGAAACGTGGATCTTGGTCTTGTGCTTGCGGATGTACTCCATGAAGGGAGTATTGACCCGCGGCACAAACGAGGAGACGGGTTCCCAGGTGTCGTGGGACGGCCCATAGCCTCGCCAACGAACCTTGAACTCCAGACCTCCGGGTGCCGAGGCCTTCGGACGCTGAGCCAGGATCTTCTCGACAGTATAGTCGTCCTGCTCAGCATAGTCGTCTTCCGAATCGGCCTCATGTTTGGCGTAGTCCAGGGACACATGTCGGCCACCGAGGTCGGGTTCCCGCACACGGAGTTGACTCTCGTGGCGCTCCCGGAACTGTCCGTGACCCACCTTGATGCGGTAGGTGTCCTCACCAATCCTGCGGACCACCTCGCCGGGTGTGAACCAGGTCTTGGTGCGGTGGGTGCCCATGGGGCGGGGTCTGATCACCCACACCGGGTCTCCCACCCTGAACTTCTGCGCTGTAGAGCTCGGGGCGGACTTCTGACGCTCAGCATGCTCCTTCTCAAGCTGCTGGCGGATGTCCCGCGCCGTTTGCTCTTGCCGCGCGAAGAACTCCTTGGCATCCATAGCCATGCCATCACCAGATAAGGGAAGTCCCCTACCCAGGGGGTCCCTGCCAAACAGAATCTGGTGAGGGGACAAACCGCCCGGAGTGGGGGTGTCATGATGGGCCTTCAGAGCAGGCCACATCTCCTCAAACCAGTTCCGACGTGGATTGGTGATGTGGATCTTGCGCAGCTTCTCGAACAGCTGCCGTCCAGCCACTTCAGCACGGCCGTTAGACCGGCTGAGATAGGCGACGCTCTTGGCATGACGTATCCCCATGAGGGAATACATAGCCTTGAACCAGCCACAAGTAAACTGGGGCCCTCGGTCACTGCAAATGGTGCGGGGGATGTCAAAGACGGTCAGCCAATGACGAATCATCATGACTGCCACTTCCTTGGCAAGCAACCCCTTTTTGCGTGCCGGAACGGCTACAACGTAGCCGCTGTGGCGGTCCACACAGAGAACCACACAGTCAAAGGTCTCCTTGCCAATGTGCACTTCGGGCATGGAGAAGACGTCCATGGCCACGCTCTCCATGGGCTGGTCAGGAACCGGGGTCCATTGGGGTTCCCCCTTGACGTTCCGGTTGTCGGTATTGCAGGCCTGGCAGACCGAACAACCCTTCCTGACCTTCTTGATGGCGGTGTAGAGAACGATATGGTCGATCTCGAACCGGCGCTGCATGTCAAGGGCTTGCTTCTTGACCCCTGGGTGCAGCATGTGGTGGTGCCAAGCCTCGCAAAGCTCGAGCACCCGGGATTCCGGTACTAGCAGCTTACCATTTCGGTAGAGCTTGCCATCTTCCTCGGTCAGCCCCTTTGGCCACTTCTGCCCGTCGTCAGGGTCGGTCACAGCCCTATACTCGGCCGCAAAGGCCTCAGACTTGGCGTAGTCGTCGGTCCAGTCGTCCTGGAGGCAAGACTCTGGGAAGAGGTGCTTGTCGGACTCAGACCCCTCAGGGGCGAGTACTCTGACCGCTCTGCTCACCCTCGTCGCGAGGGGGGCATCCGCAGCCATGACGACGAAGCATTTAGCACCCTCCTCCTCCATCAGGCGCTCCATTTCGATGATCCTCTTGGCTTCAGCGGTCTCAGCCTCATCGCCATGGGCAGAGATATCCTGCATGCCCTTGCTGGCGGGATAGGCCCACCTACTGAGACAGTCCGCCACGGTGTTATCCTTTCCAGGAATATAAACAACCGTAAGGTCGAACTTGGCCAAGGTCTCATGCCATCTTGCCCGTCGGGAGGCGGGACCTGAGGGGGTGTCCACGTGCTCCTTGTGCCACGACTGCAGACTCTGATGGTCGGTGCAGACGGTGACGGGATGGAGGGCTATGTACCCAGCCCATTTCCTGAGAGCCATGACGATGGCATACGCCTCCTTTTCACGGGGCGTCCACGTCCGTCTCTGGCCTTCCGCCAGGACTCGGCTCCAGAAGGCCACGGGCACGTGCCTCCCGTCGTCAAGCACTTGCTCCAACACAGCGCCAATGGCGTAGTCGGAAGCGTCGGTGCGCAGGACGAACCCTCGGTCGGGATCCACGAGGTGCAGACCCACTGCGGATAGCAGCGCCTGCTTCATCCCCTCAAAGGCACGGTCGGACTCTTCAGTCCAGACCAGAGCCTTCTTGGACCCCTTCTTGGTCTCCTCTCGGTTGCCCTTGAGCATGGTCGTCATGGGGGCTGCATACTCGGCATACATCTTGATATACCCCGAGTAGTAGTTGCAGAACCCCAGATACGCCCGTGGCTCAGAGACCGTCTTGGGCTTTTCCCAGTGCTCAATCGCAGCCACCTTGCCAGGTATGGGCTTTCGCTGCCCGTTCCCGACTACGTGGCCAGCGAAGACCACCTCGCTTACCGCAATGGTGGCCTTGTCACTGCTGCCCGTGAGCTTGTGCCGAACCAGAAGGTCCAGCACTCGAGTGACGTCCCTTTCATGTGCCTCCAGGAGCTCCTCGTAGCTCATGCCGGGGTCCCCGGTCGCGATGATCACGTCGTCCACGAAGGGGTCCGCACAGTCGCGCACCGGCTCAAGCAGGTTCTCCAGCATCCGCTGAAAAGCCGCATTGCCGTTGGTAACGCCCATAGGCATCACCTTCCACTGGAGAGGTCCAAGTGGGGTGCTCATGGCTGTGCAGGCACGGGACTCTTCGGCGACAGGCATCTGATGATAACCATGTTTCAGGTCAATCACCGTGAAGATCCTCCGCCGGTGTTGCTTTTGCAGCATGTCCTCAATGAGGGGCAGCGTATAGCTGTCGTGCTGCGTTTGGGCGTTCAGGCCGCGGTAGTCGACCACGAGCCGCCACTCACCGGCAACCTTCTTGGGGACGACGAAGCACGGAGAGGCCCACTCGGAGTGGCACGGCTCAAGCCAGCCTCTCCGGATGAAGTCACGGAGGATCTTCTCCATGGCCTCTTTCCTCTCGCCCCTCAGGGCAAACTCCCGGTGACGATACACACGGGGGTCCTGCTTCAGTCGTATCTTGGCCTCGCCATACGGTCCACGCACCGGTGGGGGAAACACAGGCTTACCGCTGAAGAAGGTATCACCATACTTCTGCTTCAGCCTGGCCCTCAACGCCTGGATCTTGGGGCAGTCATCGGACTCCGCCTTGGCTTTTCCGGGCACTTGAACCACGGAGCTTACTTGAGGGGTAGCGACCCCGCTCGCTTTCGGCTCAGGCGGTCTTCCCAGGTGGCCCAAAGGGCCATCTCTGGTCTTGCCTCGGAATGGATCGCCGTAGGTGGGTGGGTTACCCCCGATTGGCTCGTCCTGGCTGGATAGGTGGTCCAGCACCCTCTGCACGAAGGTGTTCCCGTCATAGGAACCAGAGACGATCGAGTCCACTTCCCACCAGGCTCTGTCCTGGCCCTTGCCCTCACGCTGGTTTCCCCAGTCGTGAAAGGGCTGATCCATATACCCCTGAACCAGATCCCACTCCTCTTCAGTGAGGGGGTCTTCCGAATCCGATTCTTCGATGTCAACAGGGGGAACCGCAAAGCATTGCTGCCATGGCTCTGCTATGATGCGGTTGACACACACGAAGTCCGTGGTGTCGGCCTGATCAAGGCCCCCATCCACATAGTGGAATTCTGTTGGCCATCTCTGGGGTGGCATGGGCTGTCCCTTAGCGTCCTGATAGACACTCTCTCCAGCCGGTAGGACGACCTTGTTTAAGGTCATGTTGGTCAATGAGGCTACCCAATGTCGGGTACTTTCCTCCTCGGTGCATCCCATAGGAACAACCAGCACTGCCTTGGAGCGGTCCTTGCGAATCTTCGCTATCGCTCTTGGAATGTCCCAACGGGGGCAATGGATCCACATCAATCCTTGATGCGGACCCCAGTGCTTCTTCCACGCGGAGTCCTGTGCGCTCCAGTACTTCTCACATACCCGAAGATGGGCGGAGGTTCCTGAAGAGAACGCATCCAGGGCCAGATCCGAAGCTCCCAGGTCCGCGACCACTCGGTTCGCCACTTCCGGCCTTACGCCGTACTCCTGGTTTGCTGGCCCAGTGGGCTCAGTGTCCAGCGCGGCCACTTCGAGCTGATTGCGTTCGGGGTGGATCCATTGGCATTCCACATGGTGCTCAGGTGACGAAAGCCACGAGAGCTGGTCGTCCTGGTACAGGGTCATGGAGGCCTGGGCCGGGAGAACGCCGGAGTCCGTCTCCATCATGAAGTCGTACCCAACGATCATATCCCAGTCCATCTCGGCCTCGTAGAAGCGACCGTGCAGGAGGATTTCCTTGCCGAGGTCTGGGCAACTCAGCTCACGATGGTTCACGAACTGCAGCCCGATGGCCGCTTCCTTCGTGCCTCCCACCATGTACTGGCCGTTCGCCACCTTCAGCCTGACAGGCTTCCGACTGTCGGTCAGACACTCTGGTGGAAGTAGGCCAGCCTTGACCAAGCTGACTTGAGCTCCCGTGTCGACCAACACGTCGAAAACCTTTTCCACTTCCCCGCATAGGGCACGGACCTTAAGATGCAACTGCCGCTCGCGACCGACACGGCGCACGGCGTGCAAACTCAGGATCTCCGGCCGTTCCAGAAGCTCCACAAGCGACTGGTGCAGGTCGTGGACAATGGGCTCAGGCTGCCCATCTGCAGCATCCAGCTGCGGTCCGGGTGATCCTCCGATACTCTCGGATAGATCCTGTAGTACATCAAACACATTCTTGGTCGCGAAGGACGGACGGATGCAAGGGTTCGTGCCTTCACTTGCCCTCACCCCGCCTCCGCGACTGGGCGCCGGACCGGGCCTTCCGCCCGCGGCAGTCCCCTTGTGCTTATCGACTCCCGACTGGGATGGTTCGGCGCTTCCCACGTCACCATCCTGCGACCGCCCTAGCTGGGGCCCTTGGCTGCAGGGGCTCCGCTAGGGGGCGTCGGTTGTGGAGGAAGGGGTGTTCTCCTCCGCATCAACCTCGTTGATGCCCTTCTTCCTTCCCCCTTTCTTACCCTTGTTCTTGTCCTTGTCCTTGTTCTGGTCATTCTGGTTGTTCTCCTTGTTCTTGTTGTCCGATCTGGGGACCCAGTTCCGCTTGATCTCCTGGATCTCCTTGGCCAATTCGGTCCCCACCGACGACATCAGCTTGGCGAGCTCGTCCTTGTCCACCTCCATCTTGGCTTCCCGGATACCCGCGGGCGCACGCTTCTTCGACCCGTGCGCCTTCTTGTAAGCGTCCGTGTCGGCCTTGTGGATGGGGCATGTTCGGTGGTCATGGTTGAAGCCTCGCTTCCTCCCATAACACACGAAACAGCCCTGAGGGTGAGCTCGTATGAACTCCCCAAAGGACAGCGGAGGGTCGCCAATGCGGCGAGGGTCCCTCTTCTCCTGCTTCCTCCAACCCTGCTGCAGGGGCTTCCAGTTTCCCGGCTTGCTCCCCGCGCTCAGGTTCTTGGCCACAAAGGCACAAACGGCCACCTCGGTGGGCTCATCGTCGTCGTCATCGTCGACGAGAGTCTCATCGCCGTCGGCTACCGCTGGGTCCATGGCATCTTCCCCGCCAGGTCCCTCGCCAACGTAGTTGACGTCGCGGTCGCCGGGCCTCAACCCGCGGGTGTGGTGGAGGTTTCGGTACTCCTTGAGTACTTCCTCGCCAACCCACTCCAGGATCTCGTCGCAGCTCATCCGCGCCGGGATGGCCTGCAGACGGATGGTCTGGCCGCTCAACTCACAATCGTCAAGGCGCCACATCGCGGTCTTCTCGCGATCGCCCGAGACGGTGATGAGAAGAGCGTTTCGCAGGGAGTGCCGTTTGACATCCCGGGCCACGTTCTTCTTCGCCCAAGCCACCACGTTCGTATGATACTCCTTGGGGAGCATCATCTTGACCGTGTGGTTGGACTTGGCCCTCTTGGATTCCTCCTTGGTGACCCTCTTGATCCATGCTTCCGGCAGCATGGAGAGCAGGCGAGCCTGCTCGTCACCCTCGTTCCAATCCTCCACGTTGCCGCGGAAGAGGGTGTATTTCCCTCGGAAGTCTCGCCACTCTCGTAGGCGGATCTCCCGTCCATCATGCTCAAGCTTGATGGACTTCCAGCGCTTGGCCGCCACCTGCGGAGCGTCCACCCGCTCCTGCTCGTTGAGCCACTTCTTGGCTTCCTTGAGGGTCTTGATTTTCCCCTCCTTGGTCGCCATGAAGTATAGCTCTCCGAGCACTTCCGCCAGGCGGTACCTGAACCGTTTGAAGACATACTTCTCCGCATCAGCGGGAGGCAGGTCTTCAGTGACGGTCAGCCCCCAATCGTCCAGCTTCTCCAAGAAGCGGTCGAGGTTGAGGGGGTTGCCGTCGTACATGGGGGGCTTGATGTCCTTCAAGTCTTCCCACACGGCGGCATCCGCGGCCTTAGAGACCATGAACGCCGGCCGCGAGGTCGACCGAGGTTCCCATCGGCCTCGCCCACGGATTCCCACGGCCGCCACGTCCATCTCCTCCATGGAACCCCTGTGGCTACGCCGCGGTTCCTCCACGTACGCTGAACCAAAATGTTCACGCCGTACTGCATCCATGTACGCATCCTCATCACGGCGCCGGCGGCTGCGTTCAGCGGCCTCCCGTCGTACACCACGCGGCGGGCTAATGTCGAACTCCTCCAGGTCCAGGTCCAGGTCCTCACCTTCGCCGACATCCCACTCCACGTCTCCTCTGGGGACCTCATCCCTGAGTCCACCATAACGTCCTCCAGCCCTGGGGATTGGCACCGGGGCTGGTGCCGGGCGTCGGGGGCGTACAGGCGTCCGCGGTGGAGCACGGCGGTTCCGGTAGTCCGCGCTGAGCCACTCATCGCGCCATTCCTCACTGCCACTGCCGGGCGGCACGCGCTCGTTGCGGCGGCCCACGCTGTGGTGAGAGGGGGCGGTGAGAGAGGGGGCACTGGCGCTGGGGCGACTCCTGGGGGCTCCGCCGGGGGCGTGGGGTCTGCCTGGACCTGGTCCGGGTCCCCAGCCGTCGTCCGACGAGCCAGACTCCAGGGGTGGGTGGTCGCTGTCGACGCTCCCACGGGCTTCCAGCGCATCCAGCCTCTCCTGCAGGCCGCTGACGACGTTGGTCAGCGACCTGGTCTCGGCCCTGGCGATGTCCAGCTCCTTCTGCGCGCGCGCGGCGACCCCGGAGATGCGAGCCATCTCGACCTTGCCCGTGTCTACCTCGCACTCGAGGGAAAAGACCCTCCTGCGGAGGTAGACAATCCACCGCCAGGTGGTATCCGGGTCGCCGTTCCCTGGTGGGTCGTCGGGGTCCCCAGGGGGTCCTCCAGGAGGGCCTCCGCCGGGTCCGCCCGGTCCAGGGGGTCCTCCCCCGCCCGGTGGTCCGCCTCCAGGGGGTCCACTCGGTGGGCGTCCTCCAGGGGGTCCTGATGGTCCTCCGCCAGGGGGTCCCGGTGGGTCTCCGCCGGGTCGCCTCGGTGGGTCCGAGGATGGGCGCTTCCTCGTGATGCCAAAGTCCATGTCGTCATCCTCGCCCATGTCGCCCCACCTGGGCGTCTCGGTCTCGGAGGACTCCGAGCTCCGGTAGGGAGGAGGGAGATCCTCATCCTCACCCTCTGGTTCCATGGGGACGTCTCCGCCTCCTCCGCCCGTCCAAGCCACCACTTGGCGATGTCGACGGCCTCGTTCATCCCCGTCACTGGCGGTGAAGAAGGGGTCACTGTCCTGGGGGTGTCCACCCGTTGGCCTCCGCGGCCTCTCGGGGGTCTTCCCCTTGCCCTTCCTCCGTCGATGGGCGGTGGTGCCACTGCTCCCACTGCTGCCCGTGTCCGCCTCATCCAGCGTCATCCTGGAGGAGGCGTCCCCTTCGAAAAGCTTTCGAAGGGTCTCTACACGTGATCCTCCCGGGGGAGTCTCGCGGTGGAGTTTGGCCTCTGCCTCCTCCATTGCGGCGGCGGTGGCTGCGACAGCTCGCACTTCGGCTTCCTCCCGAGCACGAGCCGCCTCGGCTTCCCGGGCCTGCTGCAGCTGCGCCTTCTGCGCTTCCAACGCTGCCAGCTCCGCCTCCGTCTTGGCCTTCTCCTCAGCGACCTTCCGTCGCGCGGCCTCGATGGCGTCCTTCTTGGCGGCGTCCGCCTGGGCCTGGGCCGTCGCTTCGGCGTGGGCCCTTTCCTCCGCCTCCTTCTTTGCCCTCTCTTGGGCAAGCGCCTCTTCCAGCGCCTTCACCTCGGCCTCCTTGCAGGCAATGGCCTCTTGCGTCCGGCGGGCTTCCTCGTCGGTTGCCCTGATCCGGGCAGCCACTGCCTCATGGGCGGCCGCAGCCGTGAGACCGGCCGCGATGGCTGCCACTTTCGAGGCGTGGTAGTCCATGCCTCTGCCCCACTCGGTGGCCTCCTCATGGGCGATGCCGACGGCGCCCTCCACGGCAGCGTTCAGCTGCGTGGCCCGTTGCCGGGCAACCCGAAGGTTGCAGGGCGCCCCACAGACGCGCTCACAGGCGCGCGCCACGTCCCTTTGGGCGGGAGCGGCGCTGCTGCTGGAGCTGGCCTGGTCGGTGGGCATCCTCCCGCGGTGGGCCGACTCCACGTCGCTGCTGGGGCCTGCTGAGGCCTGCTGGGGCTTCAGGAGCAGCGGACGGGGCTTGGCCTTGGTCTGCCTGGCGACTTTGATGTAGTCGCCAAGGGTGGTGGAGCCGGGGTGATGACCACCATTGGCCCGTTGGGGACTGGGGGCTGGGGTTCCGCCCTTCGCGCTTTGGGCGGCTTCGGCGGCCAGGGACTCCTGGTACTCCCGCCACCTCCGGTCCCGCCTCCTGTCCCCGGCGGACCGCTTCCCTGTCGCCGGAGACGCGCTGCTGCTGCCCTGCAGCCTGCGCTCGCTCCCCGGTTCCGGGAAGTTCTTCTCGATCACGTCCCACAGGGAGACGTTGATCGAGGCGCCCGACGGGTAGGCGTTGGGGTCCTCGTCCTCCTCAATTCCGTCGGGGCGCAGCCCTTCGCCGGGCCTGTCCGGCCGGGTCCACGTCCTCCAGCGCTTGCGGCGGAAGCGGTACTCGTACCCTTCCGCCCGCAGCCACTCCTCCACTGCCCGCAGGCGGTCCTCCCCCATGTCCTCGCGGAGCTCGAAGCTCCCGGGCATGCCGCCTTCGCACTGGGGATTGCTGTAGCGGTACTGCTGGTCCCACAGCAATCCGCGCAGCAGGCGCGCCACATGGGGGTGGGGCTGCGGCCACCTCCTACCCGCTTCTTGCCAATTCACCATGGCAGCGGGGGCGTAGTTGGTCTTGAGGTCCTTGATGTGCACTCGTTCAATTCAACGAACTGGTTGTGGTTGTTGAGGAGGGTGCTGCAGCACTGGATTGGAAGTGCGGCTGGTGCTGGTCAGCCGGTGGTTGTGGAGGTGGTTGACGCGGCCTTGCTGGTCGGCCGATGGGACTCCGGGTCGGCCGATGGGGCTCATGCAGGAGTCCTGGTCTGTGCACCTCTTTCACGGTTGCTGCGCGGTCAGGGCGATGCTCTGGACGGCGCTGCTGGCTCCGTGACGAACTCGGCGCTGTCGCTGGGCGGCGCTACGAGCTGCTGCGCTGCGCTGCGAGTTGCTGCGCTGCGCTGCGAGCTGCGGGCTGCGCCGCGCTGCTCGGGGTGGGTGGCCCCGAGTGGCACGCGAGGGCTGGGTAACCCCGCGGCGGTGAAACGCTTTTGACGCGTTCCCGTGGGGGGCCGGCCACGGGACGCTGCGGGACACGCGCAAGTGAGCAGGCAGGCAAAGCACTACGCTCACAGGGGCATCAATGCGCTCATGTCATGTGACAAAGCGTTTCAGAATCCTTGCCACTCTGCAAAGAGGGAACAAAATATGTACAACAACACATCAGGATATGTACACATGGGGTTAAGACTGGACTGGGGTAAGGGCATTACAGGACAATAGACACTCTATCCTAACTTGTATCCCAATCCCAGGTCCGACCCTCTCAGTGGCTGGTGGGGGCGGGGGCTCAAACACAACACATGCCCTGCTCAGTCCGGACCCTGAAACCCTGCCAATGGGAGAGGTGTCCCACCTAGCCACAGGCGAGTTCCTGGGAACCAAGGGGCTCCAAGGTCAACCGACAGTGGCTCCCCATGCTCCCTTAATGGCAGGTCCCAACTCCTCTCTGAGCCAGAGATATGGCCCCGCCATTATCACCCAGGAGTTGGTAGCTGAAAATGGGCTGTTTCAGCCCAAACTGAAATTAACTCAAAAATCCCCAAAAATGACCCCTCGTCCGGACCCGCCAGAGGTAGGGACGAGGCAACTGACCCTATGCCCTTAGAGTACGAACTCCCTGGAGCCCTCACCCAACCTGGTTCCCTTTGAGGTCCCGGCATCAGGGCAACACGGATGAGTCAAGTGGGGTCATGATGCCAAAATCACCAAAATTGGCGTCATTCCCACGGGTGGCTCGCTCGGCCAAGGTAAGGCCATTGGTTCACAGGGTAGGAGGCAGGACCTAGGACTTCTATCTGAGTGTACAACTTGGATTTAGGTCCGGGCTCCCTGTGGGCATAGAGAAATGGGGCCGCCAATTGACCACACGGAAGGGGGAAATTGGGGTCCCAAAATGGGGTCATTTTGGCTGCTCGAAACGAACCAAAATTCGGGATGTTCCCAATAGTATATCTCCACGCCGGCTTGGAGATCGGATCCGCCATTCCATATGCGATCCACCGGGAGTCCAACGGAGACTCCCATGCCCTTGGCTCCCGAGGATCCCCATGCCACTCGGCGTGGTGACGATCCCAATTGGGTCCATAAATGCCAAAGTTGCAAACTTGCCCACACTCACTTTGGGCTAGCGCCTTAACGAAGGTGGCTCCGCTTCGCCCACGTGGTGTGTGGACCATGGGGACCATTACCCATAACACCCATGTCATATATGGTCCATTGGTCCATGCGTCCGGCGTGCACGAGGGTTAGAACATAGTGCACGGCGGGCAGCAAAAGTGGAAAATTGCTCAAAATGGCCAAAAATGCGCACACTCATGGTGGGGGCAAATGAGGCACATGCCCGACTTGGACCGGAGTGTGCCATAGGATTGGTATCAAGTCATATGTATCCAACATATCTTTTGGGCGTCGCCCAACTCCTCCGGTATTGGGAATGGCAGGGTCGCCAAGTGAGCCCATGATTTGGGATAGTCCCAAATCGCCAACATGGCGGCCACGGTATGCCAAGCCTAAGAGGAGTTAATCGCCGGGTCCAAGATATGTTGGGCACCGAAGTATGTACCCTCATAACATACTTGGGTCATGATGTCAATTGAGCGCAACGTTGAGATACAAGGTTGCCACTTGACATCATGACGGGCCAAAAACGGCAAAATTGGCACAAAGACAAACCAAAGTGCCTTGAAGGGCGCACAATTATATTATAATATCTTTGGCTTGGATCGTGCAATCAACTAATCCTTCTAAACACAATGACTTGACACCAATGACCTTCGATCCCACATATGTGCTCCACTTGGGGCGCCATGAAAGGTTACGAGCGCTACTTCCCAAGTGGGCACCTGAAAATATGGAAAATTGCAAAACACACACCTTGCTCCCAACGCATCGCTTCGGGATCACCACACAAGCCTCCCTTCACGAAGGTTAGGCTTGCAATTGACTGTAGGGAGTATGGAGAAGGGGCTTGCACAATATGTGGTCCATTGGCGGGCTTGGCTTGGAGCAATAGACCCGCCAAATGGGCACGCAACACAACACATGGCACATACCACATATTGCCCAAAAAGGTAGCTCCCACCACGATATGTCATGCCCCTCCAAGGGCATAACTTTGTGTCAATCGCTCATAGGAACTCAAGGAGAGTTCCTATGCAACACCAAGACTTGCGCGCTACACTCGAAAGTTATCTTAACGCACGCAATATCATGGCCATAGAGTTACAACGCAAACTCTACCCTATTGACCATGATCCATTACACTAGCGCGCACGTGTGGAGACGCAAGGCATATTATGCTTCCTAAATTACGTCGGGAGTATTGTGAATACATCCCACGTTTCCTTATCGTAATTCCTCGCAAGCAACACGAGATATGACCTTCACAAGTGGCCTCACGAATCAACTTTGTTTTGCCCATATCTTTAAGACAAATGGAGGGCAGGATAAAAGGGAAGTTGATTCGTGCATAGGGAAGCACGTAGGTCCACTCGAAAGAGGTGAAATCAAGTGCGGGGATGTCGAAGTCGAAAATCCGATTTCGACATCCTGAAAAATTCGGATTAAGGTTGCGAGTGTAAGATGAGAAAATTGCGGAAGCATCCAAGCAGTTCCTGAAGGCTTAGGAGCCTTCGTGACGGATTGCGTTAAAATTTCCATTATAAACAGTTAAACTGGCGGTTACGGTAAAGTCGCGATCCAACCGCCAGCAGTCAAAACAGTGAATATCAGAACGGAAGCATAAAAATAGACGGAAATAATATGAAAATAAAACCCTGTTGATTCCTGATATTCTGATACACAAATCTCCGCTGGCGGTGCATCGGTTGCCGATGCGGGGCTTTACGGCACGGAACGGAGCGTCAACGGGCGTCTTCCCTTCCGTACATGGGGTTAGTGGACCGGAGACCGGTTGTATGCCGTAACCTAGCCATGGGGTTCTGGGTACCGCTTCAGAGTGGGCGGCAGCCGACGAGGAAGCCCGCCTGACGCAGGAGGCCATTGCCTGCAAGGAGGCCGAGGTGAAGGCGCTGGAAGAGGCGCTGGCCCAAGAGAGGGCAAAGAAGGAGGCGGAGGAAAGGGCCCACGCCGAAGCAACGGCTAAGGCCCAGGTGGACGCCGCCAGGAAGGACGCCATCGAGGCCGCGCGACGGAAGGTCGCTGAGGACAGGGCCAAGACGGAGGCGGAGCTGGCGGCGTTGGAAGCGGAGAAGGCGCGGCTGCAGCAGGCCCGGGAAGCCGAGGCGGCTCGTGCTCGGGAGGAAGCCGAAGTGCGGGCTGCCGCAGCTACCGCCGCCGCAATGGAGGAGGCAGAGGCCAAACTCCGCCGCGAGACTCCCCCGGGAGGATCACGAGTGGAGACCCTTCGAAAGGTTTTCGAAGGGGACGCCTCCTCCAAGATGACGCTGGACGAGGCCGACACGGTGAAAGTGCTGCCCTGGGTCGTTGATGGTGCCGGAGGGCTCGGGGTCGGCAAGACCAGTGGGGCAGGCACGCGAGGAGTCGACCTGAACGCTGCTATTGGGGGTAGAACCGGAGACTCGGACACCAACGGAGGCGAGAGCAGCAACAACGGAAGCAAGATCCATGTTGATTGTTATCCGGCAGAAAATCCCAGTCTATGAAGAAAATTGATGCGGATTATTCTAAATACATCTGAGTGTCCAAAACTATCTGAAAAGATTTAAATAAATCCGATTGTGAAAAATATTTGGCCGATCTGGCCCGCGAGCGCGCGTCAGCGGCAAATGGCGATTCCAGGTAAATGATCGGAACGCGGCGGATTTACGGAGAATGGACCGCGGAATCAGATCCGGCACATCAGAAATATATAGGTCTGATCCTGAGACTGAGCTGCGGAGCGGCGATTCCGCCGAAGCAGAGAAGATGGTCAAAATGTTGCCAATCTGGGGCAGATCTGCTAAAATCTGAGCAGATGGGGGTTAGCCGCACTTACACTCCCCCTCCAAAAACACACTGGGGTGTGTCGCTACGTCAACGAAGAACGTAGTGCGGGTAAGTCCCAGAAAAAAAATAGAAATGTAGCCCCGATGGGGCGAAATCTGCTTGATCTGATCTGATTTGGGCTGAATTGGCACTGAATCAGGATGGATGAACCTGAAATGAGACAGAATGAGGAGTGACGAACAGTCCTCCGTGCAGTAAAACATTAGGTTAAGGGCTAAAAAGCATGTAAACGTATCGAGAATCGATACCAAACCATGCACTGGCTGAGAATGAGGTAGATTATTGGTGGATTGAGTGGGGGAATCAAGAAATGGAGTGACATCTCAGCGCTCTGGCACAGTTTCGCTGTCGCGGGCACGCTACGGTGTCCTCGCCGAACTCTACATCGTGTTACTCCCGCTTTTCTCGTTCTGAAAAGTGCAGCATGTGCTTCAGATTTGGCGCATCTGGTGGATGATCACTAGATTCAGCAAGATTGAGAGTCAATTTGGGCAGGGATGAAGGAGATTACGCAATCATAGTGAGGGGAAACAATTACAAATGTAGTCTGCATGCCCTAAGTGAACCACAGAAGGTAGAAATGTTTTTCTGTTCACTTAGATCTAAACAGATCTTCGAGGAATGAGAGGAGATGACAAGGAAATCAATCTAAATTGTCCTAAAATCAGCAAATTCCCTAAGATGAAGGTGAAATGAAGCGGAATGTCTAAAACTGAAAATATATATTGTCGTTTATTCAGCTCAATTGTGCTTTCCGGCACGTTGGTTCGCGAGCATCCAACAGATTCCATCAAAATGTGGATCATGTGATGATGCATCATGATGGGACATGATAGCCCTGGATCCTTGGCATGTAACGCGCCGAAGGTTCGCTGAAGGCGCTTTACTGACAGTATATAACTGAGAGACACCGAATAGTTCTTTATTTACAGTGGCGACGGTGTCAATCGACTTGGACAAGGCCCATCTTTCGATTGAGTCCCACAAGACACTTGGATTCACCATTTTCGACAGTTGCAGGTCGGATTGAGCTCACATTGGCGTGTGCCAAAAATACAACGAAGCTTACGGACTTCAGAGGTTGCTTTTAGAAGTCCCTAGAGCCTCTGTCTGAAGGTTGTCTGAACAATTGACGTCGGGGTTTCGTGCAACAATGGCAGAATGAAGGACAAACCTGAGAAATTCAAGGCAAATTTGAGGATCCTGGATCTGAATCTGGACTTTGGCTTCCGCATCACGGCAAATGAAGGTAAGATCTGAGTTCCTGGCGTCGCATCTGGTGCAGCCAGTACTACAGGGGGTACCTGTAGGGGTGAATGTCGCTGGCCAGCTTTTTTTAATATGTACATTTGCTTCCATCTGCACGAGTAGCCAAATTCCAAAGATGCACAGACCAACAGAGACAAGATTACCCCGAATCTGCCTGAATTAAGCCTGAGTTTGGTTTTTTCTGAACACGGCAGCACACTCCGTGGCTTTCGGCTCTCGACTTTCGATACGCTGCCGAACGGAGACCAAAGAAAAGTTGATTGACGTCAAATTATCAAACATTCGCAGTTCTCCACATCATGATGTAATCAGGAAAAATGAACAGTGCATTGAGCAGAATGTGGTTTATACAAGTCGTCAGAACACTCACATTGGAATAAGTGGTCGACGGGGCGAGGCTGGAGCTTTTGTAGGAGTTGGACATGCAAGGGTTTCGAACCTACACCCTTGAGCCCTAGCGACGAGTGCCATGACGCCCTGGACTAGACGACTGTTACCCAGATTATGGCGTCGGCGACTCAAGTCACGACGGATCTCCCTTATTTCGGCCAAGCACGAATACATGTGACCACCAACCTGTCTGGCCGGGCCCTCGTACGGCTTGGGCGCTGCAAATCAGCGGCCGAACTTGAAGCTTGGTCCTCATTTGGCTCCTGGGCTGGCCTGACCGCAGGAGGGGGGATCGACGGATCAGCCCTGGAATGTGGCTGCTGAGGGCCGTAAAAGGCTGGATCTCGATTCACCACAGGTCTTTTTCCGTCGCTCTCCACCTGTCTGTCTGGTTTCGACAAACAGTCTGTCAGGAGTACGCCAATTTCAGGGTGCTTCTTGAGGAAGTCGATGAACCCCTTGGTGTACCCATGGACAAAAGAATGGGCTGGTTCCCAGTTGTTGTGACTGGAATCAAAGCCCCTCCACTCACATAGAAATTCCCATTCGCCCTTGGCGTCACGTCTTGCTTCTAAAATCCTCTTGAGTTCGTACTTCCCCCCTTCGATGACCCGATCGGACAAAAATTTCGAAGTCCAAAAAAGGGGTTTAACCCGATCCTTGGGGGAGGGGATCTCTCTCTTGAGGCGATCGCCCGAAACGTCAATTTCCCTGCTGACATCCACACGAATCCTCCACCTGTTCTCACCTAGACGCGCTGTAACATCGAATGGCCCCTCCCACAAGGGAAGAAGCTTGTCATCTCTGTCCAGGGTGGTTTCGGATTTTCGAAGCCAAACTCGATCATCGACTTCAAAATTGTGGGGGTTTTTTCGGCCTTGATTCTGGACCCAAAGCCCGTCAGCTTGATGCTTATCAATTAATTTCGAGACAGTTTTATCTGCTCGTTGGACGTCGTCCAAAAACAACGAAGCATCTTTACAAGGGCGAGGATTATTCAACGGCATGTTCCACCAACACTTCTTTCGTCCAAAGACAATTTCATTTGGAGAAAGGCCATGATACAAAGGCGTGTTGTGGTAACGGCGAAGCAATGCGAAGAGAACTTCAAGCCAATGGAAATCCTTTTCACTCGCGAGCTCCTTACGAAGCATATTTATAATAGAGCGGCCGGCTCTTTCGCCAGGCAGCGCTCGATGCGAGTGGATTTCACACCTGAGGTGGTGGATTCCAAGGCGAGCACATAATTCTCTCCACCATTCGGAGGTGTACTCTTTGCCTGAGTCCGTAACCACCTCGGATGGGACGTCCCAACCTCCCATCCAGGTCTGCGCGCACCATTTGGCGGCAGCCTTGCCAGTCATTGACTCGATGTTGCAAGGCAACACCTGAATGTAGCCAGAATGACGGCACTGAATAAGGAGCACACCATTGACTTTTTTATTGGTCCAATGGCACTCTTCGTCGTCGAGTTCACCGAGATAGAAGAAATCACTGGTGACTCTGTTAAAGAGGCGCTCCGGAATAGGGTGTGGCCTCAGATGGCCGTGCTTCTTCGCGCTGGGGGGCGTCGAGACAGCACATTGGGCACATCCGGCGGCTACTTTCATGCAATGAGTATATAGCCTTGAGCCAAACAACCTATGTTTAATCATCGACCATAATCGACGGCCATGTGCGTGGGGGGACTCCCATTTGTGCCACCAGTTTAACACTCGGGGGGCCAGGGCGTCTGGTACGCACAATTTACCTTCCATCCACAGCTTCCCCCCATCCAACGAATACTCCGAAAAAATCCCATCCTTGTGAGCATCTTTGGATTTGAGATTCTCAAAGACCTCTTTAAACATGGGATCATGCAGATAATCGGACGTCCAGTCACGGATGATAAGGGAATCTTTTGGCAGGGGTGGAGTTTTGGCCGGATCTCGACGCTTAATGCCCTGGATCAACCGAAATCCACTTACACGTCGGGTGTAGTCAAACCGTTTCACACTCCCTGAGGAAGGATCGGTGACTTTCTCCACGACTTTCAGTGATTTGGTGCAGATCTCATGAGCATGCGCCGGATCTGAAAAGGCCGTGATGTCATGGCACGGTAATGCGTGCTGTTTAACAGCGCATTGCATGCATGCACGTCGAATGAGCTTTTTTTCTTCCTGATCCCATTCGATTATGACATGGCGGTCCTGCTCCGTACCATGGATGTTGGTACTTTGCAGCCCCTCTGAAGCAGGGTAAGCCCATCGGCTCAGAGCATCCGCTACCGTGTTATGTTTTCCAGGCAAATACGACACATGGAGGTCAAACAAACTGAGAAATTCGTGCCATCTGGCCCGTCGACCAGCTGGGCTCGCGACAGTATCAATGTGTTCGGTGGCCCAATACTCCAGAGATCGATGATCCGTCAGGACCTCGACTCGATTGGTGCCAACCCACGATTGGTACTTTTTCAAAGCACAGATTATGGCGTAGGTTTCTTGCTCACGCGGCGACCATTGCATTTGGCGTGGGGCTAGCTTCCGAGACCAAAATGCAAGAGGGTAATGATCGCCGGTGGCTTCATCAACCTGTTCAAGGACAGCTCCGATCGCGTACCTAGAAGCGTCGGTTCTTATGTAGAAGGGTCGGTCAAATTTCGGCACATGCAACGTGGCGACTTCGCAGAGGGCCGCCTTCAAGTGATGGAAGGCCTCCTCGCACTCGTCAGTCCACTTGACACGAACCCTTGAACCTGCCTTGCCCGCATCTCTCCCTACCTTCAATAATTCAGTGAGGGGGGCAGCAAATTTGGCATAATTCGGCACAAAAGTGTGGTAAAAATTGCAACAACCCAGGAATCCTCTCAACTCCGTGATCGTCTCAGGGCGCTTCCACTTCTGAATAGCGACGAGCTTCCCTGGACTGGGTCGTCGGGTGCCATTCTCTAGGAGAGAACCACAAAATTCGACTGATTTTAAAAATAATCTTCCCTTCTTTGGCCCACAAATCAGCTGATTGGCATCAAGAATGTCCAAAACCTGGTTCAGCTGCTTTTCATGTAGGGCCACCAGCTCGGCTTCGGTCAGTCCCTCCCCCTCTGTCGCGATGATTATGTCATCTATGTACACACTCACGAAGGCACGAAGCTCAGGATGAGCTGAAAAAAGCACATCCTCCATCATTCTTTGAAAAAACGAAGGGGCATTCTTCAGGCCCATGGGCATGACCGTCCACTGGACTGGGCCACATGGCGTGCACATACAGGTGAGAGCTCGGCTGTCCTTCCTCAACGGCATTTGGTGAAAACCGTGACGGAGATCCAGCACAGAAAACGAACGACCTCTTGCCCTCTTGGCGATTTCCTCCTCAATGAGGGGCAGGGGGTGCGAATCCGCCTTGGTTTCGGCGTTGACATTGCGAAAATCAACAACCATTCGCCAACCATCAATAGTGTTCTGGTCTGCAGGCGGCGGCTTCGGGACTGTGAAGGGTGCACAGCACCATTCGCTGGTCATACAACCCTCAAGCCAACCAAATTCCCTGAGATTTCTCTCAATGATTTTTCTGAGTATCTCATGTTTGTGTCCATGGTTCTCATAAGGACGCTGTTTCTTCGCCTTGTAACCTTCACGAAGCTCGATGAAGGCTTCACCGAACTGCCCACGGACAGGGGGGTCTTTGATCAACTTCCCCGAAAGGGTTGTGTCCTTCCGTTCCTCAAAAATGTTGTCTCTTTTCTTGGAACACAATTCAGTGTCAACCTGATTGCCAGGAATTACTGTCGAAAAAACTTTGGCGACTTCTTCGGCCTTGGCAGGCAGAATCTTCTTACGGATGTCCCTAAAAAGGTCTTGTAAGTGCGGCTAGCCCCATCTGCTCAGATTTTCAGACATTCTGCCCAGATTGGCTACATTTTGGTCATTTTTCTTTGCTTCGGCGGAATTGCCGCCTCGCAGCTCAGTCACAGGATATTTCCTATATATTTCTGATATGCCGGATTTGATTCCGCGGTCCATTTCCCGTAAATCCGCCGCGTTCCGCTATTTTAGCTGGAATCGCCATTTGCCGCTGACGCGCGCTCGCGGGCCAGATCGGCCAAACATTTTTACATAAATGGATTATTTAAATTCTTTCAGACAGTTTTGGACACTCAGATGTATTTAGAATAATTCCCCTCAATTTTCTTCATAGACTGGGATTTTCTGCCGGACCACAATCAGCATGGACCTTGCTTCTGTTGTCGCTGCTCTCGCCTCCGTTGGTGTCCGAGTGTCCGGTTCTACACCCAATAACAACATCCAGGGAGACTCCTCGCGTGCCTGCCCCACTGGTCTTGCCGGCCCCGAGCCCTCCGGCACCCACAACGACCCAGGGCAGCACTTTCATGGTAGCAGAGGCTACCTGAATGTTGTTCCTTTGGTGTCCCAACCACAGCTAGCCCCTCAGTACGGCCCCGTAGACTCCGCCACCTCCGGAGACGTAACGATTACGCTGCCGTGGTGCTGTGCGAACGAGGCCTTGAGAGGAATGCCTTGCGCAAGCCCAAATTGCCCAAGAAGGACACAAATCAGCAGCTGTGGAGGCCCAGATTACAATCAAGATCCCAGTCGAAATTGGCCATCAAGCAGCTGGAATCTCCCAGCTTACGCTAATGGCAACGCTCCGGTGGAGCTTACGGACCTGGCAGGTACTAATACTCCGTACCAATGTTCACATTTTGTGACCATCGATGCCGACATTGACGACATTGAGATGGGTGGTCCAGGTGAGGTACCCACCTATAATCGACCAGCCTCATGGGCACAATGGGACAACCATTTGTCTTCGGAAGTGGCCCGTAACCTTGAGGCGCTTGAGGCCCTGTGTCTATTAGCCACGTCTAAGCTGATAGGACAAGAAAGAATCGCCTCTGATTTTTTATTTGAATATTTTTTCCTTCTTCAAGAAGAAATTAATACCAGGATGTGGTGGTGTTCTCAAGAAGATGAATCTTTTGCCATTTTTGTGCAGATTTGGGAGGCAAGTCCCTTCCCGAAGGAGAAGACCAAGGCACCTGTTGCCGGGCCCTCCGCCCCTCATCCCTCTGTTTCCATCCGCGACGATCTAGCCGCCGCGGTTGAGGAAGTAATTTTAGAGGCAGCTAGGCAGGCAAGCCTGGAAATTAGGACTGAAGGAGCTCCCCAAGTGGACTCCTGGCTGCGAACCACTGAGATTAGCGGTCCGACAGCCTGCTCAGGCCCTTCAGGACACGGTATGTATTGTCCTGCCGACTGCTCTTGCAGATTACAGCGAGATACTGAGCTCCAATTGCTCAAAGATCAAATGCAACTCATCATTCAGACGCTGGGAATTAAAGATCTTTTCAAGACCCACATGAGGTCTGAGGGCGCATCATCGGTGGAACAAATAACAGAACCGTCGGAGGAGGCGACAGAAATTTTTTCGATTGCTCCTTCGGTGGACTCTAAGACCACCGACGCAAGGATCAGCAGGACTAAGCTAAAGGAAAGGGTTACAATCTCTCGATCTCAGAGTAGATCGGCGAAGGCTAGGACTGAGGTGCAGAATGCCAAACGAACTGCCTCCCGTACTACCCTTCCTGCTGTTGATTCCAATGCAATAGCCCAGATGTTGCTCGCCCAGACCCTCGCCGGAGCTGGTGTGGCTAATGATGCCGCCAAGGTGTCTGCCATTACGGCCGGTGTTGGGCTGGATTCACTTCTAAATCCCACTTCATTGCGACTTCGTCAGGTTGCCAAGCAACCGAAGTATAATGGAAACCCCAGACGTTGGCCTCAGTTCCAACGGGAATTTAAACTGTGGGTTAAGACTCAAAAGCTCCAGGATGATCAGTTCCTGATGGCCCTCCTGGACTGCCTTGAGGGAGCGCCGGCCAACACTTGGCTCAGGACCTGGAGTGATCGTGAAGATTCAAGTTCCCCCCTTACCTTTGATGAGGTGTGGGAACAGTTGGAGGTACGTGGATCCCGGCTGCCTGAGGACCATTACCACCAGATGTTGAACAATTTTCCTTCATTCTCTCGATTAATCTTGCACGAAGTGCAGGACAAGCGACAGCGCTTCTGGAATCTCGTAGAAGAATCTGAACATTCAGGCGAAAAATTTTCTAGTGCCGAGCTGAAAAATCTGATTTTTGACAAAATCCCCTCTGAAACCGCCGCCACCCTTCGGAATAAACAATCCGAAGAAAAGGTCAAGACCTGGTGGGCGGAGATCGATGGCTTTGACGCCTCGGCCAACCGGTTTACCGTCAGGGAGGCACTTCAAAAGTGCTCCCCCACGTCGTTTACCAAGGTGAAATTCACTGAAAACACGTGGAAAATTAAGTTTAATGAACACGAGGATCGGGACTTGTTTGTCCAAGTCCTCAATAGGGGAGTAAGTTTCCATGGCAATCGCCTGGAGGCCAGGAACTGGGTGTTTTCGTTTACCCCGCAGGAACTGTGGGAAGAGGTTGAGCGGCTCGCTGACGCCGCCAATCAAAATTTTCATGAGGGTCTTGGGGGAAACAAGAACACCCAGCAAAACACCCAAAATGGGGCCCAAAAGGGCAACAAAAAGGTGAATGACACCCGGAATGTTCAGGATCATTGTAGCATCTGCCTTCTTTTAGGTTCTACGAACCGAGCTAAGACGCATTCCACTGCTAATCACCGATGGTCTGCTTACGATCACAAGGTGATTGGTGAAAATGTCAGTAATTCGCAGAATTCAGACAGGAATGACAGACAGGTGCATGGTGCTAAGGGGGGAAAGGGTAATCCGACCCCCTCCAGTGGAAACAAAAATACCGGAGGCCCTGGCGGGTCCCAAGGCAAAGGAAATCGGACTCCATCCGGTTCCGGTGGACAGCCGAACGGCCAGACAAGTCCTAATGGCAACGCCGGAGGCGGAAATCGAAATCCAGGCCAAACCCCTCAATTCGGTACAAATAAAGGAAATGCTCCAGGATCACAGGGTAAGGGTAAGGGAAATCCTTCAGGAACCCCCTTCTCTGGTAAGGGCAGAGGGCGTGGCGACGGTGGTGGCCCATCATCCAGCGGCCGTGGCCGTGGACGTGGAAAGGGAAACCATCGTGTGGATCAGGTCTCAGGTACAGATCAGGTGTCCGATGCGGATCGAGATTACGTCGAAAATGCCCTGAATCCAGTGGATGATCCGTTCCAAGATGAGTGGATCGACGAATCAGGCTGTGTTCACAATGTTAACGCAGCCGCTGGAGGTCAGAACGCCTAGGGGAGCCACGAAAATCGCCCCTCCCCAGGCGATTTCAGGCATGATCCCCAGATTCCTGATCGACCATTACTTGATGTAGGGTCGCTTGTCTCCTCTCCCCTGGATCCGGCAGCGGATCCTTCTGTTGTAGTGGACGAGGTTGGTGTACAGTCCAAGCACAGGGCTCGTCAGTTTGTCACAAAGCTGTGGGTCTCTGATTGCAAGGGAAATTTCCACCTCGCCACTTGTTTGTGTGACAATGGATCAGAGGTAAATCTCCAATCCAATTCATTCTTACCCGACGACTGCGTGTTTGAATCGCCTCATCCTGTTACCCTCGAGGGAGTTTCTGGACATTCTCTCGCAGGTGGGCAACGCGGTTGTTATATATCAACTCATTTGGTCGCTCAAGACCTTTGGGAAGAGCAAAATGTGGAAGAAGTTGTCCTTAAGGATGACTACTTCTATCGTGCTGACATAAAGTATGACCTTTATTTGGGCCATCCTTGGCTTCGCAAGAACAGGGTAGCGCCCGTAGGTCATCGTCGTTGTTTTTTGCTGGAGTCAGGTCCCTTGGAGCGTCCTGAATTTCGTTTTTTGCACCCAGGGTTTAAAAGTGCAGAAGAATTTTTGAAGCAAAAGGTGACACCAAAATTTGGTGAAGATGTCACCATTGCAGAGGTGAATGGGAGTGCCGATTACTCCCAAGAGTTAGAATGTCTTCGTAGGGACTCCCAGCCACGACGCCCTTCGCGCTGGCACTCTTCATCCTACAGAGTTGTCGACAAATGGCGCGATGCAATTTGTGAATACTTCCATGAACATCATTCCTTTTGGCCCCAGTATGATGCCTTTGCTAACTGTATGAACAAGCGCTTTGACAAGCACTTCAGCGACGCTTGGACCCACAAATGGGACAAGAAGTTGTGGATTAATCCTCCGTTTCACTTAATCCAGCAGGTCATCCACAAAATCAAGCAAGATAAAACCCAGGCAATTTTGGTTGTGCCCTTGTGGGACGACAAGCCTTGGTTTCAGGAATTACAAGACATTTGTGTTGATTACATCGAACTTCCCAGGAAGATTAAGCTGTATGCCAGGGACGACACAGGTCCCCTGCCACAGCGGTCCTGGAGTTCGCTTGCATTCCTGGTGGATGGAAAGCTTTCTGACTCTAATTCTGCTGATTCTAGTACAGATTCCTGTGTTGGGTCTGAATCTGAGGTTGAGCGTGGTACTGATGATGAATCTATTTTTTCTGATTTTTGTCCGTCAGATACCCAAGGTGATTCAACGTCCAATGGATCCGCCTCGTCTCCCTCTTCCCCAATACGGTCGACATCGAAAAGAATCTTCAGTGCACGGGCGAGGAAAAATCTCCAATCGCGCCGCAAATTCAGAGTTTTTTATGAAAAACCCCCTGTGGAAGCTTTCTTGGATCCTTTCGAGGAGCTGGATCGCGAAGAGAATCTCTGGGATTTCGACACACGACCCACATATCTTCAAGAGGCAGTTGATACGGACCTGTTTAGGGACATCCGTAAGAAGATTCTTCCTGCCAAAGCCGAAGAAGTCGCCAAAGTTTTTTCGACAGTAATTCCTGGCGATCAGGTGGACACCGAATTGTGTTCAAAGTCAAGAGAAAAGATTTTTGATGAACGGAAGGACACAACCCTTTCAGGGAAGTTGATCAAAGACCCCCCTGTCCGTGGGCAGTTCGGTGAAGCCTTCATCGAGCTTCGTGAAGGGTACAAGGCAAAAAAACAGCGCCCTTATGAAAATCATGGACACAAACATGAGATTCTCAGAAAAATCATTGAGAGAAATCTCAGGGAATTTGGTTGGCTTGAGGGTTGTATGACCAGCGAATGGTGCTGTTCACCCTTCACAGTCCCGAAGCCACCGCCTGCAGACCAGAACACCATTGATGGTTGGCGAATGGTTGTTGATTTTCGCAATCTCAACGCCGAAACCAAGGCGGATTCACACCCCCTGCCCCTCATTGAGGAGGAAATCGCCAAGAGGGCAAGAGGTCGTTTGTTTTCTGTGCTGGATCTCCGTCACGGCTTTCACCAAATGCTGTTGAGGAAGGACAGCCGACCTCTCACCTGTATGTGCACGCCATGTGGCCCAGTCCAATGGACCGTCATGCCCATGGGGCTGAAGAACGCCCCCTCATTTTTTCAAAGAATGATGGAGGATGTGCTGTTCACAACCCATCCTGAGCTTCGTGCCTTCGTGAGTGTGTACATAGATGACATAATCATCGCGACGGAGGGGGAGGGACTGACCGAAGCCGAGCTGGTGGCCCTACATGAGAAGCAGTTGAACCAAGTTTTGGACATTCTTGACGCCAATCAGCTGATTTGTGGGCCAAAGAAGGGAAAATTATTTTTAAAATCAGTCGAATTTTGTGGTTCTCTCCTAGAGAATGGCACTCGACGACCCAGTCCAGGGAAGCTCGTCGCTATTCAGAAGTGGAAGCGCCCTGAGACGATCACGGAGTTGAGAGGATTCCTGGGTTGTTGCAATTTTTACCACACTTTTGTGCCGAATTATGCCAAATTTGCTGCCCCCCTCACTGAATTATTGAAGGTAGGGAGAGATGCGGGCAAGGCAGGTTCAAAGGTTCGTGTCAAGTGGACTGACGAGTGCGAGGAGGCCTTCCATCACTTGAAGGCGGCCCTCTGCGAAGTCGCCACGTTGCATGTGCCCCAATTTGACCGACCCTTCTACATTAGAACCGACGCGTCTAGGTACGCGATCGGAGCTGTCCTTGAACAGGTTGATGAAGCCACCGGCGATCATTACCCTCTTGCATTTTGGTCACGGAAGCTAGCCCCACGCCAAATGCAATGGTCGCCGCGTGAGCAAGAGACTTACGCCATCATCTGTGCTTTAAAAAAGTACCAATCGTGGGTTGGCACCAATCGAGTCGAGGTCCTGACGGATCATCGATCTCTGGAGTATCTGGCCACCGAACACATTGATACTGTCGCGAGCCCAGCTGGTCGACGGGCCAGATGGCACGAATTTCTCTCTCTGTTTGACCTCCATGTGTCGTATTTGCCTGGAAAACATAACACGGTAGCGGATGCTCTGAGCCGATGGGCTTACCCCGCCTCAGAGGGGCTGCAAAGTACCAACATCCATGGTACGGAGCAGGACCGCCATGTCATCATCGAATGGGATCAGGAAGAAAAGAAACTCATTCGACGTGCATGCATGCAGTGCGCTGTTAAACAGCACGCATTGCCGTGTCACGACATCACGGCCATCACAGATCCAGCGCATGCTCACGAGATCTGCACCAAAACGCTGAAAGTCGTGGAAAAAGTCACCGATCCCTCCTCAGGGAGTGTGAAACGGTTTGACTATACCCGACGAGTAAGTTGATTTCGGTTGATCGAGGGCATTAAGCGTCGAGATCTGGCCAAAACTCCACCCCTGCCGAAGGATTCCCTGATCATCCGTGACTGGACGTCCGATTACCTGCAGGATCCCATGTTTAAAGAGGTCTTTGGAAATCTCAAATCCAAAGATGCTCACAGGGATGGGATTTTTGCAGAGTACCCGTTGGATGGGGGGAAGCTGTGGATGGAGGGTAAATTGTGTGTGCCAGACGCCCTAGCCCCCCGAGTGTTAAACTGGTGGCACAAATGGGAGTCCCCCCACGCACATGGCCGTCGACTGTGGTCGATGATTAAACATAGGTTGTTTGGCTCACGGCTATATACTCACTGCATGAAAGTAGCCGCCGGATGCGCCCAATGTGCTGTCTCGACGCCCCCCAGCGCGAAGAAGCACGGCCATCTGAGGCCTCATCCTATTCCGGAGCGCCTCTTTAACAGAGTCACGAGTGATTTTTTCTATCTCGGTGAGCTCGATGACGAAGAGTGCCATTGGACTAATAAAAAAGTCAATGGTGTGCTCCTTATTCAGTGCCGTCATTCCGGCTACATTCAAGTGTTGCCTTGCAACATTGAGTCGATGACTGGCAAGGCTGCCGCCAAATGGTGCGCGCAGACCTGGATGGGAGGCTGGGACGTCCCATCCGAGGTGGTGACGGATTCAGGCAAAGAGTACACCTCCGAATGGTGGAGAGAATTGTGTGCTCGCCTTGGAATCCACCACCTCCGATGTGAAATCCACTCGCATCGAGCGCTGCCTGGTGAAAGAGCCGGCCGCTCAATTATTAATATGCTTCGTAAGGAGCTCGCGAGTGAAAAGGATTTCCATTGGATGGAAGTTCTCTTCGCATTGCTTCGCCGTTACCACAACACGCCTTTGTATCATGGCCTTTCTCCAAATGAAATTGTCTTTGGACGAAAGAAGTGTTGGTGGAACATGCCGTTGAATAATCCTCGCCCCTGTAAGGATGCTTCGCTGTTTTTGGACGAAGTCCAACGAGCAGATAAATCTGTGTCGAAATTAATCGAGAAGCATCAAGCTGACTGGCTTTGGGTTCAAAATCAAGGTCGAAAAAACCCCCACAATTTTGAAGTCGATGATCGAGTTTGGCTTCGAAAATCCGAAACCACCCTGGACGGAGATGACAAGCTTCTTCCCTTGTGGGAGGGGCCATTCGCTGTTACAGCGCGTCTTGGTGAGAACAGGTGGAGGATTCGTGTGGATGTCAGCAGGGAAATTGACGTTTCGGGCGATCGCCTCAAGAGAGAGATCCCCTCCCCCAAGGATCGAGTTAAACCCCTTTTTTGGACTGCAAAACACCTGTCCGATCGGGTCATCGAAGGGGGAAAGTACGAACTCAAGAGGATTGTTGAAGCAAGACGTGACGCCAAGGGCGAATGGGAATTTCTGTGTGAGTGGAGGGGCTTTGATTCCAGTCACAACAACTGGGAACCAGCCCAATCTTTTGTCCATGGGTACACCAAGGGGTTCATCGACTTCCTCAAGAAGCACCCCGAAATTGGAGTACTCCTGACAGATTGTTTGTCGAAACCAGACAGACAAGTGGAGAGCGACGGAAAACGACCTGTGGTGAATCGAGATCCAGCCTTTTACGGCCCTCAGCAGCCACATTCCAGGGCTGATCCGTCGATCCCCCCTCCTGCGGTCAGGCCAGCCCAGGAGCCAAATGAGGACCAAGCTTCGAGTTCGGCCGCTGATTTGCAGCGCCCAAGCCGTACGAGGGCCAGGCCAGACAGGTTGGTGGTCACATGTATTCGTGCTTGGCCGAATTGAGGAAGCCATCCTACCACATTCTGCCCAATCCACTGTTCATTCTTTCTGTTTATGTCATGATGTGGAGAACTGCGAATGTTTGATAATTTGACGTCAATCAACTTTTCTTTGGTCTCCGTTCGGTAGACAAGGCGTAGATACGCTGACGGAGTGAGCTGCCGTGTTCAGAAAAAACCAAACTCAGGCTTAATTCAGGCAGATTCGGGGTAATCTTGTCTCTGTTGGTCTGTGCATCTTTGGAATTTGGCTACTCGTGCAGATGGAAGCAAATGTACATAATCAAAACACCGGCCGGTGACATTCACCCCTACAGGCACCCCCTGTAGTACTGGCTGCACCAGATGCGACGCCAGGAACTCAGATCTCACCTTCATTTGCTGTGATGCTGACGCCAAAGTCCAGATTCAGATCCAGGATCCTCAAATTTACCTTGAATTTCTCAGGTTTGTCCTTCATTCTGCCACTGTTGTACGAAACCCAGACGTCAATTGTTCAGACAATCTTTAGATAGGAGCTCTAGGGACTTCTAACAGCAACCTCTGAAGTCCGTAAGCTTCGTTGTATTTTTGGCACACGCCAATGTGAGCTCAATCCGACCTGAAAATGTCGAAATTGGTGAATCCAAGTGTCTTGTGGGACTCATTCGAAAGATTGGCCTTGTCCAAGTCGATTGACACTGCCGCCACTGTAATTTCGCATGTCTCTCAGTTATATACTGTCAGTAAAGCGCCTTCAGTGAACCTTCGGCGCGTTACATGCTAAGGATCCAGGGTCAGCATGTCCCATCATGATGCATCATCACATGATCTACATTTTGATGGAATCTGTTGGATGCTCGCGAACCAACGTGCCGGAAAGCACAATTGAGCTGAATAAACGACAATATATATTAACTTTAGTCTAAACGAAGGTGTTGGTAGTTTCAGTTGTACACATTCCGCTTCATTTCACCTTCATCTCAGGGAATTCACTCATGTTAGGACAATTTAGATTGATTACCTTGTCATCTCCCATCATTCCTCAAAGATCTGTTTAGATCCGAGTGAACGGAAAGACATCTATACCTTCGGTGGTTCACTTAGGGTCTGTAGACTACATGTGTATCTGTTTAACCGCACTGTGATTGCTTAATCCCCTTCATCTCTGCCCAAATTCATTCTCATTTTGCTGAATCTTGTGATCATCCGCCAGATGCGCCAATTCTGAGCCACATGCTGTACTTTTCAGAACGAGAAAAGCGGGATTAACACGATGTAGAGTTCGGCGAGGACACCGTAGCGTGCCCGCGACAGCGAAACTGTGCCAGAGCGCTGAGATGTCACTCCAATTCTTGATCCCCCCACTCAATCCACCAATAATCTACCTCATTCTCAACCAATGCATGGTTTGGTATCGATTCTCGATACGTTTACATGCTTTTTAGCCCGTGACCTAATGTTTTACTGCACGGAGGACTGTTCGTCACTTCTCATTCTGTCTCATTTCAGGTTCATCCAGCCTGATTCAGTGCCAATTCAGCCCAAATCAGGTCAGATCAAGCAGATTTCGCCTCATCGAGGCTACATTTCTATGTTTTTCTGGGACTTACCCGCACTACGTTCTTCGTTGACGTAGCGACACACCCCAGTGTGTTTTTGGAGGGGGAGTGTAAGTGCGGCTAGCCCCATCTGCTCAGATTTTCAGACATTCTGCCCAGATTGGCTACATTTTGGTCATTTTTCTTTGCTTCGGCGGAATTGCCGCCTCGCAGCTCAGTCACAGGATATTTCCTATATATTTCTGATATGCCGGATTTGATTCCGCGGTCCATTTCCCGTAAATCCGCCGCGTTCCGCTATTTTAGCTGGAATCGCCATTTGCCGCTGACGCGCGCTCGCGGGCCAGATCGGCCAAACATTTTTACATAAATGGATTATTTAAATTCTTTCAGACAGTTTTGGACACTCAGATGTATTTAGAATAATTCCCCTCAATTTTCTTCATAGACTGGGATTTTCTGCCGGACCACAATCAGCATGGACCTTGCTTCTGTTGTCGCTGCTCTCGCCTCCGTTGGTGTCCGAGTGTCCGTTTCTACACCCAATAACAACATCCAGGGAGACTCCTCGCGTGCCTGCCCCACTGGTCTTGCCGGCCCCGAGCCCTCCGGCACCCACAACGACCCAGGGCAGCACTTTCAGGTCTGTATCAACTGCCTCTTGAAGATAGGTGGGTCGAGTGTCGACATTCCAGAGATTCTCTTCGTGATCCAGCTCCTCGAAAGGATCTATGAAAGCTTCCACACGGGGTTTTTCATAAAAAACTCTGAATTTGCGGCGCGATTTAAAATTTTTCTTCGCCCGTGCACTGAAGATTCTTTTCGATGTCGATCGTATTGGGGAAGAGGGAGACGAGGCGGATCCATTTGACGTTGGATCACCTTGGGTATCTGACGGACAAAAATCAGAAAAAATAGATTCATCATCAGTACCACGCTCAACCTCAGATTCAGACCCAACACAGGAATCAGTACCAGAATCAGCAGAATTAGAGTCAGAAAGCTTTCCATCCACCAGGAATGCAAGCGAACTCCAGGACCGCTGTGGCAGGGGACCTGTGTCGTCCCTGGCATACAGCTTAATCTTCCTGGGAAGTTCGATGTAATCTACACAAATGTCTTGTAATTCCTGAAACCAAGGCTTGTCGTCCCACAAGGGCACAACTAAAATCGCCTGGGTTTTATCCTGCTTAATTTTGTGGATGACCTGCTGGATTAAGTGAAACGGAGGATTAATCCACAACTTCTTGTCCCATTTATGGGTCCAAGCGTCGCGAAAATGCTTGTCAAAGCGCTTGTTCTCGCGGTTTGCAAAGGCATCATACTGTGGCCAAAAGGAATGGTGTTCATAAAAATATTCACAAATTGTATCGCGCCATTTGTCGACAACTCTGTAGGATGAAGAGTGCCAGCGCGAAGGGCGTCGTGGCTGGGAGTCCCTACGAAGACATTCTAACTCTCGGGAGTAATCGGCACTCCCATTCACCTCTGCAATGGTGACATCTTCGCCAAACCTTGGTGTAACCTTTCGCTTCAAAAATTCTTCTGCACCTTTAAACCCTGCGTGCAAAAAACGAAATTCAGGACGCTCCAAGGGACCTGACTCCAGCAAAAAACAACGCCGATGACCTACGGGCGCCACCCTGTTCTTGCTAAGCCAAGGATGGCCCAAGTAAAGGTCATACTTTATGTCGGCACGATAGAAGTAGTCATCCTTAAGGATAACTTCCTCCACATTACCTTCCTCCCAAAGGTCTTGAGCGACCAAATGAGTTGATATATAACAACCGCGTTGCCCACCTGCGAGAGAATGTCCAGAAACTCCCTCGAGGGTAACAGGATGAGGCGACTCAAACACGCAGTCGTCGGGTAAGAAAGAATTGGATTGGAGATTTACCTCTGATCCATTGTCACACAAACAAGTGGCGAGATGGAAATTGCCCTTGCGATCAGAGACCCACAGCTTTGTGACAAACTGACGGGCCCTGTGCTTGGACTGTACACCAACCTCGTCCACTACAACAGAAGGATCCGCTGCCGGATCCAGGGGAGAGGAGACAAGCGACCCTACATCAAGTAATGGTCGTGAAGGAATCTGGGGATCATGCCTAAAATCGCCTGGGGAGGGGCGATTTTCGTGGCTCCCCTAGGCGTTCTGACCTCCAGTGGCTGCGTTAACATTATGGACACAGCCGGATTCATCAACCCACTCATCTTGGAGCGGATCATCCGCTGGATTCAGGGCATTTTCGACATAATCTCGATCTGCATCGGACACCTGATCTGCACCTGAGACCTGATCCACACGATGGTTGCCCTTTCCACGTCCGCGGCCACGGCCGCCGGATGATGGACCTCCACCGTCGCCACGCCCTCTGCCCTTACCAGAGAAAGGTATCCCAGAAGGATTTCCCTTACCTTTACCCTGGAATCCTGGAGCATTTCCCTTGTTTGTACCGGATTGAGGGGTTTGGCCTGGATTTCGATTTCCGCCTCCGGCGTTGCTATTGGGATTTTTCTGGCCGTTCGGCTGCCCACCGGAGCCGGATGGAGTCCGATTTCCTGTGCCTTGGGACCCGCCAGGGCCTCCAGGGTTTTTGTTTCCACCGGAGGGAGGCGAATTCCCTTTTCCAGCCTTCCCACCATGCACCTGTCTGTCATTCCTGTCTGAATTCTGCGAATTACTGATATTTTCACCAATCACCTTGTGATCGTAAGGAGACCATCGGTGATTACCAGTAGAATGCGTCTTAGCTCGGTTCGTAGAACCTAAAAGAAGGCAGATGCTACAGTGATCTTGAACATTCCGGGTGTCATTCACCTTTTTGTTGCCCTTTTGGGCCCCATTTTGGGTGTTTTGCTGGGTATTCTTGTTTCCCCCAAGACCCTCATGGAAATTCTGATTGGCGGCGTCGGCGAGCCGCTCAACCTCTTCCCACAGTTCCTTCGGGGTGAACGAAAACACCCAGTTCTTGGCCTTCAGGCGATGGCCATGGAAACTTACTCCCCTATTGAGGACTTGGACAAACAAGTCCCGATCCTCGTGTTCATTAAACTTGATTTTCCACGTGTTTTCAGTGAATTTCACCTTGGTAAACGACGTGGGGGAACACTTTTGAAGTGCTTCCCTGACGGAAAACCTGTTGGCCGAGGCATCGAAGCCTTCGACCTCCGCCCACCAGGTCTTGACCTTTTCTTCGGACTGCTTATTCCGAAGGGTGGCGGCAGTTTCTGAGGGGATCTTGTCAAAAATCAGATTTTTCAGCTCGGCACTAGAAAATGTTTCGCCTGAATGTTCAGATTCTTCCACTAGATTCCAGAAGCGCTGTCTTTTGTCTTGCACTTCGTGCAAGATTAATCGAGAGAATGAAGGAAAATTCTTCAACATCTGGTGGTAATGGTCCTCTGACAGCCGGGATCCACGTACCTCCAACTGGTCCCACACCTCATCAAAGGTAAGGGGGGAACTTGAATCCTCACGATCACTCCAAGTCCTGAGCCAAGTGTTGGCCGGCGCTCCCTCAAGGCAGTCTAAGAGGGCCATCAGGAACTGATCATCTTGGAGTTTTTGAGTCTTAACCCACAATTTAAATTCCCGTTGGAACTGAGGCCAACGTCGGGGGTTTCCATTATACTTCGGTTGCTTGGCAACCTGACGAAGTCGGAATGAAGTAGGATTAAGAAGCGAATCCAGCCCAACACCGGCCGTAATGGCACCCACCTTGGCGGCATCATTCGCCACACCAGCTCCGGCGAGGGTCTGGGCGAGCAACAGCTGGGCTAAGGCATTGGAATCAGCAGCAGGAGGGGCAGTACGGGAGGCAGTTCGCTTGGCATTCTGAGCCTCAGTCCTAGCCTTCGCCGTCCTACTCTGAGAACGAGAGATTGTAACCCTTTCCTTTAGTTTGGTCCTGCTGATCCTTGCATCGGTGGTCCTGGAGTCCACCGAAGGAGCAATTGAAAAAATTTCTGTCGCCTCCTCCGACGGTTCTGTTGCTTGTTCCACCGATGATGCGCCCTCAGACCGCATGTGCGTCTTGAAAAGATTTTTTATTCCCAGCGTTTGAATGATGAGTTGCATTTGATCCTTGAGCAATTGGAGCTCAGTATCTTGCTGGAATCTGCAGGAGCAGTCGGCAGGACAGTACATACTGTGTCCTGAAGGGCCTGAGCAGGCTGTCGGACCGCTGATCTCGGTGGTCCGCAGCCAGGAGTCCACTTGAAGAGCTCCTTCAGCCCTAATTTCCAGGCTTGCCTGCCTGGCCGCCTCTAAAATTCCTTCCTCAACCGCGGCGGCTAGATCGTCGCGGATGGAAACAGGGGGATGAGGGGCGGAGGGCCCGGGAACAGGTGCCGTGCCCTTCTCCTTCGGGAAGGGACTTGCCTTCCAGATCTGCAAAAAAATGGCAAAAGAGTCATCTTCTTGAGAACGCCACCACATCCTGGTATTAATTTCGTCCTGAAGGAGGAAAAAATATTCCATTAAAAAATCAGAGGCGATTCTTTCTTGTCCGATCAGCTTAGACGTGGCTAAGAGACAAAGGGCCTCAAGCGCCTCAAGGTTACGGGTCACTTCTGGCGACAAATGATCTTCCCATTGTGCCCCAGAGGCTGGTCGATTATAGCTAGGTACCTCACCTGGACCACCCATCTCAAATTCGTCAAGATCGGCGTCCGTGGTCTCAAATGTCGGACATTGGTAAGGAATGTTGGTACCTGCCAGCTCCGTAAGGTCTACCGGAGCGTTGCCATCGCCGTAGGCCGGCGGATTCCAGCTGCTCGATGGCCAATTTCGACTGGGATTGTGGTAATCTGGGTCCCCACAGCTGCTGATTTGTGCCCTTCTTGGGCAGCTTGGACTTGCGCAAGGCATTCCTCTCAAGGCCTCGTTCGCGCAGCACCAAGGCAGTGTAATCGTTACTTCTCCAGAAGCGGCGGAGTCTACGGGGCCGTACTGGGGAGCGAGCTGTGGTTGGGACACCAAAGGAACAATATTCAGGTAGCCTCTGCTACCATGAAAGTGCTGCCCTGGGTCGTTGATGGTGCCGGAGGGCTCGGGGCCGGCAAGACCAGTGGGGCAGGCACGCGAGGAGTCGACCTGAACGCTGCTATTGGGGGTAGAACCGGAGACTCGGACACCAACGGAGGCGAGAGCAGCAACAACGGAAGCAAGATCCATGTTGATTGTTATCCGGCAGAAAATCCCAGTCTATGAAGAAAATTGATGCGGATTATTCTAAATACATCTGAGTGTCCAAAACTATCTGAAAAGATTTAAATAAATCCGATTGTGAAAAATATTTGGCCGATCTGGCCCGCGAGCGCGCGTCAGCGGCAAATGGCGATTCCAGGTAAATGATCGGAACGCGGCGGATTTACGGATAATGGACCGCGGAATCAGATCCGGCACATCAGAAATATATAGGTCTGATCCTGAGACTGAGCTGCGGAGCGGCGATTCCGCCGAAGCAGAGAAGATGGTCAAAATGTTGCCAATCTGGGGCAGATCTGCTAAAATCTGAGCAGATGGGGGTTAGCCGCACTTACACACGGGCAGCAGTGGGAGCAGTGGCCCCACTGCCCATCGACGGAGGAAGGGCAAGGGGAAGACCCCCGAGAGGCCGCGGAGGCCAACGGGTGGACAACCCCACGACAGTGACCCCTTCTTCACCGCCAGCGACGGGGATGAACGAGGCCGCCGACATCGCCAAGTGGTGGCTTGGACGGGCGGAGGAGGCGGAGACGTCCCCATGGAGCCGGAAGGTGAGGATGAGGATCTCCCTCCTCCCTACCGGAGCTCGGAGTCTTCCGAGACCGAGACGCCCAGGTGGGGCGACATGGACGAGGATGACGACATGGACTTCGGCATCACGAAGAAGCGCCCATCCTCAGACCCACCGAGGCGACCCGGCGGAGACCCACCGGGACCCCCTGGCGGAGGACCATCAGGACCCCCTGGAGGACACCCACCAAGTGGACCCCCTGGAGGCGGACCACCGGGCGGGGGAGGACCCCCTGGACCGGGCGGACCCGGCGGAGGCCCTCCTGGAGGACCCCCTGGGGACCCCGACGACCCACCAGGGAACGGCGACCCGGATACCACCTGGCGGTGGATTGTCTACCTCCGCAGGAGGGTCCAGTTCCTCGAGCGCGAGGTAGACACGGGCAAGGGCGAGATGACTCGCATCGCCAGGGTCGCCGCGCGCGCGCAGAGAGAGCTGGACATCGCCAGGGGCGAGACCAGGTCGCTGAACAAGGTCATCAGCGGCCTGCAGCAGAGGCTGGACGCGCTGGAAGCCCGTGGGAGCGTCGGCAGCGACCACCCACCCCTGGAGTCTGGCTCGTCGGACGACGGCTGCGGACCCGGACCAGGTCCAGGCAGACCCCACGCCCCCGGCGGAGCCCCCAGGAGTCGCCCCAGCGCCAGTGCCCCCTCTCTCACCGCCCCCTCTCACCACAGCGCGGGCCGCCGCAACGAGCGCGTGCCGCCCGGCAGTGGCAGTGAGGATTGGCGTGATGAGTGGCTCAGGGCGGAGTACCGCAACCGCCGTGCTCCACCGCGGACACCGGTACGCCCCCGGCGCCCCCCACCAGTCCCGGAGCTGATCCCAATGGCTGGTGGACATTATGGTGGACTCAGGGATGTAGTCCCCAGAGGAGACGTGGAGTGGGATGTCGGCGAAGGTGAGGACCTGGATCTGGACCTGGAGGAGTTCGACATCAGCCCGCCGCGTGGTGTACGACGGGAGGCCGCTCAACGCAGCCGCCGGCGCCGTGATGAGGAGGTATACATGGAAGGGGTACGGCGTGAACATCTGGGTTCAGCGTACATGGAGGAACCGCGGCGTAGCCACAGGGATTCCATGGAGGAGATGGACGTGGCGGCCTGGGGAGTCCGCGGGCGAGGCCGATGGGAACCTCGGTCGACCTCGCGGCCGGCGTTCATGGTCTCTAAGGCCGCGGATGCCGCCGTGTGGGAAGACTTGAAGGACATCAAGCCCCCCATGTACGATGGCAACCCCCTCAACCTCGACCGCTTCTTGGAGAAGCTGGACGATTGGGGGTTGACCGTTACTGAAGACATGGCTCCCGCGGATGCGGAGAAATATGTCTTCAGACGGTTCAGGTACCGCCTGCCGGAAGTGCTCCAGGAGCTATACTTCGTGGCGACCAAGGAGGGGAAAATCAACACCCTCAAGGAAGCCAAGAAGTGGCTCAACGAGCAGGAGGAGGTGGACGCTCCGCAGGTGGCTGCCAAGCGGTGGAAGTCCATCAAGCTTCAGCATGATGGACGGGAGATCCGCCTCCGGGACTGGCGAGACTTCCGAGGGCAATACACCCTCTTCCGCCGCAACGTGGAGGACCGGAACGAGGGTGACGAGCAGGCTCGCCTGCTCTCCATGCTGCCGGAAGCATGGATCAAGAGGGTCACCAAGGAGGAATCCAAGAGGGCCAAGTCCAACCACACGGTCAAGATGATGCTCCCCAAGGAGTATTATTCGAACGTGGTGGCTTGGGCAAGGAGGAACGTGGCCCGGGATGTCAAACGGCACTCCCTGCGGAACGCTCTCCTCATCACCGTCTCGGGCGATCGCGAGAAGACCGCGATGTGGCGCCTTGAGGAGTGTGACGTGAGCGGCCAGACCATCCGTCTGCAGGCCATCCCGGCGCGGATGAGCTGCGACGAGATTCTGGAGTGGGTTGAAGAGGAGGTGCTCAAGGAGTACCGGAACCTCCACCACACCCGCGGGTTGAGGCCCGGCGACCGCGACGTCAACTACGTTGGCGAGGGACCTGGCGGGGAAGCTGCCATGGACCCAGCGGGAGCCGACGGCGATGAGACTCTCGTCGACGATGACGACGACGATGAGCCCGCCGAGGTGGCCGTCTGTGCCTTCGTGGCCAACAACCTGAGCGCGGGGAACAAACCGGGAAACTGGAAGCCCCTGCAGCAGGGTTGGAGGAAGAAGGAGAAGAGGGACCCTCGCCGCATTGGCGACCCTCCGCTGTCCTTTGGGGAGTTCATACGAGCTCACCCTCAGGGCTGTTTCGTGTGTTATGGGAGGAAGAAAGGCTTCAACCATGACCACCGAACATGCCCCATCCACAAGGCCGACACGGACGCTTACAAGAAGGTGCACGGGTCGAAGAAGCGTGCACCTGCGGGTATCCGGGAGGCCAAAGTGGAGGTGGACAGGGACGAGCTCTCCAAGCTGATGTCGCAGGGGACCGAGTTGGCCAAGGAGATCCAGGAGATCAAGAGGAACTGGGTCCCCAGGTCAGACAACAAGAACAAGGAGAACAACCAGAACGACCAGAACAAGGACAAGAACAAGACGACTAGAAGGGGAAGGAAGAAGGGCGTCAACGAGGTTGATGCCGAGGAGACTGCCCCTACTTCCACAACTGACGCCCCCTAGCGGAGCCCCTGCAGCCAAGGGCCCCAGCTAGGGCGGTCGCAGGATGGTGACGTGGGAAGCGCCGAACCATCCCAGTCGGGAGTCGATAAGCACAAGGGGACTGCCGCGGGCGGAAGGCCCGGTCCGGGACCCAGTCGCGGAGGCGGGGTGAGGGCAAGTGAAGGCACGAACCCTTGCACCCGTCCGTCCTTCGCGACCAAGAATGTGTTTGATGTACTACAAGATCTATCCGAGAGTATCGGAGGATCACCCGGACCGCAGCTGGATGCTGCAGATGAGCAGCCTGAGCCCATTGTCCACGACCTGCACCAGTCGCTTGTTGAGCTTCTGGAACGGCCGGAGATCCTGAGCTTGCACGCCGTGCGCCGAGTGGGGCGTGAGCGGCAGTTGCACTTTAAGGTCTGTGCCTTATGCGGGGAAGTGGAAAAGGTCTTCGACGTGTTGGTCGACACGGGAGCTCAGGTCAGCTTGGTCAAGGCTGGCCTACTTCCGCCAGAGTGTCTGAACGACAGTCGGAAACCTGTCAGGCTGAAGGTGGCGAACGGCCAGTACATGGTGGGAGGCACGAAGGAAGCGGCCATTGGGCTGCAGTTCGTGAACCACCGTGAGCTGAGCCGCCCAGACCTCGGCAAGGAAATCCTCCTGCATGGTCGCTTCTACGAGGCCGAGATGGACTGGGACATGATCGTTGGGTACGACTTCATGATGGAGACGGACTCCGGCGTCCTCCCGGCCCAGGCCTCCATGACCCTGTACCAGGACGACCAGCCTTCGTGGCTTTCTTCACCTGAGCACCATGTGGAATGCCAATGGATCCACCCCGAACGCAATCAGCTCGAAGTGGCCGCGCTGGACACTGAGCCAACTGGTCCTGCAAACTAGGAGTACGGCGTAAGGCCGGAAGTGGCGAGCCGAGTGGTCGCGGACTTGGGAGCTTCGGATCTGGCCCTGGATGCGTTCTCTTCAGGAACCTCCGCCCATCTTCGGGTTTGTGAGAAGTACTGGAGCGCACAGGACTCCGCGTGGAAGAAGCACTGGGGTCCGCATCAGGGATTGATGTGGATCCATTACCCCCGTTGGGACATTCCAAGAGCGATAGCGAAGATTCGCAAGGACCGCTCCAAGGCAGTGCTGGTTGTTCCTATGGGATGCACCGAGGAGGAAAGTACCCGACATTGGGTAGCCTCATTGACCAACATGACCTTAAACAAGGTCGTCCTACCGGCTGGAGAGAGTGTCTATCAGGACGTTAAGGGACAGCCCATGCCACCCCAGAGATGGCCAACGGAATTCCACTATGTGGATGGGGGCCTTGATCAGGCCGACGCCACGGACTTCGTGTGTGTCAACCGCATCATAGCAGAGCCATGGCGGCAATGCTTTGCGGTTCCCCCTGTTGACATCGGAGAATCGGAGGACCCCCTCACAGAAGAGGAGCTGGATCTGGTTCAGGGGTATATGGATCAGCCCTTTCACGACTGGGGAAACCAGCGTGAGGGCAAAGGCCAGGACAAAGCCTGGTGGGAAGAGGACTCAATCGTCTCCGGTTCCTATGATGGGAATACCTTCGTACAGAGGGTGCTGGATCACATGTCCAGCCAGGACGAGCCGCCTGGCGGTAACCCACCCACCTACGGCGATCTATTCCGAGGCAAGACCAGAGATGGCCCTTTGGGCCACCTGGGAAGACCGCCCGAGCCGAAACCGAGCGGGGTCGCTACCCTTCAAGTAAGCTCCGTGGTCCAGGTGCCCGGAAAAGCCAAGGCGGAGTCCCATGATTGCCCCAAGATCCAGGCGTTGAGGGCCAGGCTGAAGCAGAAGTATGGTGACACCTTCTTCAGCGGAAAGCCAGTGTTTCCCCCACCGGTGCGTGGACCGTATGGCGAGGCCAAGATACGACTGAAGCAGGACCCCCGTGTGTATCGTCACCGGGAGTTTGCCCTGAGGGGCGAGAGGAAAGAGGCCATGGAGAAGATCCTCCGTGACTTCATCGAGAGAGGCTGGCTTGAGCCGTGCCACTCCGAGTGTGCCTCTCCGTGCTTCGTCGTCCCCAAGAAGGTTGCCGGTGAGTGGCGGCTCGTGGTCGACTACCGCGGCCTAAACGCCCAAATGCAGCACGACAGCTATACGCTGCCCCTCATTGAGGACATGCTGCAAAAACGGCACCGGCGGAGGATCTTGACCGTGATTGACCTGAAACATGGTTATCATCAGATACCTCTCGGCGAGGAGTCCCGTGCCTGCACAGCCATGAGCACTCCACTTGGACCTCTCCAGTGGAAGGTGATGCCCATCGGCGTTACCAACGGCAATGCGGCTTTTCAGCGGATGCTGGAGAGCCTGCTTGAGCCGGTGCGTGACTGTGCGGACCCCTTCGTGGACGACGTGATCATCGCGTCCGGGGACCCCAGTATGAGCTACGAGGAGCTCCTGGAGGCACATGAAAGGGACGTCACTCGAGTGCTGGACCTTCTGGTTCGGCACAAACTCACGGGCAGCAGTGACAAGGCCACCATTGCGGTAAGCGAGGTGGTCTTCGCTGGCCACGTAGTGGGGAACGGGCAGCGAAAGCCCATACCTGGCAAGGTGGCTGCGATTGAGCACTGGGAAAAGCCCAAGACGGTCTCTGAGCTACGGGCGTATCTGGGGTTCTGCAACTACTACTCGGGGTATATCAAAATGTATGCCGAGTATGCAGCCCCCATGACGACCATACTCAAGGGCAACCGTGAGGAGACCAAGAAGGGGTCCAAGAAGGCTCTGGTCTGGGATGCTGATTCCGACCGTGCCTTTGAGGGGATGAAGCAGGCGCTGCTATCCGCAGTGGGTCTGCACCTCGTGGATCCCGACCGAGGGTTCGTCCTGCGCACCGACGCTTCCGACTACGCCATTGGCGCTGTGTTGGAGCAAGTGCTTGACGACGGGAGGCACGTGCCCGTGGCCTTCTGGAGCCGAGTCCTGGCGGAAGGCCAGAGACGGACGTGGACGCCCCGTGAAAAGGAGGCGTATGCCATCGTCATGGCTCTCAGGAAATGGGCTGGGTAGATAGCCCTCCATCCCGTCACCGTCTGCACCGACCATCAGAGTCTGCAGTCGTGGCACAAGGAGCACGTGGACACACCCTCAGGTCCCGCCTCCCGACGGGCAAGATGGCATGAGACCTTGGCCAAGTTCGATCTCACGGTTGTGTATTTTCCTGGAAAGGATAACACCGTGGCGGACTGTCTCAGCAGGTGGGCCTATCCCGCCAGCAAGGGCATGACGGACATCTCTGCCCATGGCGATGAGGCTGAGACCGCTGAAGCCAAGAGGATCATTGAAATGGAGCGCCTGATGGAGGAGGAGGGTGTGAAATGCTTCGTCCTCATGGCTGCCGATGCCCCCCTCGGAATGAGGATGGGCAGAGCGGTCAGGGTACTCGCCCCTGAGGGAGCTGAGTCCGACAAGCACCTCTTCCCGGAGTCTTGCCTCCAGGACGACTGGACCGACGATTACGCCAAGTCTGAGGCCTTTGCGGCCGAGTATAGGGCTGTGACCGACCCTGACGACGGGCAGAAGTGGCCAAAGGGGCTGACTGAGGAAGATGGCAAGCTCTACCGGAATGGTAAGCTGCTAGTACCGGAGTCCCGGGTGCTCGAGCTTTGTGAAGCTTGGCACCACCACATGCTGCACCCAGGGGTCAAGAAGCAAGCCCTTGACATGCAGCGCCGGTTCGAAATCGACCATATCGGTCTCTACACCGCCATCAAGAAGGTCAGGAAGGGTTGTTCGGTCTGCCAGGCCTGCAATCCCGATAACCGGAACGTCAAGGGGGAAGCCCAATGGACCCCGGTTCCTGACCAGCCCATGGAGAGCGTGGCCATGGACGTCTTCTGATTGCCCGAAGTGCACATCTGCAAGGAGACCTTTGACTGTGTGGTTCTTTGCGTAGATCGCCACAGTGGCTACGTAGTAGCTGTTCCGACACGCAAAAAGGGGTTGCTTGCCAAGGAAGTCGCAGTCATGATGATTCGTCATTGGCTGACCGTCTTTGACATCCCCCGCACCATTTGCAGTGACCGAGGGCCCCAGTTTACTGGTGGCTGGTTCAAGGCTATGTGTTCCCTCATGGGAATACGTCATGCCAAGAGTGTTGCCTATCTCAGCCGGTCTAACGGCCGAGCTGAAGTGGCTGGACGGCAGCTGTTTGAGAAACTGCGCAAGATTCACATCACCAACCCACGTCGGAACTGGTTTGAGGAGATGTGGCCCGCTCTGAAGGCCCATCATGACACCCCCACTCCGGGCGGTATGTCCCCTCACCAGATTCTGTTCGGCAGGGACCCCCTTGGTCGGGGACTTCCCTTGTCTGGTGATGGTATGGCGATGGATGCCAAGGAATTCTTTGCGCGGCAAGAGGCAACGGCGCGTGACATCCGCCAGCAGCTCGAGAAGGAGCATGCTGAGCGTCAGAAGTCCGCCCCGAGCTCTACAGCGCAGAAGTTCAGGGTGGGAGACCCGGTGTGGGTGATCAGACCCCGCCCTATGGGCACCCACCGCACCAAGACCTGGTTCACACCCGGAGAGGTGGTCCGCAGGATTGGTGAGGACACCTACCGCGTCAAGGTGGGTCACGGACAGTTCCGAGAGCGCCACGAGAGTCAACTCCGTGTGCGGGAACCGGACCTCCGTGGCCAGCATGTGTCCCTGAGCTACGCCGCACATGAGGCCGATTCGGACGACGACTATGCTGAGCAGGACGACTATACAGTCGAGAAGATCCTTGCTCAGCGTCCGAACCCCTCGGCACCCGGAGGTCTGGAGTTCAAGGTTCGTTGGCGAGGCTATGGGCCGTCCCACGACACCTGGGAAACCGTCTCCTCGTTCGTGCCGCGGGTCAATACTCCCTTCATGGAGTACATCCGCAAGCACAAGACCAAGATCCATGTCTCGGACTTGGCAGCACTCACCCGGGCGATTGCAGCCAGGGGCGCCTGATCAGTGCCCTGAGCTCTCCCCTGATGCATTTTGAGCGCTTGTGAGGTCGACGGATCGTCCCTTACTTGCTTGCTCTCTTACATCATCCGGTGACCTGCCATCAGAGTGGCCATATACCCCCCCCTGCTGAATCCAGAGGAGGATGGCCCCTCTCTTTCAATTCTATTCGTCACTCCCCACCTGCTGAATCCTTGGGAAACCAGGTAGGGCGACTGACCTTCATATTTTCTGAGCTCTTGGGGCCTTGAAGCCCATACGACGTTGCGCAACGGATGCCGCTGTCATCGGCATTGCGATTTTTTTTTGGTGTGTGGTCTGGTTCCATGGCACTTGCGGAATCCAGACCAGTCGACGTGTGTCTCGAGATTATATATGGCCTGAACTCAGGCGTTTTCCTGTCCACCCTCCTGCATCTGCCTTATCCTGACCGTGGTGTGGTTTGGCGCTCTGTCCAGAGTGTGTTTACACGCCTATTTACCCCGCTTGTTTTGCTTTTCTGCCCCCCAAGGATATGTGCATTTGTATGTCAGCCCATCACCGAAGTATGGACTGTTTTCCCCCCCGATGGGATGCGAATCGACTACGAAGGCGCCCTGAGTCGCCGTTTACATGCTTCTACTTAAGGTCCAGCCTGGACCAGTACCTAAGTACAGATTCTGATACTTGATACTATACTTGCAGTTACTAACAGCTACAGCACCGTACCTGTCTTACTGTGGGATTTGGGCAGCCTAACCTGCGAATCAGCCTGAAGTGAGGATGTGACACCCCCCCCTTCAGGAAATGGTCCTGAGTACCCGCTGCCATGCGTGGGTGTTATCGAGCCCCCCCCAGGGTTTGCTCTAAGGAGGGGGGTGAAGCGGTACCCAGAACCCCATGGCTAGGGTAGGGCATACAACCGGTCTCCGGTCCACTAACCCCATGTACGGAAGGGAAGACCGGTCTCCGGTCCACTAACCCCTTGTACGGAAGGCGCCCGTTGACGCCCGGTGCGAGCCCGGCGGGAGCGTGTTCCGTGCCGTAAAGCCCCGCATCGGCAACCGATGCACCGCCAGCGGAGATTTATATATCAGAATATCAGGAATCAACAGGGTTTTATTTTCATATTGTTTCCGTCAATTTTTACGCTTCCGTTCTGATATTCACTGTTTTGACAGCTGGCGGTTAGCTCGCGACTTTAGCGTAACCGCCAGTTTAACTGTTATATACAGATATTTTAGCGCAAATCGTGACGAAGACTCTAAAGTCTCCAGGAATTGCATTGATGCATCCGCAATTTTCACATCTTACACTCGCAACCTTAATCCGAATTTTTCAGGATGTCGAAATCGGATTTTCGACTTCGACATCCCCGCACTTGATTTGACCTCTTTCGAGTGGACCTACGTGCTTCCCTATGCACGAATCAACTTTCCTTTTGTCTTGCCCTCCATTTGTCTTAGAGATATGGGCAAAACAAAGTTGATTCGTGAGGCCACTTGTGAGGGTCATATCTCGTGCCGCTTGCGAGGAATGACAGTAAGGAAACGTGGGATGTATTCACAATACTCCCAACGTAATTTAGGAAGCTTTATACGCCTTGCGTCTCCACACGTGCGTGCTAGCGTAATGGATCATGGTCAAGAGGGTAGAGTTTGCGTTATAACTCTATGGCCATGATATTGCGTGCGTTGAGATAACTTTCGAGTGTAGCGCGCGAGTGTTGGTGTTGCATAGGAACTCTCCTTGAGTTCCTATGAGCGATTGACACAAAGTTATGCCCTTGGAGGGGCATGACATATCGTGGGGGGAGCTACCTTTTTGGGCAATATGTGGTATGTGCCATGTGTTGTGTTGCGTGCCCATTTGGCGGATCCATCCCTCCAAGCCAAACCCGCCAATGGACCTCATATTGAGCAAGCCCCTTCTCCATACTCCCCACGATCAATTGCAAGCCTAACCTTCGTGGAGGGAAGCTTGTGTGGCGATCCCAAAGCGATGCGTTGGGAGCAAGGTGTGTGTTTTGCAATTTTCCATATTTTCATGTGCCCACTTGGGAAGTAGCGCTCGTAACCTTTCAAAGCGCCCCAAGTCGAGCACATACGTGGAATCGAAGGTCATTGGTGTCAAGTCATTGTGTTCAGAAGGATTGGTCGAATACTCAATCCAAGCCGAAGATATTATAATATAATTGTGCGCCTCTCAAGGCACTTTTGGGTTTTTTTCCGCCAACATTGCTGCTTTTTGCCCGTCATGATGTCAAGTGGCGACCGTGCATCCCAACGTTGCGCCCAATTGACATCATGACCCAAGTATGTTATGAGGGTACATACTTCTGTGCCCAACATATCTTGGACCCGGCGAATAACTCCTCTTGGGCTTGGCATACCGTGGCCGCCATGTTGGCAATTTGGGACTATCCCAAATCATGGGCTCACTTGGCGACCCTGCCATTGCCAATACCGGAGGAGTTGGGCGACGCCCAAAAGATATGTTGGACACATATGACTTGATACCAATCCTATGGCACACTCCGGTCCAAGTCGGGCATGTGCCTCATTTGCCCCAACCATGAGTGTGCGCATTTTCGGCCATTTTGAGCAATTTTCCACCTTTTCTGCCCGCCGTGCACTATGTTCAGCCCACCGGTGCACGCCAGAGGCATGGACCAATGGACCATATATGACATGGGTGTTATGTATATTGGTCCCCATAGTTCACACACCACGTGGGCGAAGCGGAGCAACCCTCGTTAAGGTGCTAGCCCAAAGTGAGTGTGGGCAATTTTGCCATTTTGGCATTTGTGGACCCAATTGGGATTGTCACCACGCCGAGTGGCATGAAGATCTTTGAGAGTCAAGAGCATGGGAGTCTCCATTCGACTCCCTGTGGATCGCGTATGGAATGGCAGATCCGATCTCCAAGCCGGCGTGGAGATATACTATTGGGAGCACCCCCGAATTTTGGCTCATTTTGAGTAGCCAAAAAGACCCCCTTTTGGGACCCCAATTTCACCCCCCCGTGTGGTCAATTGCCGGCCCCCTATCTCTATGCCCACAGGGAGCCCGGACCTAATTCCAAGTTGTACACTCAGATATGAGTCCTAGGTCCTGCCTCCTACCCTGTGAGCCATTGGCCTTGCCCTGGCCGGGCGAGCCACGCGTGAGAATGGTGCCAATTTTGGTGATTTTGGCATCATGACCCCACTTGACGAACCCGTGGTGCCCTGATGCCGGGACCTCAGAGGGAACCAGGTTGGGTGAGGGCTCCGGGGAGTTCGTAATCGAAGGGCATAGGGTCAGTTGCCTCGTCCCTACCTCTGGCGGGTCCGGACGAGGGGTCAATTGTGGGGATTTTTGAGCCAATATCAGTTTGGGCTGAAACAGCCCATTTTCAGCTACCAACTCCTAGGGAATAATGGCGGGGCCATATCTCTGGCTCAGGGAGGAGTTGGGACCTGCCGTAGAGGGAGCATGGGGAGCCACTGTCCGTTGACCTCGGAGTCTCTTGGTTCCCAGGAACTCGCCTGTGGCTAGGCGGGACACCTCCCCTACTGGCAGGGTTTCAGGGTCCGGACTGAGCAGGGCATGGGTTGTGTTTGAGCCCCCGCCCTTACCAGCCATTGAGAGGGTCGAACCCCGGATTGGGATATGAGTTGGGACTAAGTGTCTATTGTCCTGTGATGCCCTTACCCCAGTCCAGTCTTAACCCCATGTGTACATATCCTGATGTGTTGCTGTACATACCTTTGTTCCCTTGTCGCAGAGTGGCAAGGATCCTGAAACGCTTTGTCACATGACATGAGCGCATTGATGCCCCTGTGAGCGTAGTGCTTTGCCTGCCTGCTCACTTGCGTGTGTCCACCGCAGCGTCCCGTGGCCGGCCCCCCACGGGAACGCGTCACTTGGCCAAGCTGGCTACGCCATTCCCTATGTCAACTTGACCTCTGCTGCCCCTGAGTCCTACTCAATTGTTACCGCAATAAAACCATGTACCTCAAGTGCCGATTTCAGGTTATCTTAATGGAATGTTGTTACTTTTGCCCTTAAAATGTTTTTCAACTGATTTGTAAACCCCCTCCCTTTTAATATCACGCGCGTGATATTATTTCGGTGCATGATATTATTTTGGGCGTGATATTATTTTGACCACCCCTTGCCTGTTCACCAGATTTTTGTTGCGATGGTTCCTGACTCTGAAGTTCCATTTCTTGCTGATGCTATTGAAGCCCCGCAGCACGATGAGCTTGTTGTTGAACATGTTTTTGAAGCTGTGACTGATGATGAGGTATCCGACATTGAGGAGTACTCCACTGGGGATGATGCTGACAGTGATGTTGAAAACGCCGCCGGGCCAGAAGTTCCTGGTGCTGAACTTTCTGATGATGAAGTTCCTGATGCTGAAGTTTCTGTTGCGGAAGTTCCTGATGATGAAGTTCGTGATGCTGAAGGTCTTGAACCTGCCGTTGTTCCTAGTGTTGATGGTGATGCTGATGAAATTGCTCATGCTGCTGCTGATGATGCTGTTGACGATGCTGGTGATGATCCAACTGCACCCACCAAAAATGAGCGCTTCGTCGAGGCCAAAAAAAATTATCATCAGGGTAAAGGATCGAGGAACACATTGGGAAGGAGACGACAGATTGACGCACACATCACGGTGAAAAGACGTGCTGTTGCCCTGCTGCGCGAAGGTCAAACTTTCGCCACCATCCAGCGCGCAATATGGGACATCACTAATGAGCAGTTCTTCCTCGTGAACCAAAGACAATTTGGTAATTGGGTCAAAATTGTTGATAAACTGGAGGGCTGTGTGATTGCGGGCACAGCAAAACGCATCAAGGGAGGAGGGCGAAGGGTCCATTATATGCACTATGATGTTGCTTTGTATCAGTGGTATTCTGACAGGCGCGCACAGAACCAGCCTGTTACAGCACGTCACTTGAATGACGAAGCCCAGCGCATTGCCTCAATTGATGGCACAATGGTGTCCCGTCGCTGGCTGGAGCTGTTTAGGAAAAGACACAGCATTGTGCTACGGAAGTGCCAAAGGAAAACAAAACTGTCAGCAGCTGAGCGCACTGCCCGCCTTCAGAAATTTTACGCTTATATTTATTTGCAACCGTCAACCATTTCTGTGTGGGTCAGTTTTGATGAAATACCAGCCACTTTGGCTGGTGTCATGGGCTACGTTCAAACGTTGGAGCACGCTGGAACAGCCAATGTGATGGTAAATTTTTAAGAGGGCCATTTTAAACGGATGGGCACTTTGATAGCAATGCCGGGGGTAAAAATATAAGGGGACCTGTACTGTGCTGTAAAACTGAAACCTGCAGTTTTGCTGAAATGCAAGAAGAGCAAGGTTGTACAAAATCCCCACCAGGTGCAGTGTGTAACGAATGCAACGGACGTCATCAACTCACAATACATGCGTGACCACTTCATCCCATACTTGCAAGCAGAGCTCCAAAATGTGTGGGGGCGGTGCATTATTATTTTGGACTCGGCATCTGCACACATTTCACAAGCTGTGCTGCAGGCCCTTGGGCACTGTGGTCTGAGGTATGCTGTGATACCAGGTGGCGTAACCATGTTTATTCAATCGATTGACACTGCATTTGCTGCCTTGTATTGTTCAGCCCACCACAGGTTGTATGTTTCTCACATGGAGCATCAGGGCAAGCTAACTGCTGCACAACAGCGAGATTGGTTTGTTGAGTTGTGCTATAGTGGCGTGACTGCAGCAACTGCCAACCTGGATGTGCCTCCAATATTCCGGGATCTTGGTTATATTGATCCCAGCAAAGCAAAGCTTCGAATCCCCTACCAGTTTGCGCCCCCAGAAGTTCAGCCCCAGAATGTTGCACCTGCGAAGCCCAAGCCAAAACCCAAGGCAGGAGCACGCCAGTTATCTATGGCCACTTTTCGCAACAAAATAACCATGTGTTTTGGTTGACAATCACGTTTCCCACAGTGTTTTGCCATGCTGTTTGCTATGTGCTCAGGTGGCCAAAATGCATGCGTGATATTATTTTAGTGGTCCAAAATATTATCATGCCTGGGTGATATTATTTCGGTGCGTGATAATAAAGGGGGGGGGCGGTTTACTATAAAAACATTGGTCTCCCTTTGTTTGCAGCGCTTCTTTGCTACACATGCTTTGATTCGGGAAGATACCCTTCTGACTTCGATCCAATCCTGTTAGTGCCACTACTTGCATTATTATCTGAGGTTTCTGGAGTTGGTGGTACAAAAGCAGTGGGTTTCTTCGAAAACAATCAAGTAGCCACAGTAAGAAAGAGTCACTACCATGTCTTTCTTGGAGGGCTTGATCCAGGCCAAGCCCCCCTTAAAACCCTTTTGTTGATGCTAAGACTTACTTACGTATTTTTATCCCTCTTTTGAAGCTTTAAGTACACTTTCTCAAAGTAACTAGGGTTATAACCCTAGCCCCCCCATGAAGTTCACCCCTACCACTCAACTGAGCGGAGGTACCTTCCTTCATGGAGGATATACCGAAATAAAATAGGCATTTCATGCCTTAGGCCTTGGTGGTTAAGCCTAGTGGTCTCCCACCCCAAGACCCCTATACTCAATTGTTTCTACCACTTATTGTGGTTCTACGTTTTAACTGTTTCTGAATTCAGTTGCTTGGCCAAGTCATAATCTGTGTCTGGCCTACCTCCTTTGCCCCATATTCCTAACCAACTCCATTTCTTCCAAAAGAGTGCACATGAAGTGCTTGATGCTAACTTGGAGGCTAGAGTCAGGCCAGTTTTCACTTAAAATCATTTGTTTTATCCTTTTGTGATTGAATTTTTGTATTTATACCTGCTTTGTCTATCTGCAGCCCTTCGGTGTTACACTGCATTTCAAAAGTGTTCATGGATTCGATCCTCATCCTGTTCTTGCTCTACTTGCTGCTTTGGTTTGGCTTTCCAACTTCAAAACCTGCAGGATTTCATCAAAATATCTAGGGCACTAATCAAGGACATCTTTCCGGTCGCAGAGGCAAACCCTGAGTACCTTTCGAACCGACTCTGAGCAGAAGCACAAGAAAAGCGCACTGAAAAGCACATTGACCATGTCCACTCAACTGTCCTCCCGAACCTGGCCGATCAGAAGTGTACAAGTCCAATCTGGCAGTGTAGCCCACCCAAAGATTGAACCGCCACTCAGAGCAGCATCTGGGTCTCAGGAAGATCCAGAGCACAGAAGGGCGAATCAAAATCCGCCCAGAACAACCCCTTTAACCATGGAGACCTTAGCGGCCCATGGTGAGGACAGCCTGCAAAGGCTCCGCAGGCGAGTCGAAGCCTCCATCGCCCGGTCGGCCTGTCCGGCCTCTTCTTCTACGGTTCTTGGAGGTCCTGAAGAACAAGAGGACCTACCAAGGAGGATGGACGAGTTTATGCTCCACGAGGAGTACCACAAGTCCACCGTAGGGGAAGATGGAGAAGTACCTCTTGATGCCCTCGGGTCTCCGCCACAAACTGAGATGGGTTCCTTCCTTTATTCGGGGCCATCTACAGACATGGCGGACACAGTATCACTACCGAGACGACCAAGAGTACACGAGCACCCAAGAGCATGGCATCCAGACCTGCCGACAACTCCCAGGGCTCCTGAAAAGAGTCTGGATCCTCTTCACCCAGAGCCCACCTATGGGGCTCTGGATTGCACGGCCGAACCTTTGGCCAAACTTCTATCCGGATCTGAAGACCCGGATATGACAGCTCTGTCAGAGGCTGTCAAGGCAAAAGCGGGTATCACCGAACCCTTACCCAAGCCAGCACTACTCTCACCTTCACCCGGATGGAGCACGATGGCTGATGATCTCAAAAGATCAAGGGTGTCTAGGTTGCTACCCAAGGTTACTTGCCCCAGCCCTTTTCATCCTCGTGCTAGGACAGTCCCAATTGCTGAATTACAGGACGTACCTGTGACTGAGACTGAGAAAAGAGGGCTGTCAGCCCTGGCACCCCTTGCCGGCGTACTGACGCGTTCCCGTGGGGGGCCTGGCCACGCGACGCTGCGGCGGACACGCACAAGCAAGCAGGCAGGCAAAGCACTGCGCTCACAGGGGCATCTTCATGCTCATGTCATGTGACAAAGCGTTTCAGGATCCTTGTGACTCTGAAACAAGGGAACAAAAGTATGTACAGCAACACATCACGATATGTACACATGGGGTTAAGACTGGACTGGGGTAAGGGCATCACAGGACAACAGACACTCAGTCCCAACTCATATCCCAATCCCAGATCCGACCCTCTCAGTGGCTGGCAGGGGCGGGGGCTCAAACACAACCCATGCCCTGCCCAGTCCGGACCCTGAAACCCTGCCAATGGGGGAGGGTGTCCCGCCCAGCCACAGGCGAGTTCCTGGGAACCAAGGAGCTCCAAGACCAGCCAACAGTGGCTCCCCATGCTCCCTTAATGGCAGGTCCCAACTCCCCTCTGAGCCAGAGATAAGGCCCGGCCGTTATCCTCTAGGAGTTGGTAGCTGAAGATGGGCTGTTTCAGCCCAAACTGATATTAGCTCGAAAAACTCCAAAATTGACCCCTCGTCCGGACCATCCAGAGGTAGGGACAAGGCAACTGACTCTATGACCCTCAAGTACAAACTCCCTGGAGTCCTCACCCAACCTGGATCCCTCTGAATCCCTGGCATCAGGGCGCCACGCTTTTGCCATGTGGGGTCATGATGCCAAAGTCACCAAAATTGGAGTCATTCCCACGGGTGGCTCGCTCGGCCAGGGCAAGGCCAATGGCACACAGGATAGGAGGCACGACCCAGGACCTATGGCTAAGTGCAAGACTTGTAATTAGGTCCGGGCTCCTCATAGGCATAGAGATATGGGGCCGCCAATTGACCACACGGGGGGTTGAAATTGGGGTCCCAAAAGGGGGTCATTTTGGCTGCTCAAAATGAGCCAAAATCGGGGGTATCCCCAATGGTACATCTCGACGCCGGCTTGGAGATCGGATCTGCCATTCCATATGCAATTTACTGGGACTCCAAGAGAGACTCACATGTACTTGGCTCTCAAGGATCCTCCTGGCCCTTGGCGTGGTGATGATCCAAACTGGGTCCACAAATGCCAAAATGGCAAAATCGGCAGTCTCGGGCGACCGTCCAGGGTAGGAAACCTTAGCGTTTTTGTCGCGCCAAGCCTTGATTCACGACCCTTGATATCCCCTTTGGTCCCATGTTCTGGGTTATGGCTTGCTGTCACACTGGCTGCTTACTGTTCACCGAGGGGATGAACACACGGATGGGGCAGAAAGCAACATGCGGTGCAAAGGGGGGGATCATGGATCGCACCAAAAGTTGAATAACTCCGGATGAAGCGGAGGAGCAAACACGAAACTCAAGAGTGTTCAATCCTTGATCATATGCTACAATAATTGCACTTCCTTCCTGGCTCTGTCCCTTGCCCCATGGAGGTATGGTAGTTCCAATATGGCATACAATGGCAAAAACAGCGAAATTTGGCCAAAATGGCCCGCACTCATGATTCCATATCTCCATGACCACGGCGAGGATCCTTCCAACCAAAGATGCTATAGACACATGGGACTTAGATCCCAATATATGCCACTTGCCAACCCTCATGGTCGCCTCTAGCTATTTTCCCCATTGAAGGAAAGTGACACACAAATGGGGCAGAATGGCAACATACCCCAAATTGGGTGACTCACAACTCTCCCTTCAAGAGGAGAGGCCACATGGGGAAACACCCCATTCGATGCGGGCTTATGTGCCCTCTCCGAATCGCCCTTACCCTTGGTCAAGTGGCGCACCCAACCTCGGGCCGAACATTAAGGGGGAGACTGGGTTTGTGGCCATTCTGGGCAAAACGGCCAAAATTCACCCAAAGGTAGTCAGTCGAAAAATTGTATCCCCCGTATCACAAGAGATATGAGCCTCGGGCTTTTGCATGGATGCAAACCGAAGCTTTGCTTCCCTTTTGCAACAAGGGTTGGGGTTCAAAGCATAATGGAAGCATTTTTAACACCACAATTCTTGAAGCACACTATTTATGGGAAAGAGTGCATATATCGGCGATATTGGCATGTACATATCTTTGGGACATTGAGGAGCAAAAATATGAGTAAACATTTTTGGGGTAGGCCCATAGTAGGTGCCTCCAAATATGCACACTATGGTTAGATTGTCTCCGCCCACTCATGTCATTAGTGTTTGCATATGAGCGCGTGTGCAAAGAGGCAGTTTGGCACGCGTGCTCACAAGGCGACATTATATAAAATAGAAGACAAGGTTGCAAAAATCCACCAAGCCATTCACGATGTCCTTCGTGGTCTCTACTTTACATATTGCCTTGTTTCACGGCTCAACTCCCCATAGGCTTCGAGTACGAGCCTCGGGAGATGGGCCATTTTGGCCTAATTTTCGACCAAAATTTTCCCTTTTTCACAAAATGAGTTTTGGTACGCATTGAATTGCGTGGAGCCATCGTTGAGTTGGCTCAAAAAACGAAAATGGCCTAGGGCTTTTGGTCTTGTGAGCATTGTGTTCGGTTATTAACGTGCATGCTCACAAGGCCACAAAGTTAGCGTTTGTGCACGCAAATAACCTGGGTTTACAACACCCATATGCTGCCTAAAAGATCCCTATTGCCCGCTTCCCTATACAAAGTAATATGCCCACGTGAAAGGGGCATGGATGAAAGGCATAGGGGGGGAATGTAGGGTTCCGTCCGAACTCATGGTCCTTGAGAACCATGAGTTCGCCCGATCGACGGAAAAGCTTGCGCGCTGATTTTCTCTCAGACGCAACGGCGAAAAATTCTGGTGAACACACCAGATGAAAGTACAAGAAAAACCCTCTAGATCCAGCCCTTCAGATCCTTTAGAACCTCAAAGGTACTGGAGAAAAGTCCCTCACAAAACTCGCCACGGAGAAGCGACGAAAGCGCGTGAACAGGCGACAACAGGCGGCGATTTCGCGACAATTAGAAATCGCGGTAGAAATCGGGTATTTCACCGGTTTCTAACCGAAAATCGACCAAGACAATAAAATTGTGGTAATTCTACATCGATTGAATGGTTACGGATCAGATTCCAGATCTCGCGGATTAGCGGACAGGGATATCCCGCTGACAGCCGGTGTCAACGGCTTCCGCACGGGTGTGACGGCTCACAGCCCTCGGGGCCATGGGCCGTAGGTTCTGGGTACCGCTTCGGCCCCCTCCTTAGAGCAAACCCTGGGAAGGGCTCGACAACAGCCAAGCATGGCAGCGGGTACCCAGGACCATCCCCTGAAGGGGGGGTCACATTCCCCCTTCAGGCCGATTCGCGGGTTAGGTTGCACATTACAATGCAAAAGTAAGACAGGTACGGTGCTGTAGTTGTTAGTAACCACTAGTATAGTATCAAGTATCAAGTGCCAGGTCCTGGTGGCGATTGTTCGGCATCCAAAGGACCTGTTAACCCATACCAGGCGCACCGGGTGCCGGCTGTGACGGTCACCACCACAGTGGTAGTGGCATACACGGCCAACATAGGCGTCGCACGACAACCGAGGTGGTCCCACGGGTCGAAAGCGACCACAAAGATCGATCAGGCTACCCCAGGCTTCCCAAGGCCGCAGGCTGGGGGAGAGTCCCCACGGGTCTTCCCATTGGCGCACCATGTCCATAGCCACGACGCGAGTCCAGAGTGGTAAAGCCGCACAAGCTCCTCCATAAGGGATCGGGCATCAAGGCCGTCTTTTCCCTCGCCCCATTACCATGAAGGCCATGCATGGGGGAGTCCCCATGCAGTCTGGGCGGAGGCGTGGACTCCTCAAACCACCAGTTTTCCAGGCAGACTGACCGAGGTCAGAGCACCGGAGGTCGCCACCCGACTGCAAGTGCGTCTGCGAGTCGGTAGGCTCACACTGGGACTGACAGTGGCGGACCGCTGGGAGTGTAGTCAGGCAACTGGGCTTCCCGCCTGGCGCCATCAGGATCTCAGCACACCACAGCCACTAGGGCACACGGTATCACGGGCACACACACGTGACAATCTGTACTTAGGTACTGGTCCAGGCTGGACCTTATGTAAGAACATGTACACGGCGACTCAGGGCGCCTTCGTACTTCGATTCGCGTCCCCTCGGGGGAAAAAAACTGTCCATTCCTCAGCGATGGGCCATTAACACTCAACATACAGATGCACATATCCTGGAGAACAGAAAAATAAGCAATAAACGGGTAAATAGGCGTGTAAACACACTCCGGACAGAGCGCCAAACCACGCCCCGGTCAGGATAGGGCATATGCAGAGGGGGTTGACAGAAAAACGCCTGAGTTCAGGCCATATGTAGTCTGCAGACACACATAGACTGGTCTGGATTTCGCAAGTGCCATGGGACCAGACCACACACCCAAAAATTGCAATGCCGATGACAGCGGCATCCGTTGCGCAACGTCGTATGGGCCTTAAGGCCTCAATCTGGGATAATGAAGGGGTGCCATCCGCCCTGATTTCCAACGAATTCAGCAGGGGGCATGGAGCGTGGATTCCGAATCACACTGGAAAGACAAGTGATGCTCACCAGGGGAGAGCTCAGGGCGGTGATCAGGGGCCTCTGGCTGCAATCGCCCAGGTGAGTGCTGCCAAGTCCGAGACATGGAGCTTGGTCTTGTGCTTGCGGATGTAGTCCATGAAGGGCGTGTTAATCCGCGGCACGAACGAGGAGACGGGTTCCCAGGTGCTGTGGGACGGCCCATAGCCTTCCAACGAACCTTGAACTCCAGGCCTCCGGGTGCTGAGGCGTTCGGACGCTGGGCCAGGATCTTCTGGACGGTATAGTCGTCCTGCTCAGCATAGTCGTCGTCCGAATCAGCCTCATGTGCGGCGTAGTCCAGGGACACATGTTGGCCACGAAGATCGGATTCCCGCACACGGAGTTGACTCTCGTGGCGCTCCCGGAACTGTCCGTGACCCACCTTGATGCGGTAGGTGTCCTCACCAATCCTGCGGACCACCTCTCCGGGTGTGAACCAGGTTTTGGTGCGGTGGGTGCCCATAGGGCGGGGTCTGATCACCCATACCGGGTCTCCCACCCTGAACTTTTGCGCTGTCGAGCTCAGGGTGCACTTCTGACGCTCAGCATGCTCCTTCTCGAGCTGCTGGCGGATGTCCCGCGCTGTTGCCTCCTGCCGCGCAAAGAACTCCTTGGCGTCCATGGCCATACCATCACCCGACAAGGGAAGTCCCCGACCCGGGGGGTCCCTGCCGAACAAAATCTGGTGAGGGGACAATCCACCCGGAGTGGGGGTGTCATGATGGGCCTTCAGAGCAGGCCACATCTCCTCAAACCAGTTCCGACGTGGGTTGGTGATGTGAATCTTGCGTAGCTTCTCGAACAGCTGTCCTCCAGCCACTTCAGCCCGGCCGTTGGACCGGCTGAGACAGGCAACGCTCTTGGCATGACGTATTCCCATGAGGGAACACATGGCCTTGAACCAGCCACCAGTAAACTGGGGCCCTCGGTCACTGCAAATGGTGCGGGGGATGTCGAAGACGGTCAGCCAATGACGAATCATCATGACTGCCACTTCCTTGGCAAGCAACCCCCTTTTGCGTGTCGGAACGGCTACTACGTAGCTGCTGTGGCGGTCCACACAAAGGACCACACAGTCAAAGGTCTCCTTGCCTATGTGAACTTCGGGCATGGAGAGCATGGCCACCTGCAACACGCCCCCGACTGCGAGCAGCGAGACTGCTTTGTAGTCCAAGGGAAGAGGCAGGAGACCAACACCGGCGCCAGGCCTAAGCTGCCGGATCACTACAGGTGTACTATCACCTGTGCCTTCTGTGGGAAGAGGAAGCACTACGAGGATGAGTGCTACCACAAGCAGCGCCTGTCGGCGAAGCTGAAGGGCAAGGATCCTGGCAAAGGCTCTGGCAAGGGCGGTGGCAAGAGCAACGGCAACGACGCCGGCAAGGGCAAGTTGAAAGGACGTGGAAAAGGACAAGAAAAGAGCCTAGGTGGACCAGGAGGAGGCGCTAACCGCCAGCCCAACACGGACAATAAGAACCCGGACAAGAAAGGAGGCAACCCCAACCCTAATCCAGGGGTGAACTCCGAACCCTCTGGAGGGCAGTCTGGTCCTACCACATGCTCGCAAACTCAGGCCCAGCGAGAGCAAGGGGCCAAGGGTGAGCATGAAGGTGATGATGACGGCAACGCCAAGAAGTGACGCCATTTCATGAGGATGGCCCGCAAATTGCGGAACAAGGGGGTGGAGGTGACCTGTCCCGCGGAGTCCGGGTGGGGACGCTCCGGTGGGGCCCTGGACATGGTGTTCTGGGCATGTATCCGACTAGGGGGACGTGAATACCTGGGGGTACTGGATACTGGAGCCACCATATCTATAGTGGCCAAGAAACTTTTACCTTGTGGCAGCCTGAAGAACACCATGACCACCGGGGCTATACGAATGGGGGACGGACATGTGGTGCACAGCTGCGGGGACTGTGAAGTGGAGGTACCAATGGGCTCCCCAACTATCGCCCATCGGTTCTATGTGATGGACACAGAGGCCTTCGACTTTGTACTGGGGACTGACTTCTTCGTGCAGCACTCCCAGATACAATCCCTGACGCTGCAAGCGCCCTACCTCCTCTATGTGGACCACGGCGAGGGCAGAGAGTCCGTGCCACTGGAGCAGTCGGAGTATACCTCGGGCTACCTGAGGGTATCGAAGGAGGAGCCCTCGAACATGATGGCGGCCTCAAGAACTGAGGACTATCAACTAATGGGGGAAGTCCTAGACCAAGGTCTGAAGGAGTTGGGTTACTCCAGAGAAGACCTGAGCGTGGAGTTGTTCGCCAGCGACAAGCAACATGTCTTGGACCTTTACTGCAGCAAGGGGAAAAACTGCAGCTACAAATTTTACTGGCCCTCTTTCGGGATGGCCTACAGGAACCCCAGGTTCAGTGAACTGGAGAAGGTCTTGACCAAAGTGGCCCTGGAACGTTCCCGTATGGTCCTGTGTTCCCCCGATTGGGGAGCCCATGGGGGCAACGAGTACTGGCGAACCCTCCTGGACAGGCTGACTATCAGCTCTGTTCGGTTACCTGATGAGGCCATCTACGTGCCTCTGGGGCATAGGACGCCCATCGAGAAACCCGGATGGGGAAATATGCTCAGCGTGGTGGATGGGGGTCTTACCTCTCATCCCTGGGACGACCTGGACTCAACTCTTGTCCAGGCTATACAACAAGAGAGCGATGGACTCACCCTGGGTGACTTGAAGGATCGACTACGGCCTCAAGATGCTATGGAAACTATACCAGGGGGAGATGAATACGTCGTGACTAACACCAATGCTCCCAACTCTCCTTGCCATGTACCTGTTCCTGATGGAGTCTCTGAGTGTGGACTATCCGAGCTCCCCAGCTCTATCCACTCAGATGGCGAAACTGAGCATGACGCCTTCTTCGTGCAGACATGCGTGGAGGAAGTGGAGAATGCCGAGTACGTCGCCCCACTGAAACCCCTACTCTCCATGAGGGTGGAAGACCCCGTGGACGAAGAGCTGGACCCCCGATCCAGGCTAAGCGAGTACGTGGACTCAAAGATGAGGTTGGTGGCGAAAAAGCTATGCTACGCTAAGCCTACCCGCAGCTCATGGTCACTGAAGCAAGGACGTATGGGAGATCTATCCCAACTGAAGGAGGACCTCGAACAGAAGATCACCACCTGGCAAAGGGAGGTAGATCTTAAGCTCATGAAGAGCGTGCGGGGTGCCCATGTGAGGAATCCCAGAGGAGGACGACCTCTCGGAGGAATGTGTATGTGAACCCCCTCGAGCGTGCCTGTGTTGCCATCCTCCACCGGAGATGGTTCAACGAGACCTACTATACGCCTACCAAGGGTTGAACGATACTACCAAGGGCGAAGAGTAGGTGGAGGATCACCTCCCGGCTTCTATTACTCAGGGGGCAAGCAACTTACACCCTGACGAGGACATGGAGGACAAGATCAAGCTATTGGACCCGCGGGTGCAGACGCTTATAAGGACCTATCTGGAGGTGTTCGGGGAACTACCACCCCTAGCCTCATGTGACAAGCTGGTACAGATGGACCTCAAGCTGAAACCCGAGTTCGTGGGTCACAAGATCCGGAGGAGACCCTATCCGGCTCCTAAAGAGCAGGCCAACGAGATGGAGCGACAGATACAATAATGTATCGACGCTGGCCTAGTCCTGGAGTACAAGGACGGGGACTACCCCCAACACTGCAGCCCCTGTTTCCTGGTGGTAAAAGCTGGGTCTACAGCGAAACGGCTGGTAGTGGACTACGGAGAGCTGAACAAGAAAACGCTGAACCACTCAGGGTCCATTCCTAATATGCAGTCTACCCTTGAGAAGATAGCCTCCTGTCGCTACAAGACCAAGATGGACAAGAGGAGCGGATTCTGGCAGGTGGACCTGACGCCCAACGCTCAGGAGCTACCAGCCTTCATCACCCCTCAGGGGAGGGTGTTCAAGTGGAAGGTCATGCCTTTTTGCGTGGCCAACACACCCGCTCTATTCCAAGAGCTGATGAACAAGATCTTGTCCATCCTACGACGAAGACCCAAGGTGCAGGAACTCATATCCCGTGGGGCCCAGATGGAGGCGCACATCGATGATGTATGCCTCGGGACCAATACCCAGGATAATCACCTAATCCTCTTGGATAAGTTTATTGCGGTCTGCCACGAGAACCACACACGACTCAAGCTGGAGAAGTGTGAGTTCATGCAGGAGACCATGCAGTACTTGGGGTTTGACGTTGGCTATGGGTGTTGGACCCCAGCGGCCTCTAAAGCCAAACCCCTGATGGACGCTAAGGTACGACATGAAGACCCCAAGAAGGAATTCCATGATGTACGCAGTTTCATTGGGGCGTGCAACTTCTATCGCCGCCATATCAAAAACTTCACCTACACCAGCGCCATTCTGATGGACCTGATCAAGAAGAGTACTACTTGGCGCTGGGGCCCACAAGAGCAACAAGCGTTTGACGAGCTCAAAAACAAGGTGGTCAACGCTAAGTGCTTGGGCGTGCCTAGAGCAAAGGGTGAGATTCTCCTGGTGACCGACGCCAGCAATGTGGGCGGTGGTGGAACGTTGTTCCAATGGCAAGCGCTAGAGAAGGAGGAGTTCCACTCGGCTATTTCCCAATGGGGGACGGAAGGTCTCAACCGAGATGGAACCCTCAAGCACAGCTACCCTGACGACAAGTGGGTCCTAGTACCCCTGGGCCATTGGAACTGGAAATGGAACCAGGCCAGGGGGAACTATTCCACCTATGAGCAGGAATTGCTCGCGGGAATGCTGGTGCTATCCTCTCAGGCACGACTGTTGCGGAGTAACCCTGTGGTCTGGCTGTGCGACCACGAACCGGTCCGCACTTTCCAGAAGGGCCCCCCACCTGAGAAGGCCAAGCTACGGCACTGGTGGACCTACCTCAGCCAACTACGGCTGACGGTACACCATATCCAGGGAGTGAAGAACGAATGTGCAGACTACATCAGCCGCAACAACTTCGAGCTCTGATTGGTGCCCGGTCTGAAGGGCTTGCTAAGGAGGCGTTCCGCCGTATGGACATACACTTGGACCTCAACATGACCATGATACGCCCCCTAGATGGACTCCAACAAGCGGAGTACCTGAAGGAGTTCAGGGATATCTACAAGCGCCTGGAGAAACGCCTTGAACCCCTCCTAGTCAACCAAGAACATTGGAAGAGGGACAAGAGCTACCTCTGGCACGAGGACCGCATCGTGGTACCCAGTGACAGAGTCCGAACGCTGCTGAAGTGGACCCATGAGTCCAGCGGTCATGTGGGTGCTGACCGTACTCTGAGGGTATTCAAGCAGTGGTTCCACACTACGTGGACTGACGACCAACTGCGAAAGACCCTCCAGCATATCGTGGACAAGTGCCTGTGTACATCCTTCAACCCTGGAGACATCAGAGACAGGGGTCTCTACTCGACCCTGCCCATCCCTCACTGTGCTAACACTGTTCTCTACGTGGACTACACGGAGATGCCTAAGTTTGGGGGCTATGACTTCGCCCTCGAGTCAGAAAAAGTGCTTTTCCAATGCTTTAGGGTATACTTCAGTTGTATTACAGGTGCTCTAAACACTCATGCATTTTTATCTTAGTATTGGCCTAACCAAAATGGGTGATAACACATTTTGTCCTATGGAACCAAACACTAAATCAGGATGTTGCGTGGACCCCTTTATCCCCAAGCTATAAGCACTAGAACATCTTTTCCTGGGGTACTGAGGCACTGATACACTGAGGGCAGAGCCCATGAATTTATCGATGTTTTCTCATGAATTCTTAGCTATCCTAGTGGTATGCACGCTAGGGGGCTGGGGCACCTCTTTTTGAGAGGTCCTGGGTTAAATACCCAGTCAGCCTAGCTAAGTAGGATTATCCCATGTGACATGGCAGTGACCTCAGCGCCACAAGCCATGCCACCTCAGCACCTATGGGACCCAAAAACAAAGAGTGCACATCTCACAGTCTCAAGATGGCACTATGGATGAGAGTGAGCCCTTGGGGCAGTTTTGCAATCAGCTTTTCTCGAACATGTAAAATATTTGATCCTGAGGTGCAATGTATGCTAATTGCTGTGGTCTATTGTTGATAGTTTTATTTATCTAACTCATTGTGACTGCAGCCCTTCATGCTTTGATCCTGATTCTCTTCTACTTGCTTACCTCTGGCTTGGGTTATCCTGGATTGGTTGTATTTCAACAATAAAACAGTTTCCTCATCAAAAACAAGCAGCAGGAACCCTACACCAGCAGCAAGCAGCAGGAGAGGCACAACAAAAACACAGTGTTGAAATCACTATAAAACGTTCTGGTAGCAGAGGCAGACAGTCTCTGCCTACCAGCAGCAACCCCGTGCCGTACATCCAGTGCGCCGAGATCTGTCATATATAAGCAAGAAGGGCGAAGATGGACACAAAGAAGGAGGATACCGACGTGAGGACGGCGCCTGAGGCACCAGCAATGCCAGCACCTGGTGAACCTGGACCTGGACCTAGCGCTGTACCTTCGGTGCCCTTACATGGGCCAGTGGACGTGGTTGATGACTTGCTGGAGGGACTTCAGTCGGCCTTCCGGGCCCTCTCAGTCGAGGAGGTGAACACAAACCCTGTGAAGAGAAAGAGGGAGAGAGAGAAGGATGCAGGAGAAAGCAGGGCAGACGAAGGAGTAGACCATGGGCACGACCCGACGAGTGAGTCGACCTTCTAGGGCGCACCAAGCGCCTCTGGCCTCCACGCATCACCCTCTCCTACAACCACCACACTCCCAACTCCAGACACAGCCGCTACAGCATCCACACCCATAACCACCCCGCCTATGGCTGAGGGCACAGGCTTTACTGGTATGCCCACCTACCCTGCCTATGGTGTGAACCCACCTACCACTGCGGTTCCAGCGGCAACTACTACCAGTGAGCCGGTGGCCTCCAGTTCTGCGCCGCGATGGTATGCGACTGACTATCACTATCCTCTACCCGCTACGGGAGCCTATGTGGATGTTCCTCGGTATGCAACCCTGAGTGGGCTGAGGAGAGGACCTGAGTCATGCGGGAGCAGGAGTAGAGGATCGGGGAGATCCTCCAACAGGTCCCTGACGCGATCAGAGATAAAAGAGGCTCTCCGAGGAGCCACCTCTGAACTTGTGGTCGATCCCATTCAAGAGATTCGGGCTAAACTGGAGCCCCCGATTCCGCCCCAAGCGTCACCTACCACGGTGGGAATGTCACCCAATCGAGTACAGGCTAACCACCTGGTGGCAGGGTTGACAAACATCCTGGGGAGCCTGAGGAGCCGACCTATGCCGACCCCTGCAGCGATACCGAGAAGCCCTTTCGTGCCGAGGACGGCGCAGCCACCCTACAGCCACGTGGGGAATTCTACGAGAGCCGAGCTGGACCGGCTGGGGCTGACAGCCCTGAGGGCAATGGTGGACGTGGAGCCCTATGGCTCCAGTGACCTAGGCGGAGACCCCTCCGATGATGAGCCGCCGTCGATGACTTCTGCTTCGCCCCCGGAGAACGACGACCCCGAGGATCCCGAGAACTCAAGTGGGCAGAAGAAAAAGAAGAAGAGGAAGACCCGGCACCCTGAGGGACGCAGGTCTCAGGAGGCTAAGGCCATTGCCACCTCCAAGATCGTGGTGAACTTGCCTGAGTTCACAGGGAAAGAACCTCAGCGAGTTCGCTGAGAATTTTGGCCGGTTCCTCCGATTGACCGGCCAAACCAACGCTAGTGGACGGGTCAAGTGCGATCTGCTCCTGCAGTGTTGCAAGACCAAGTACCTGGAGAAGCTGGTCAAGCAGATCGTGACTAAGTCCGCCACGTTTGCCGACGTGTTGGTTGCCTTGGAGAGGCAGTATCCAACCTATGAAACCGACCTCTCCATCAGGACCGAGATCCAGAACCTGGCCGTGCTGCCCAACAACCCCAAACCTGGCAGGGTCTCTGAGCTATTGGCTGACCTGGATCACTGGGCTGGACGATTGACGCCCGGTTTCTACAGCAGCGATGACCTGCTCTTCTGGTTAGTGGCTAAGCTCCCTCGAGAGCTGTGGGACGAGTGCCGTTCAACGGCAGAGCGCAAGGCTAGAGCCCTCAACTACGAGGATTTATGTGTACTACTCCTGGAGCTGGCGCTGGAGAAAGAAAGCGACCAGCACCTGAACAACTACCGTCCTGGAGGGGGAGGCTCTGGAAGCCAAGGCAAAGGGTACCAAGGATCCAGACCTGGACAGGGGACTACCCCCAAACACGCCCGTATGATGGAAAACGTCAAGGAGCTCTTCTGGTGTGATGCCAGAGATGAGCAGGGCCACCTGCAGCACGCCCCTGACTGCGAGCAGTGAGACTGCTTCGTAGTCCAAAAGAAGAAGCAGGAGACCAACACCGGCGCCAAGGCGAAGATGCCGGATCACTACAGGTGTACTATCAACTGTGCCTTCTGTGGGAAGAGGAAGCACTATGAGGATGAGTGCTACCACAAGCAGCGCCTGTCGGCGAAGCTGAAGGGTGAGGATCCTGGCAAAGGCTCTGGCAAAGGTGGAGGCAAAGGCAACGGCAACGACTCCGGCAAGGGCAAGTCGAAAGCACGTGGAAAAGGGCAAGACAAGAACGGAGGTGGACCAGGAGGAGGCGCTAACCGCCAGCCAGACAAGGACAACAAGAACCCTGACAAGAACGGAGGCAACCCCAACCCTAATCCAGGGGTGAACTCCGAGCCCTCTGGAGGGCAGTCTGGTCCCACCACACGCTCGCAGACGCAGGCCCAGCGAGAACAAGGGGCCAAGCGCGAGCATGAAGGTGGTGATGACGGCAACGCTAAGAAGAGAAGCCCTTTCATGAGGATGGCCCACAAACTGTGGAACAAGGGGTTCGAGGTGACCTGTCCCGCGGAGTTCTGACGGGGACGCTCCGGTGGGGCCCTGGACCTGGTGTTCTGGGTACGTATCCAACTAGGGGGACGTGAATACCTGGGGGTATTGGATACTGGAGCCACCATATCTATAGTGGCCAAGAAAATTTTACCTTGTGGGAGCCTGAAGAACACCATGACCACTGCGGCTATACGAATGGGGGATGGGCATGTGGTGCACAGCTGCGGGGGGGTAGGTAGGTAGGTATCTTCGGGAGCTCGGGATGCCTCCTTTGACATTGCAGGAGGAAGGCCTTACCAAGGGGACGTCCTGTCCCTCCCACTGCCCTATGTCAGGTGCCTCTTGAGCCGCTCTCGCATGTGCTTGGGAAGGCATTGTCGCGGCCACCCGGTCCATGTGTCCCAGGTGCAAGGGTGTCCCCACATGTGTCCATGGGTAGGGCCACATGCCCCCTCCTTTGGGCGGCAGCTCTGGGGGCTGCCCAGCCGTGTGGAGTATCTCTCACCACAAGGGGTATTGCTCCCGCTAGTCTGCGGTAGGACCGCGTCACCCTTGTGGCTTGAGTTGCGGGGCCACTCTGCTTGGCAGGCGACCCCCTCCTGGACTGTGCACCGGCTCGCCTGTGACCGGTTGCTTCCATGGCTCCGGGTGACGTTTGCCATGGTCCCCGATGCAGCCTGGCCGGGCTCGGACCAGTGGCCTTGGAGTACCGCTCCTGCCACTGGCCCGGTGGGTCGGCTGGGTCGCCCCAGTGCGTCCGACCCATGGGGTGTTGGTTCTTTCCTGTCCCTCGGCCGCCCTACGTGTGTGCAGTGTCCTCGGCCGCTTGGCTCCTGTTCACCGGTGTGCCCGCGCGGTTTGCTGTGTTGCGTCTGCGGTGTCCTGGGCCACTTGGCTCCTGTTCACCGGTGTGCTCGCTCGGTGTGTTGTGTTGCGTGTGCGGAGTCCTGGGCCCCTTGGCTCCCGTTCACCGGTGTGCGCGCTGTGTGCGGTGCGCGTGTGCCATGGGTGATTGTGTCCCTCTTCCTCCCCCCCTAATTTTCGTTTTTTTTTTGACCGAAAAAAAAAAGAAAAACAGGGGCGCGCGTACACTGCAGGCACAGGCACGGGCAGCTGGTGCGGCGGTGCAATAGTGTTGTGTCCTGTGGCGTGTGTCGTCGCTGCTGTGGCGGCGGTGGCGCCCCAGGCATGCGGCTCGCGCGTCCTGATGTACACGGGCTTGGGCCACGGTCGGTTTGGTTAGGTGTCTCTTTGCTCCGGACGCTCCGGTGGGGCCCTGGACCTGGTGTTCTCGGTACGTATCCAACTAGGAGGACGTGAATACCTGGGGGTATTGGATACTGGAGCCACCATATCTATAGTGGCCAAGAAAACTTTACCTTGTGGGAGCCTGAAGAACACCATGACCACTGCGGCTATACGAATGGCGGACGGACATGTGGTGCACAGCTGCGGGGACTGTGAAGTGGAGGTACCTATGGGCTCCCAAACTATCGCCCATCGGTTCTATGTGATGGACACTGAGGCCTTCGACTTTGTATTGGGGACTGACTTCTTCGTGCAGCACTCCCAGATACAATCCCTGACGCTGCTAGCGCCCTACCTCCTCTACGTGGAGCACGGCGAGGGCAGAGAGTCCGTGCCACTGGAGCAGTCTGAGCACACCTCGAGCTACCTCAGGGTATCGAAGGAGGAGGCCTCGAACATGATGGCGGCCTCCAAAACTGAGGACTATCAACTAATGGGGGAAGTCCTAGACCAAGGTCTGAAGGAGTTGGGTTACTCTAGAGAAGACCTGAGTGTGGAGTTGTTTGCCAGCGACAAGCAACATGTCCTGGACCTTTACTGCAGCAAGGGGAAAAACCGCAGCTACAAATTTTACTGGCCCTCTCTCGGGAGGGCCTACGGGAACCCCAGGTTCAGTGAACTGGGGAAGATCTTGACCAAGGTGGCCTTGGAACGTTCCCGTATGGTCCTGTGTTCCCCAGATTGGGGAGCCCATGGGGGCAACCAGTATTGGCGAACCGTCCTGGACAGGCTGACTATCAGCTCTGTTCGGTTACCTGATGGGGCCATCTACGTGCCTCTGGGGCGTAGGACACCAATTGGGAAACCCGGATGGGGGAGTATGCTCAGCGTGGAGGACGGTGGTCTAACCTCCATCCCCTGGGAGGACCTGGACTCGACTTTGGTCCAGGCTATACAACGAGAAAGCGATGGACTCGCCTTGGGTGACTTGAAGGATCGACTACTACCTCAAGATGCCATTGAGACTATACCCGGATGGGATGAATACGTCGTGACTAACACCAACGCCCCCAACTCTCCCTGCCTTGTACCTTTTCCTGATGGAGTCTCTGAGTGTGGACTATCCGAGCTCCCTAGCTCAATCCACACAGATGTTGAAACTGAGCACGACACGTTCTTCGTGCAGACATGCGTGGAGGAAGTGGAGAACGCCGAGTACGTCGCCCCACTGAAACCCCTACTCTCCATGAGGGTGGAAGACCCCGTGGACGAGGAGCTGGATCCCCGATCCAAGCTAAGCAAGTACGTGGACTCCAAGAGGAGGTTGGTGGCGAAAAAGCTATGCTACGCTAAGCCTACCCGCAGCTCATGGCCACTGAAGCAAGGACGTATGGGAGATCTATCCCAATTGAAGGAGGACCTCGAACAGAAGATCACCACCTGGCAAAGGGAGGTAGATCTTAAGCTCATGAAGAGCGGGTGGGGTGCCCATGTGAGGACCCCAGAGGAGGACGACCTCTCGGAGGAATGTGTATGTGAACCCCCTCGAGCATGCCTATGTTGCCATCCTCCACCGGAGATGGTTGAACGAGACCTACTATACGCCTACCAAGGGTTGAAGGATACTACCAAGGGCGAAGAGTAGGTGGAGGATCACCTCCCGACGTCTATTTCTCAGGGGGCAAGCAACTTACACCCTGACGAGGACATGGAGGACAAGATCAAGCTATTGAACCCGCGGGTGCAGACGCTTATAAGGACCTATCTGGAGGTGTTCGGGGAACTACCACCCCGAGCCTCATGTGACAAGCTGGTACAGATGGACCTCAAGCTGAAACCCGAGTTCGTGGGTCACAAGATCCGGAGGAGACCCTATCCGGCTCCTAAAGAGCAGGCCAACGAGATGGAGCGACAGATACAATAATGTATCGACGTTGGCCTAGTCCTGGAGTACAAGGACTGGGACTACCCCCAACACTGCAGCCCCTGTTTCCTGGTGGTAAAAGCTGGGTCTACAGCGAAACGGCTGGTAGTGGACTACGGAGAGCTGAACAAGAAAACACTGAACCACTCAGGGTTCATTCCTAACATGGAGTCTACCCTTGAGAAGATAGCCTCCTGTCGCTACAAGACCAAGATAGACAAGAGGAGCGGGTTCTGGCAGGTGGACCTGACGCCCAACGCTCAGGAGCTACTAGCCTTCATCACCCCTCAGGGGAGGGTGTTCAAGTGGAAGGTCATGCCGTTTGGCGTGGCCAACGCACCCGCTCTATTCCAAGAGCTGATGAACAAGATCTTGTCCATCCTACGAAGGAGACCTAAGGTGCAGGAACTCATTTCCCGTCGGGCCCAGATGGAAGCACACATCGACGATGTATGCCTCGGGACCAATACCCAGGAGGATCACCTAATCCTCTTGGATGAGTTCTTTGCGGTCTGCCAAGAGAACCACACACGACTCAAGCTGGAGAAGTGTGAGTTCATGCAGGAGACCATGCAGTACCTGGGGTTTCACGTTGGCTATGGTAGGTGGACCCCAGTGGCCTCTAAGGCCAAACCCCTGATGGACGCTAAGGTACGACACGAAGACCCCAAGAGAGGATTCCATGATGTACGCAGTTTCATTGGGGCGTGCAACTTCTATCGCCGCCATATCGAAAACTTCACCTACACCAGCGCTATTCTGACTCTGACGGACCTGATCAAGAAGAGTATTACTTGGCGCTGGGGCCCACAAGAGCAACAAGCGTTTGACGAGCTCAAAGACAAGGTGGCCAACGCTAAGTGCTTCGGCGTGCCTAGAGCACAAGATGAGATTATCCTGGTGACCAACGCCAGCAATGTGGGCGGTGGTGGAACGTTGTTCCAATGGCAAGCACTAGAGAAGGAGAAGTTCCACTCGGCTTTTTCCCAATGGGGGACTGAAGGTCTCAACCGAGATGGAACTCTCAAGCACAGCCACCCTGACGACAAGTGGGTCCTAGTACCTCTGGGCCATTGGAACTGGAAATGGAACCAGGCCAGGGGGAACTACTCCACCTATGAGCAGGAATTGCTCGCGGGTATGCTGGTGCTATCCTCTCAGGCACGACTGTTGGGGAGTAACCCTGTGGTGTGGCTGTGCGACCAAGAACCGGTCCGCACTTTCCAGAAGGGCCCCCCACCTGAGAACGCCAAGCTACGGCGCTGGGGGACCTACCTCAGCCAACTACGGCTGACGGTACACCATATCCAGGGAGTGAAGAACGAGTGTGCAGACTACATCAGCCGCAACAACATCGACGCCCTGATTGGTGCCCCGTCTGAAGCGCTGGCTAAGGAGGCGTTCAGCCGCATGTACGTCCACTTGGACCTCAACATGACCATGATACGCCCCCTAGATGGACTCCAACAATCGGAGTACCTGAAGGAGTTTGGGGATATCTACAAGCGCCTGGAGAAACGCCTTGAACCCCTCCTAGTCAACCAAGATCAGTGGAAGAGGGACAAGAGCTACCTCTGGCACGAGGACCGCATCGTGGTACCTAGTGACAGAGTCCCAGCGCTGCTGAAATGGAGCCATGAGTCCAGCGGTCATGTGGGTGCTGACCCTACCCTGATGCTATTCAAGCAGTGGTTCCAAACTACGTGGACTGACGACCAACTGCGGAAAACCCTCCAGCCTATCGTGGACAAGTGCCCGTGTAGGTCCTGCAAACCACGGGAGATCAGGGACAGAGGTCTCTACTCGATCCTGCCCATCCCTCACTGTGCTAACAGTTTTCTGCACGTGGACTACACGGAGATGCCAAAGTTCAGGGGCTATGACTTCGCCCTTGTGATAACCTGTGGGTTGACCAGGTTTGCCAGGGTGTTCCCATGTACCAAGCACATTACCAGAGAGGAGACTATCAACATACTCCTGGAGGAGTTACTTTGTGTCTATGGGGCGCCCAAGGAGATCAATTCCGATGAGGACGTACGAGTGCATTTCAGATACCGGCTGGTATAAGAGGGTCCTGAGATCCCTGAATGTCCAGGTGTCTACGGGGATCCCCTACTCTCACACGAGCAACCCCCTATGTGAGCTACAGATTCGTGTCCTCAAGGAGAATGTAAGGATATGGTGCAAAACTGAACGCACCAGAGACTGGGTGAGACTAATCCCGTCATATCCTTGATGATGAACGCCCAAGAGAGTTCGGCGACTGGCTACTCGCCCCATGAGTTATTCCTAGGACGCCCAGCGTGGTTCCTACACCCTCCCTATCCTGAAGACACCCAGTCTTTCGTGGGTGAGTGGGTCCAAGAGCAACAAGCGAAGGTGGACAAGGCCAAGGCTATGCTCCGGCAAGTGAGGGAGCGCCAGTGGAACAAGAAGAACAAGCACCGAGTACCTGCCACCTACCAAGAAGGGGACTGGGTGCTGGTGCACCACAGCCGACTACCCGCCTGGCCACGCTCTACCAGCGATGACCCATACTTCGGGCCTTACAAGATTCTATCTGTGGATGGACACCGTATAACCGTGCGGTGTTCTCCCCGTCTAGGGGGGACCCCGGTGTGCGCTGCTCAACACCTGAAGCGCTACTATTCTCCTGAAGACCTCTGTGGGGAAGAGTGGGAGCTGAAAGATGAGGAAATCGCCGCCCTAGACCTACAGGGGGCTGCCAGCCCTATGGAAGTTGAAGGGGAACTCCCCGACATTAACGCCGAGGAGATGGCTAAAGAGGGCTTCTACCTGGTGAAGTCTGTCCTACGCCACTGCTATCGCCAGGGTTGGCGCTTTCTCACCCTCTGGGAAGGGTTTGGGGACAAAGAGGCCACCTGGGAGCCCTTCTCTGCTTTTGTTCTACCTGAGGGATGCCTAAACTCAGTTCTGGTAGACTACGTGTCCCAGAACAACCTTGGTGAGTTACTGAGGCTCGCTGAGACGCTTGCCTCCAAGACTAAAGCTAGGGACTGAACGTCATGCCTAAGTGTGCTACGTATGTCTGTGTGTCTCTCACTTCTCTTTCAGGCGTGGCTCCCGAATGAACGGGCTTCGCTGATGTCAGACTGAAGGTCCTAGTCAGTTACTATTACCACTCCTATGGCGCCCAATTTCTGTGCTGCCGCCTATCCTTGGGGGAAGACGGCAAAAGCCCTACCTACTAGAGGGGGGGGGTGGCCAAGTGTGCTAAGGGCATACAAAACGCCCATGTTTGCTAAAGGCCAACAGCTAACGCACTCCCCTGCCCACGTGGAAAAGCACGCGGGACAGGAGACACCACTACACTGCACACCCTACCGAGGCACCATCCTGGTGGGCGAGCCCTTCTGCAACTGGCTCAAGCCCCCACTCAGGACTACCACTCCTACACGCACGCTCTACTGCGTCGCGTTGAAGATGAAGACAAGAGCCCTAGCGGCTCACCTGTGAGATTGCAAGAAAACACAGAGCTACTAAGCTTCTGTGGCCTAACAGGGACGCCACAACGCGTTTCCCTGCTAGGGCTTGGAGGGAAGGGGTGCTCTTGTTGCGTGCACAGCGTGGATGTTGAAGGTGTCGGGCTACGCTTGCCACTCCTGGCTGAGTCGTAGCTTGTTGTTTGTGTGATCAGCGCCGTATATTTTAGCACTGCTTGGGATGGCACCAGTTCACCCTGACCTTCCGACCTGAAGTGCAAAGGCGGATGAAGGAGCGTTTGCAGCGGAGGAACCAAGACCATCTCCATGTATTATACGCTTCTCAGATGGCCCTATAATACGCTGACCACAAACGCCCCTGTCAAGCAAGCAAGCTTAAGGAGCTCCACCCATTCTCTTATAGAACGTGGGGTGGAGCCCCTGGGTAACCTAAACAAGGTTTACCGTGCGCATTTCGCGTGGCCTACCCCTTCATGCGTGTGTGAATGCACGAGCATGCACGAGTTTTCCCTCAAAAACCGTTTTCCCCCCTAATCTTACCAACAATCACGAACTCTACCAGGGGGTGGCCCCACCTGGGCTTACCTACCTTACTCACCGCTGGGGAGTGAAGCAAGGTGAAGGAAAAACGAGACTCAAGCGAGAAACGACGCTATGCATATGTGTGTATGTCTAATCACCCTGGACTGACCTCTAATCATCTGCAATCTTTCTAATCTATCCCTCTATCGTTTGTTAGCGCTGCTACAAGGCACGTTCACGGAGACACGAGACGAGCAATGGGCATGCTGCATACAAGACGAGCACACCTGTGGTTTATACCTGATTCATTGAAGTCCTTCTGTTGATTTTTGAAATGTTGAATCTTGAATTCTTGCTGTCAATGTGGGTGCAATCTTTATGTTTGTCTATTTATGTGCGTTTCGTGGTTTTCGTCAATCTGCGTAACATACGTTTATAATCTTATTAATTCTTTATTTTCCGGCGCTTCGCTAGGAGGCGCTCCTGCGCGCCGCCTTTTTCTGCGTAAGAATTTCTTGATTGAAAAAATCAAGAGATGACTACAAATTTTATGAAAATGTGCATCTGATGTACAATTCTTAGGCGGCTCAAGTTGCATGGTCAAAATCACACCAAATGCACCCAATTTGGACCATGCAAAAAATAGTTTTTCACAGGCTCTGTTTTTTGAAAACAGAATATTAGTCCAAAGAAAGTATCTTTGGTACCATTTTTGCCATTTTGTGCCTTTTTTCGGACAGCTGAAAACAAAAAAAACTATAAAAAAATAAATAAATCTTATGATTTCAGGGGAAAATGATGTGCTTTTAGCGCAAATTGGCCAATAAATACATTTTGCGTTCCCCTTGTTTTTTGGATGAACATGGTCTGCAGAAAAAATGATTGCAACATCATTTTCTGTTCTGCATGTTCACTGCATACCTGAAAAAATGATTTATTGATCGAATTCTATGCGCGAGGCCTCGCGCAATCAAGACCAAGGATCATTAAAACAGAAGCATGGCGGATTAAATATCAACGCAAAACATATGCAACATGTGGTTCAAGGGCTGCCCCATAAGCGAGGCCTCGCACATAACTTACTAAACCAAAAACCTCACCCGATTCATTTTCCTTTGGAAGGACGGCTTCAGGGTCGAGTGGTCTTACTACCCACCCCACGGTTTGATTTTTGATTTGCACTGCCTGAAAAAAGAGGTATAGCTTGTGACTTTCAAGTTCTGGGACTGCATTGCAGTCCTCATTGCGCGAGGCCTCGCGCAAAAAAAGGCCCAGAAAATATATTCTTTGTACCATTGTGATGGGTTCTCATCTGATGGCGCTTGTGCACAACCTTCACTGAAACAACGAGTACCTAAATTGTCGTTGAGTCATTGAAATTTAACAGAAGCTTGCCCCTCCCGGAGGTGGAAAAACTCTTTTTGAGCTTGGTCAGCCCCTGCGCTTGGCACACTGCTTCCCCCAGGGCACCTTCCTTCTCCGGGTATCGAACATCATCTTGATAATTGGTGTCGTTTGCACTGCATTGCATTTTACTCTCTAAAAAATCAGTTTTTTTGGCCCAAACAAACGGTCAAAAAAGTGCCACGCATGGCAAATTCATATTTTCCTTGCACATTTTACTTTGGTCTATAGTCAACAACGGAAGGATCAATTTTTCTTCAGGCAAAGCTACAAGGGGGGTCCCTGTCCAGCTCAGCGTCATCTGTTGAGTGGACATGCTTCATGTGTTACCAGTGATACTCTTTCTTTTGCTTGACATTCCCCATAACTTGTGGCAGGTGTGCATCATGAGCAATGCTGAAGCATGCACCCTGTGCAACACCTCCAACGTATGTGCTCCTTTAGTTAGGAGTGCAACAACAGTGGAAATGATTTCTTGAGTCATCAATTAGATTTGCAAGGCTTGTTTAGAGCGCTGAATGTCCGCCAGCGTAAACATATTGTGATCAATTCAAGGGTGCCTGTAATGTCACTCCAGTGTAGGCGCCTGCTTGATTCCTCAATTCTACCATCATTCCCTGACTTTGGAGGGGCAATGGACTGCTCCTTGCGCGAGGCCTCGCGCAAGGAACAGTCCATTGCCCCCAAAAAAGCATTTTTTGGACCCATCAGGACCAAGAAAAGGCCAAAATTCCTTACATAAGAGTTCTTTTGGTGTTTCAAAAACGGCTCGAATTTTTGCGAGCCAAAGAATGGTTCTTTTGATGTTTTTTGAGGCCGTGTATTTTGGGCACTTTCTGTCGTTTTATACCATGCAACTTGAGCCGCCTAAGCAATTGGGTTCTGTCCAGGTGTGTGCCTTCAGAAAAATTCTAGGCCGTCATTTGACGGATTTAGGTGTTGTCGCTCTGCGTTTGCGTTGATTCGTCCCTCATCCTCCCACTCCTCTGTTGTACAGACCTCCTCGCAAAGCCTCGTTGAGTAGGCCGCTGTTCGGGCCGAAAAGCAGTAGCAGGAGACTGAACCAGAATAAAGACCCCCCCAAGGGGCAATTCTAATTAAATCAGCGCACCCTCGCCCCAGTACCAGGACAGGCGTCTCCAGCAGGTTCCATGAGACTTGGGTCGAGCGTCCTATGGGAGTCTGGCGTTGGGTTGTGTTACGCTGCAGCTTGGAGGGAGGGGTGCACATGCATATGGTCTTGGCATGCCCTATTTTAACCCTACCAAGCCACAGGAACCCCTGCAGCGCCAAGAGCGCTGAGTTTTCTGTTGCAAATTGTCATTAATAATGCAGCAAGAGTCGCTGGCCATGGTAAAGCGCTCTTTTCCAGTGTTAGGGAAGCTATACGTATTTTAAAGTAGGTGTGGAAACCAATGAAAGGCCAAGAAAAAATCCCTTTTTCCTGAAAATGCGACAGTGGTGGCCACCACAGCACAAGGGGGGAGTAAGAAAACGTGCTTTTCCAATGCTTTAGGGTATACTTTAGTTGTATTAGAGGTGCTCTAAGCATTCATGCATTTTTATCTTAGTATTGGCCTAACCAAATTGGGTGTTAACACATTTTGACCTATGGAACCAAACACTGAATCAGAATGTTGTGTGGACCCCTTTATCCCCAAGCTATAAGCACTAGAACATCTTTTCCTGGGGTACTGAGGCACTGATACACTGAGGGCAGAGCCCATGAACTTATCTATGTTTTCTCATGAATTCTTAGCTATCCTAGTGGTATGCACCCTAGGGGGCTGGGGCACCTCTTTTTGAGAGGTCCTGGGTTCAATACCCAGTCAGCCTAGCTAAGTAGGATTATCCCATGTGACATGGCAGTGACCTCAGCGCCACAAGCCATGCCACCTCAGCACCTATGGGACCCAAAAACCAAGAGTGCACATCTCAAGATGGCACTATGGATGAGAGTGAGCCCTTGGGGCAGTTTTCCAATCAGTTTTTCTCAAACATGTAAAATATTTCATCCTAAGTTGCAATGTATGCTAATTGCTGTGGTCTATTGTTGATAGTTGTCTTTATCTAACTCATTGTGACTGCAGCCCTTCATGCTTTGATCCTGATTCTCCTCTACTTGCTTACCTCTGGCTTGGGTTATCCTGGATTGGTTGTATTTCAACAATAAAACATTTTCCTCATCAAAAACAAGCAGCAGGAACCCTACACCAGCAGCAAGCAGCAGGAGAGGCACAACAAAAACACAATGTTGAAATCACTATAAAACTTTCTCCTCGTGGTAACCTGCGGGTTGACCAGGTTTACCCGGGTGTTCCCATGTGCCAAGCACATTACCAGGGAGGAGACTATCAAGATACTCCTGGAGGAGTGGTTTTGTGTCTATGGGGCGCCCAAGGAGATCAACTCCAATGAGGACGTACGAGTACGCTCAGATACCGGCTGGTACAAGAGGGTCCTGAGATCCCTCAATGTCCAGGTGTCTACGGGGATCCCCTACTCTCACACGAGCAACCCCCTATGTGAGCGACAGATTCGTGTCCTCAAGGAGAATGTAAGGATATGGTGCAAAACTGAGCGCACCAGAGACTGGGTGAGACTACTCCCCGTCATATCCTTGATGATGAGCTCCCAAGAGAGTTCGGCGACTGGCTACTCGCCCCATGAGCGATTTCTAGGGCGCCCGTCGTGGTTGCTAAACGCTCCCTATCTCAAGGACATCCCTTTTTCTGTGGGGGGTGGGTCCAAGAGCAACAAGCGAAGGTCGACAAGGGCAAGGCTATGCTCCAGAGAGTGAGGAAGCGTCAGTGGAACAAGAAGAGCAAGCACCGACCGCCCGCCACCTATCAAGAGGGCGACTGGCTGTGGTGCACAACAGCCGACTACCCGCCTGACCACGCTCTACCAGCGATGACCCCTACTTCGGGCCCTACAAGATTGTATCTGTGGATTGACACCGTATCACAGTGCGGTGTTCTCCCCAACTAGGTAGGACCCTGGTGTGCGCTGCTCAGCACTGGAAGCGCTACTATGATCCTGAAGACCTCTGTGGGGAGGAGGGGGAGCTGGGAACGAGGAGGAAATTGCCGCCCTAGACCTACAAGGGGCTGCCAGCCCTATGGAAGTTGAAGGGGACCTCCCTGACATGAACGCCGAGGGGATGGCTAAAGAGGGCTTGTACCTGGTGAAGTCTGTCCTACGCCACCACTATCGCCAGGGTTGGCACTTCCTTGCCCTCTGGGACGGGTTTGGAGTTGAAGAGGCCACCTGGGAGCCCTTCTCTGCGTTTGTTCTACCTGAGGGACGCCTAAACTCAGTTCTGGTGGACTACTTGTCCCAGAACAATCTTGGTGAGTTGCTGAGGCTCGCTGAGACGCTTGCTTCCAAGACTAAAGCTAGGGACTGAACCTTACCCTTACCTGCCTAAGTGTATGTGTGAGTGTGCTATTCCTAAGGTCCTGAAAGCAAGCCGCAGATACGGTGTCCTGATTATACCCAAGTCTGCACGCTTGCTAAACCTGGAGGATGTCTTACCGGTGCCACGGGGTACGCCCCGGGTCTCTCCGCCCCTACGCGCCCGGTTTCTGTGCTGGCGCAATACCTTGGGGGAATACCCAGCATACTAATCAAGGTATTGTTTTTCCTACCCAACTGCCTACTACAGGGGAGGGGTGGCCAAAAGCTATGAGGGCTTGGAAACGCCTATTTGCTACGATGGCCAAATCTAGCCTAACCACTGCCACTGCCCACCAACCCCGCAAAAATTGCAGGAAACGGGTGGGACAGTGACACACGCACTACAGGTCCTACACACTCTGCAGTGGCACCATCCTGGTGGGCGAGCACTTGCTCAACTGGCTCAAGCCTCCACTCAGGACTACCACTCCTACACGCCGCTCTACTGGGTGGCGTGGAAGGAGAAGTCACGGGCCCTAGCGGCTCACCTGTGAAATGGCAAGCGAACACAGAGCTACTAAGCATCTGTGGCCTAAAAGGGACGCCACAACGCGTTTCTCTGCTAGGGCTTGGAGGGAAGGAGTGCTCTTGGGGCATGCACAGCGCATATGTCGATGGAGTCCGACTCCTGGCCCTGCCACAGGCAGAGGCGGAGTTTTTTGCTTGTGTGATCCGCGCCCTTGTTTAGCAGGGCAGGAAAAAAGGGATCGCTGCTGCACCAATCACCCTGACCTTCCATCCTGTAAAGCAAAGGCAGATGACCGAGGTTTGCGGCTGAGGAACCAAGACTACCTTCACGTATTATACGCTTCTCAGGTAGCCCTATAATACGCTGTCCTCAAACCGCAGTACAAGCAAGCAAGCTTAAGGAACTCCACTTGTTCTCTTATAGAACGTTGGGTGGAGCCCCTGGGTAACCTAAACAAGGGTTGTACCGAGCGCACCAAGGGCTTGGGTGAAGCAGGTCACAACCCTACCCTGGCATTTTACCCCTAAGGGAGCATTATTTGGCCCTATATAGGGGATATATGTGGGATAGGGTATATCATATTCCATTTCCTTGTTAGGAACATAGGATGTGGGATAGATAAGGCAATCATGGATGTTTAGTAGATATATGAATTAGTGGATGATAGGGTGGATTTCTCATATGTGCATATCAGGTATTTCATTGGCTATGTGTACCATATCTGTTTGCAGGATACTATTCAGTCAACACTATCGTTATGTCTTCGGTGCCAAGCAATGTTGCTGCCCATGCCACTGCGACCTCTGCTCCTGACCACCCGGTCTGGTTTCAGCGTGGCCTACCCTCTAATGCGTGTGTGAATGCACGAGCATGCACCAGTTTACCAACCTGTCAATAACCTTGTTCAATCCTTTCTTTTTCCTAACAATCTTACCCACAATCACGAACTCCACCAGGGGGTGGCCCCACCTGGGCTTACCTACCTTACCTACCGCTTGGGAGTGAAGCAAGGTGAGGGAAAAGGGAGACACAAGCGAGAAACGACGCTATGCATATGTGTGTATGTCTAATCACCCTGAACTTACCTCTAATCATCTGCAATCTTCTAATCTACCCCTCTATCGTTTGTTAGCGCTGCTACAAGGCACGTTCACGGAGACAGGAGACGAGCAATGTGCATGCTGCATACGAGACGAGCACACCTGTGGTTTATACCTGATTCATTGAAGTCCTTCTGTTGATTTTCGAATTCTTGAATCTTGAATTCTTTCTGTCAGTGTGGTTGGAATCCTTATGTTTGTTTATTTTTGTGTGTTTCGCCATTTTCGTCGTTATCCGTAACATACGTTTATAATCTTATTAATTCTTTATTTTCTGGCGCTTCGCTAAGTCCCGCTCCTGCGTGCCGCCTTTTTCTGCGTGGGAATTTCTTGATTTAAAAAATCAAGAGATGGTCAGAAATTTTATAAAAATGTGCATCTGATGCAAAATGGGACTCTGTTCAGGTATGAGCTTTCAGAAAGTCTCTAGTCCGTCATTGGACGGATTTGAGTGTTGTCGCTTCGCGTTTGCGTGGATTCGTCCCTCATCCTCCCATTCCTCTGTTGTACAGATATCCTCGCAAAGCTTCCCTGAGTAGGCCGCTGTTTGGGCCGAAAAGCAGCAGCAGGAGGAGCAGCAGCAGGAGGTAGCCCTATAATACGCTGTCCTCAAACCGCAGTACAAGCAAGCAAGCTTAAGGAACTCCACTTGTTCTCTTATAGAACGTTGGGTGGAGCCCCTGGGTAACCTAAACAAGGGTTGTACCGAGCGCACCAAGGGCTTGGGTGAAGCAGGTCACAACCCTACCCTGGCATTTTACCCCTAAGGGAGCATTATTTGGCCCTATATAGGGGATATATGTGGGATAGGGTATATCATATTCCATTTCCTTGTTAGGAACATAGGATGTGGGATAGATAAGGCAATCATGGATGTTTAGTAGATATATGAATTAGTGGATGATAGGGTGGATTTCTCATATGTGCATATCAGGTATTTCATTGGCTATGTGTACCATATCTGTTTGCAGGATACTATTCAGTCAACACTATCGTTATGTCTTCGGTGCCAAGCAATGTTGCTGCCCATGCCACTGCGACCTCTGCTCCTGACCACCCGGTCTGGTTTCAGCGTGGCCTACCCTCTAATGCGTGTGTGAATGCACGAGCATGCACCAGTTTACCAACCTGTCAATAACCTTGTTCAATCCTTTCTTTTTCCTAACAAACTTACCCACAATCACGAACTCCACCAGGGGGTGGCCCCACCTGGGCTTACCTACCTTACCTACCGCTTGGGAGTGAAGCAAGGTGAGGGAAAAGGGAGACACAAGCGAGAAACGACGCTATGCATATGTGTGTATGTCTAATCACCCTGAACTTACCTCTAATCATCTGCAATCTTCTAATCTACCCCTCTATCGTTTGTTAGCGCTGCTACAAGGCACGTTCACGGAGACAGGAGACGAGCAATGTGCATGCTGCATACGAGACGAGCACACCTGTGGTTTATACCTGATTCATTGAAGTCCTTCTGTTGATTTTCGAATTCTTGAATCTTGAATTCTTTCTGTCAGTGTGGTTGGAATCCTTATGTTTGTTTATTTTTGTGTGTTTCGCCATTTTCGTCGTTATCCGTAACATACGTTTATAATCTTATTAATTCTTTATTTTCTGGCGCTTCGCTAAGTCCCGCTCCTGCGTGCCGCCTTTTTCTGCGTGGGAATTTCTTGATTTAAAAAATCAAGAGATGGTCAGAAATTTTATAAAAATGTGCATCTGATGCAAAATGGGACTCTGTTCAGGTATGAGCTTTCAGAAAGTCTCTAGTCCGTCATTGGACGGATTTGAGTGTTGTCGCTTCGCGTTTGCGTGGATTCGTCCCTCATCCTCCCATTCCTCTGTTGTACATATATCCTCGCAAAGCTTCCCTGAGTAGGCCGCTGTTTGGGCCGAAAAGCAGCAGCAGGAGGAGCAGCAGCAGGAGGTAGCCCTATAATACGCTGTCCTCAAACCGCAGTACAAGCAAGCAAGCTTAAGGAACTCCACTTGTTCTCTTATAGAACGTTGGGTGGAGCCCCTGGGTAACCTAAACAAGGGTTGTACCGAGCGCACCAAGGGCTTGGGTGAAGCAGGTCACAACCCTACCCTGGCATTTTACCCCTAAGGGAGCATTATTTGGCCCTATATAGGGGATATATGTGGGATAGGGTATATCATATTCCATTTCCTTGTTAGGAACATAGGATGTGGGATAGATAAGGCAATCATGGATGTTTGGTAGATATATGAATTAGTGGATGATAGGGTGGATTTCTCATATGTGCATATCAGGTATTTCATTGGCTATGTGTACCATATCTGTTTGCAGGATACTATTCAGTCAACACTATCGTTATGTCTTCGGTGCCAAGCAATGTTGCTGCCCATGCCACTGCGACCTCTGCTCCTGACCACCCGGTCTGGTTTCATGGTAGCAGAGGCGAAAATTTTTCGTCTCTGTTGGGCGCTTGGCATCGCGGAAAGCGATCGGTCCAAGATTTTGTGGACCAAATTCAAGTTAAAATCTCTTCCCCGGGAGGGATAGCTGAGGGTGTCCAGGTCCCCACTCTCAGGACCTCCTCGGCCCTGACCCCATCGACCGGGCAGGGGCCGCAAAAACGGGCAGAGCCCCAAGTGGCTACAAATCCTAAGTTTCCGAAATCCCCGAATGTTCCCATCGGGGCCCCCCATCCTCGAAATCCAGCTGGTGTACCTGGGATGGTTGGGGGGGAAATAGACGGCCACCCTCAGGGAGCGATAAGAGGACCACAATCGCCTATTATGGGCTCGGGAACCGTTACTAGCGCCGAGAATCGGGCAGTAATCGACCTATCTACTGGGGTGATCGAGCGTACGAACGCTGCGCCCTCACGCGCTGCCGACTGGGGTACGATGGCTTCGCCAATGGGGCCTATCGTGGTCGACTCTGGCACTCCTCCGTCGCTAGGGGGGTTGCCAGGGCCTCAGGTCAGAAAAAACCTGTTTGCGGCAGGGCCCATCAGCCCCATTGTTGACCAACTCGACGCTGAAAACCGTCGAGTACTCGCGCTCACGCCTGATCCCCATGGCCATCTGGGTCCGGCTCGAGAGGCCGTGGCCCTGATCCAGCAAGCCCTGTCGGGGACTAGGCAGAACCCCACTGTGGTGGAATCGTCGCCCACTCCAATGAGTGGATCGCGGCGGTTTCCCTCCCTGGTGGAGGAATCTCCTGCCTTGGGAGCGTATCCCAATCCCCCGAGCGGATCCAGGCTAAATCCTACGATCATCGAGGAATCCCCCACGCAAATCGAGGAGGATGAGTGTGACCAGTGGTTCCCCCTGGCGGTGGAGCAGTGGAACGACGATGAGGAGGAGGAGATTGGAGTGTTGGAACGTCATGAACTCCATCATTCCCCTATTTCCGTTGCCTCGTCGCCTGCACCTCCTGAACCTATGTCAGGGAACAGGGATCGCCCCATGCTTGTGGAAGAATCCCCGGCCCCCCACTACATCACGGTGGAGGACTCTCCGGCCCCTCAGTTCATTGCTGTGGAAGAGTCCCCGGTGCCTATGAGCGGCGTCAAAAACCGCCCGTGTCTTGTCGCGGAATCTCCGGAGCCTACGGAGGACCGGGCCGGTACTACATCTCCAATGCCTATGAGTGGCACGAAAGATCGTCCATCCCTAGTGGATGATTCTCCGGCAATGCCGAAGGTCAACAATCTGTGCTGGGGGGGAGGGAATCAGGTGGAGGGAGGTTCAGCAACCCTCCCAATAAATTTGGTCTCTCCCCCCACAAATACATCTCCTACGGAGGACCCCCAACTGCCCAATTGGGGGGGGGATCCAGGGGTTGCAACGGGATCGGAGCCTGTTTTTGCTTCCCATCCGAGAACTCGATCACCTATGGTGGTTCATGAGTCACCACAGTATATTGTGGTGGACGATTCCCCACCCCCACCGCCGCAACCGAATGCTGTTGGTCATGTTCCCCCTCCGCCGTCACCCCGCCACCGCCAGGTGGCTTACATCGAGCACGTGCAAGGAAAACCGCACCTGGTTCGGCCATCTAGTGGCCGGGGTTCGGGGGGGGGACATCCCTCTAGTGGGGGGGCGCCAGCGCCTGTTGCTGCGCGCCCCACACCCCCGTCTCGCCCTGCGGGGGGGCCCTCTGGTCCCTCCGTGCCAGGGGGGGCTGCTGGGGGGGGCGGTGGTGGCTCATCTCCTCCTCGTGGAGGGGGGGGTCCATCTTTTCGACATTCTGGGGGCCCCACTCCTACACGGGGGGAGGACGACCTACAGCACACCTGTGGCTGTCCCCGGTGTGTGGTGCACTACGAAACGTGCATCCAATCTCTGATGGCACAGGTGAGGGACCTGCGAAATCAGAATCTGGAGTTGCAGCGATCCCATCAGGAACTTTCTCAGGCAGTAGCCTCTACTGTGGGCATCAGTCAGTCCTACGGGGACCGGATGACCCAAATCTTGTCTACGTTGGCTAAGTTTGACGCGGTGGTTCAGGGCTACCAACGGGATTCTAAGGCGGTGGAGGCTAGTGTGTCGGATCATCTTAAGATGTCCAACGGCAACACGGCTAAGTGCTTTAGCGCAGTGGAGTCGCTCGCTACACGTTACGCCGCCGTTGCATCTAGGATCGATGCGTGGGACCACTGGTACTCCACGCCTGCGGAACCCGTTACGGTGGTCCCACCCCCGCCATCGGCGCCTCCGCCCGTTCCTGATCCTACACCGGCGGCGCCTACGGCGCCCATGGGCGCGCCATCCGGTTCATCCGGTGGTGGGTGTGTCCTTCCTTTCTCCGTCCACCCATCCCACGATTGCATCTACCATCCGAACGCTTGTCCGGATTCGGGGTGGCCGAGGGGGGGGGAAGAACACCACGAACACCCCCACCCCCAAGAACCTACATCGTGGAGGGGAATCGCCGAAAAGCAGAAGGAACGTGCTGTTCCCGAGTGGAGGGCGACGCCTAAGGGCGAAGAACACCCCACGGAGCCTACGGCCCCGTGGGCCAATGAAGAGGAGAACACCTCTTCGTTTAGGAACATTAATCCCCTCACGAAAAATGTTTTCACTTCCCCTGGGAAACCTTCGTACACGCCCTCTCATCCTACGGATACGTGTACCGTCTCTCCAGTGAGGGTTGCACCAAATGCAAGTGGAGGTGCACCCCCAACCATGGCTCCCCCTGCTTACCACCCGTACCAAATGCCTATGGTGCAAAATAGTTACACCAAAGCGGTGGAGGATAGTGATATGCCTAAACCGCAATTTAATGGGCAGCTAGAGTGCTACGACGAGTGGGTGGAGAAGCTTCAACAATGGTTGGGGGGGTGTGATCCCATGTACCGAAAGGCCAACGAGGCAAAAATGATTTTGAGTACCTTGCCCCCATGGCTAAAGGCGATCATCAACGCCCGGGTTGCCGAGGCCACCCACCACACACGCACGGCCCCCACCCTCAAAGAGTTGTGGGACTTTTTGGAACAACGTTTCCACGAGTATGACCCCTCAAGGGCTGATGAAAGGTGGTGAGCCCTCACCCCCAGGGTGGTTAGAGGGCAAGTGACCCTCATCGACCTTGAAGATTTCTATGCTCGTTGGCAACGTTTGTTGCCTCTGAGCAATGAGACTCGTCCCCACGTGATCCGGGAGCAGCTCCTAAGCAAGCTCCCGTGGATCAAGGAGAAGGTCGTCAAGCAAGAGGCTAAGAATAGCCCAGACAGCTATGTGGTGGATTTTAGTGGCCTTGACCCTTCGCCGGGTCGCGCCCCGTTCGAAAAAGAACTCAGGAAATATAGCGCTCAAGCTTGCACTACGGTTCCGGAGATTGTTTCCTATTCGGGGCCGGGGGTGATAGTTGACTGCAAAGACCCGGCTCTCCAGGAGTGGATCTTGAAACTCAACAACACACCTCACACACGCGGCTACACTATGAAAGTGGAGCAACGTAGGCCTCGTTTGAAGCCTGCGGAAATCTACGCCCTTGCCCATAAAAGCGTGTCGGAGAGGGAAGCTCTCGAACGCCTCAATAAAGGAGACAAGACGACGGTGACGTACACTCATCGCCCTTCTCACAATAAAACCGCGGTGAATGCGGTTAATGCGGAGGCTACGGCGGACCCTGACACCTCCGAACCCGCTGACACCTCCGTCAACGCCGTGGGTCACTCTAAACCTCCGGCGAAGAAACCCGTCGACCCCGGGGCTAAACCGCCACCTACCTTTTGGGTTCCGTGTTCCAAACATTGGAAAACACGTAAACAAACGGAGATGGACATGTCTTGGATTGATTGGGGTGCCACCAATACCACCCTTTGGACGTGTAAGCCTAATTCTCCGTGCAATGACACTCATTGGAACATTGCGGGTAAGTCTAAAGGTGGTAAGCCTAAGGGTGGCGATAAGGGTGGCGGTGGTGATAAGGGTGGTGGTGGTTATAAGGGTGGCGGCGGCAAGGGCGATAAAGGAGGCAAGGGAGCGCCGAACGGGCGCGGACGTTGGTAGAGGTGCCCAGAGGCGCCCCCTTCGAAAGAAGAAAACCTCGGGAACCCCTGTGACACTACCGTGGCTCTCGTTCCATCGAGAGTCATGAAGGGGCATATAGTGACTAGTGAGATTCAAACCGAACTTTCCGTTCAGGTTGTTTTGCCCAATGGAGAACGCAAGGCCCTCCGTGTTTTGGTGGATTTTTGGTGCCAAGCGGTCGCTTTGGCCAACCCCAATGTTTTTGGAGACCAACTCTCCGAAAAATATGAATCCCCCCAACGGAGGCGCCTACTCCAAGCCGATAATGAGACGCCTTTGCCGGGGGGGGACGAGCAAATAGACGTCAAAATTCAATTTACGGGGGTTGTGGATGGTAGTGTTTCACTTCCTCGTGTTGCCCAGTATGGCGTGTCCCCGTACCTTGTCCCGAATTTACCTTGGGATATGGTTTTGGGGCACCCATGGGGTTACGAACATTGTGTGAGCCATTTTTCCCGTTTCAATTGTTTGTACTCTCACCATCCAGTGCACCCCCGTTTTTGGATTGAGGACTTCCGTGAGGCTCCACGAACCGGCAAACCATTTTTGGTGAAACCCATTCATGGTAAGGTGTCACGTCAGTCCGTGTGGGGCCTAACCGTTCCCGTCGTTGGAGCGGTCGCTCCTACGCACCCTGCCCCGGCCATTGTGGTTACGCCCCCTGGTGGCGAACCGCCTAACCGTGTTGAGGCCGAGAAACACATATCTTATGCCTTGACCGCTTCCTCCGTGGCCCCCGTACAGGACCGGGCTTGTGCTTTGGAGCTCGTTGAATTTGCTCCCGAAACCCTTGCCCGTGATGTTCTACCTACGCGGCGTGATGGGTCCATGTGGACCCAGTCTGACTATGGCCTCACGCCATATTGGGCCGCACGTGTCAAAAAACAATTTGGCAAAAACCCCGACGTGGACGCCTTCAATAGGGTCCCGGGTATGGCTCAGGCTACCCGTTGGGTTTCGCCGCTTGAAGATTTCTTTTCCACTCCCGCGGACCCCTCCAAATTATATTGGATGTGCCCTCCCTATCATCGGTTTTCCGATTGTGTTCGGAAAATTCGGCGAGAAAAACTACGAGCCATCGTCGTAGGGCCGAAGTGGACACATAGGGAGTGGTGGAAACCCCTTATGGAAATTACTTTGCAAGGGTACCACCTTCCTGGGCCAGAGACTAAAGCCTGTCTCTATCAGAATGACCACCTCACGCCCCTTCCACAACGGGGTTGGTCCACGGTGGCGCTATACGTGGACGGTGGTATTGCGGAGGAAAATTTGGCGGCCACTAAATGTCATGTGGCCTCCGTTTTGGCACCGGCTGTCTCTAACCCCAACACGGATGGCGAGCCGGGCATGACCTCGGAGGAAGAGTCGGAGGATGAAAGGGTGCCTAACCATTTGGCTTCGGTGCGCACCCTCACGTATCAGGCGACCCATAAAAAACTCCTCGCACCCATTACTCTTGATCCTACCCCCGAAGATTTGGAGGCACAAGAATGCGTGCGTTCACGCATTGCGAAAATTGAACGAGAGTTATTGGGTGGGAGGGCCACTACCGTTAAGCGTTACCGAAAACGTAAAGGCACCACACGATTGTTGGCGGCTTCTCGTGTGGGTGGCGTTGTCACCACCCAAGAGCCTATTGTGTCTCCGGAGGTGGAGCTCATGAGGAAACGCATCCTCGCGGACTATGAGCGGGATGTTTTTAGTGGGGAGGTTCTTCTCCGTCCGGACCAGGAACACCCTAAGGTTTGTGGTACGGAGCGGTTGGGGTTTGCTAAACTTGACCTATACCCGAACGCCAAACCCAAGTCCGTAAAACCTATACGGTTGGTGGGGGAGCGTGCCGCGGCGGAGCAAGAAATAGTGGAGGATTTTCTGGCTCAAGAAAGAGAAGGGAAAATGGCGCCTCGTGGTGGACTACCGCCAACTTAATGAGGCTACCTTGCCCGACGCACACCCCCTCCCCCTCATTGAAAACATGTTGGAAAATCAATCCAAACACAAGATTTTCACTATTGTGGACTTGAGTAAAGGGTTTCATCAAATTCCCCTTCACCCTGAATCCCGGGCTAAGACCGCCATGAATTTGGCGGGTAAGCGATACCAATGGCGTGTTATGCCTATGGGTATCAAGAATGGGCCCGCTATTTTTCAACGGGTCATGGACCATGTTTTGCAGGGTTTGGATTGTGCGGACGTATATATTGATGATATTATTATTGGTTCCTCCGGTGCGACGGAGGAGGAGCTATTGGCTAACCACGACCGCGACGTGCGTGCCGTGTTGGATAGGCTACGAAAAGAGGAGTTGGTTGCCCCGGTTAGCAAAACCGATTTCTTTGTTCGTTCGGTTGAGTTTTGTGGCCATGTGTTGGAAAATGGCACACGTCGGCCGGCGCCAGGGAAAATGTTGGCGCTTGAGCGTTGGGACAAACCGGATAATGTTCGGGAGCTCCGGGGGTTCTTGGGGCTCGCCAACTATTATTCGGGCTATGTCCAACACTACGCCTCCATAGCTACCCCTTTGATTAATATGTTGAAGGATTTGCCTAAGCATAAGAATGGCAAAAAGATAGGCCTAACGTGGAATGCTTCGGCTAACGAGGCCTTTTTGAAGCTCAAGCGTGCTATTACGGATATTGTTCCCCTCCAACTAGCCGATTGGGATAAGGACTTTGTCCTCACCCCGGACGCTAGTAATTGGGCGGTGGGGGCGGCCCTACAGCAGGAAGGTCCCGATGGTGCCCTACGCCCCCTTGCCTTTTTCTCCCGCAAATTGTCAGGCAGCCAAGTGAATTGGAGCCCTCGGGAGAAAGAGTGCTACGCCATAGTGGCGGCGCTTTTAAAATGGCATGGTTGGGTGGGGAACAAGCGCGTGGAGGTCCGTACGGACCACCGTAGCCTTGAAAATTGGGCTACGGAGGACCTCAAAACCGTGGGGGGTCCCTCTCCACGCCAAGCACGTTGGCATGAATTGTTCTCTAAATTCGACCTCCATGTGGTTTACACTCCGGGGCCAGTGAACCCCGTGGGTGATTTCTTGTCCCGTTGGGCTTACCCTGCTAACCCGGCGTTGGGTGATGTGTCCATACATGGGACGGCCCAAGCGGCCGGGGATGTGCGGGACATGATGGCGGCCGAGAAGGAGGAACTTCTCGCCCGCCCCCTTGTATTTAGGGCGGTTGTGGCGCCCGTTGTTACTAGGTCTAAAGCGGCGCCTCGGGCTCAAGGGGCACCCGCGTGTGATCCACCCCCTCTGGCTTCGCCTCCAGTGGGGGGGGGGACGAAGCAAAAGAGAAAGCTTCGGAGACTGGAGCGAATTGTCAAGATAAAAAAATCTTGGAAGTCCCACAAGAAAGCAACTCCTATACATGGGGAGGATGCTCCCAATGTTTTTGAGATAAATTGGGCTAAACACTACCCAAATTGTCAACGCTACAAACAAATGTGGCAAGATGCCTTGAATGGGAGCTTCCAAGATGGAGTGAGGTTGGTGGATAACAAGCTCGTCCGTAATGGACGGTGGTGTGTTCCTACGCCGCTAGTGCATCGTTTGGTAGCCGAATACCATGATGCATTTCACTTAACTACCTCCAGTGTGGAAAAACACTGGAAGGAAATTAACCATGGCGTGGAAGGTGAGGGGTTGTACAAAGCAGTGGAACTGCAATGTCAAACGTGTCCCTCATGTGCCATTCACACGCATGACACCAAGCGCAAGCAAGGGTACATGACCCCTATGCCTATACCTATGGAGCCCATGGACTCCATAGCGCTTGATGTGTTTCACTACCCTTCCACCTCCCACGATGGAGAGGTGTATGACCGAATGCTCCTATGTGTATGCCGGCTTTCCGGCTACCTCATCGCGATCCCTATTCCTAAACCCCGTCATGGAGACAAGGATGAAGGGCTAACGGGGAGAAGAGCGGCCCATTTGGTAATGGAGCGCTGGGTGGATAGGTTCGGAGCCCCTCGTGAAATATGCTCAGACCGTGGGCCACAATTTGTGAGCCAATATTTCCAAACCCTTTGTTCTAAGATTGGTGCCCGCTCGACTATGTGTCTCGCGGGTAGGCACCAAGGTAATGGCAAGGCCGAAAATACTGGCAAGCAGCTAAGGCGTGCCGTTGCTAAAGCCATTACCTTGAAGAAGAAGAAAACTAATTGGGTAGAGGTTTTGCCCGCCGTTGTACGAGCGTGGCATGAGACTACAGGTCCTTCAGGTTATACACCTAACGAGATTGTGTTTGGTAAACACAACCGTACTAAGGGGCCTCCTCTTGCTGAGCCTAAGGGGGTGGCCCAAGACGCCGCTCACTACTTCCAACGGCGTGAGGAGCTTATTGCTCTTGCACGGAGGGCTATGATTCAAGTGCAAGAGACAATGGCTCGTAAGTATAATAAGAGTAGGAGGATGTCCCCCAATTTCTCAAAAGGGGACCGCGTATGGGTCCGTCGCCAACGCAAAAATCTTGGCGATAACACTTGTCCCTATTGGGATGGGCCCTATGAGGTTGTGGCCAAGAAGGCGCACGACCTCTATGTTATTCAAGTGGACCAACGGAGGTTAGTTGACGTCCACGTTGATTGTTTAATGAAAACGGTCAACTCCCCTCGCTCCCCCGTGCCTCTAAATTACACGGAGGAGGTTGCTAGGGTGCCCTCCCAGTTTGAGGAGGACACCTATAATGTCAAGAAAATATTAAGTCACCGTACTTACCGCAAGAGACTTCTCTTCAAGGTGCGGTGGGAGGGTTATACCAAAAATTGGGATACCGAGGAACCCGTTGAAACCTTCTTACCATCCTACAACAAAGTTTGGAGAGATTACTTGCAGAAACAGAATCTCACCCAAACCGTTGACATCCTTGCCCACCTTGGTGGACCGCTCTCATGAGCGTGCCACGAAAAGAAAACCCTAACCAATATGGATATATTATTGTTTGGGGAAGGGAGGAGAGAGCGAGAAGCGGTGGGAGACAGGAAAGAAGATGTGCATGCACGGCGCGCTCCTCGGTTACAAAAATCCCCAACGGAGCAGGGCGCTGGGTACCGCAGGTTTACCCCACCGTCTACCTCTCTCACCGCTAAAGGCTTGAGAGTCCTTGGGGTGGGGTGGCGTGGCATATAGCCTGGGGCGGAAGTGGGACGTGTTCTTTCGGGGGTCTTAATGCCATTCAAACCCCTATCCTTGGGTCTTACTGGAGCACTCCTACCACCACCAGGACTACTGCCGTCAATCCTGCCCACGATGACGCCCCCTGTCAAGGGTGCTAACAACGTGGCAAGCACTTCCCGAAGACTCTGCCGGGTTGTGCGCATGGTGGTGTTTGCAAGGTTTCGGAGTGCCGCCCCGTACCGAAACCACGACCCCACGACCGTCCCTGACCCGTGACCCAAGCCAACGAGCTAAATCATTTGCTCAAAATGGCGAAGGCTTGAAAACTTCGTTGGGGTGGCGGGTACAACCCATTTTCCCTTTTTGTGTTGGGCGTGATGGTTTTCCACCGATTTGCCCTTGTCCACACGAGGGTAGGTATACAGGGTACGAAGTACTCGTGTGGCTCACATTACGTGGAAAAAATTTCGTGGCGTGCGAAATTGCCACTACATACGGCGAGGACTTAAGCCTAGAGGGAGGGGTCGTCCTCTACAATACAAGTATTCTAATATGAATTGCAATGGGTGCCTTTGCCCCGTCACTCTATGAGTGGGTGGGGTCTTCAAAGGCAGAGAGTGGCGTTGCGGATTTGGGCCGTCTCCGCCGCCTGGGTATTCGTCCCCGGTCGCTATGCGTGCCCGGGTTGGGAGTGGGTACCCTCCATTGCCATTGCATGGGGCCGCATGCTGGCTGGGTGTGCTCTTCATGTCCTTGATGAATTTCGCGGGGGAATTCCTGCCTGCAACGAGAGGGAACAAACAATATGATGAAAAGGGCGAGTGTGCACATGCATATGTTTATGAGAGAATATGTATATTAATGTTTTCTCTAGAGTTCCCCACGAGTGGACTTGGATTTCCACAACACCCGAGGGGCCCTCTATCCCAACACCCAACCAAACGGGTTGGGATATGGGCGTGGCATTTTTCTTTATAGAGACCCGTGCGTGGACTTGGATTTCCACAACACACACGAGTCTCTCTGTCCGAGACACACCAAAACCGGGTGTGCCCGTGGCCAATGGTAGCGTGTGTGTGCGCATGCCATTAATTTAGTTACGGGATTATATGGTTGCCTATTACGTTGGTTATCACCCGCCCCCCGAACAAGCAAGACCTAGGTTGACACCTACCTTTGGGGTTTTGTAGCCGTGTACACCGGCCCAAGTTTACACACGGAGGTGTAAACATGAATCCGTCATACACGGTGTAGAGGGGTTGGGGGAGTAAAACTCCTTCGGGGCGTGTCATCGTGCCCCCGGGGAGCAGGGTGGGCTGATACACCAGCGGGACCGTACGGGCCACCTCCCCAATTTGCAACCTGGAGGTGACCCCCTACGCTACGGCCCGCCGGTGGCACACCCACCGACAAAGGTAACACGCAAGCTAACCTAAGTGTTTATACGCACGCCCCCAAGACACACACGAACACCAAGCAACAAGGTGGCGTATCTATACATGTGTTCTATTGTGGATATGCTTACTGTTTGTTGTGTGTACGTGAGTAGTTTGTGGAAGCTCTTGCACGTGCCGTATGTGTGGAGTGCCACCATCACGTGCCCCAAGGCCGCCACCGCGAGACCCACACTCTGTGATGCCCTCCGGGCGAGTGTGTGCCCCCGGGCCCTGCCAATGGGTGTGCGCGCACAAGTGTGTCTTGTGTTTGTCGGTGTGCATCGCTCTATTATGTGTATATATGATATATATACGTAGTATGGCTCCTAGGTGAGGGGTTAGCAGTGAGGTCAGGTTATTATTACATGGTTATGAGGTTTGTCTATTTAAGTGTGTCTACTCACACCCTCATCCCATCTCCGTACCTCCTCCTTTACCCTCTACGTGGTGCATCACGTGTGACACACATGCTAAATTAAACATCCACACGGACACGGCCCTTGGCTGAGCCGTGCCCGTAGCATTTAGCCACAGCCGTGGCTGGTTTCCGGCAATCCACACACAAGGCACACCGGCCTTCGTTTCATTTTTGTTGTGTGTCGGGTCAGTTTGACAAGTGGGCCTTTGGCTAGGCCTTGTCTGGACGTTTACAAGCAAGTGAGCAAGCAAGTTTACATCTTACAAGCAAGAGCTCACTCATTACTACAAGCGTTACGGGCAAGCACATCAAGAACATCAAGCACATCAAGCCCTCATAAACGATCTAAAGCACGTGGGTGCAAGGTGTGGGCATCGTACCCGTGTTTTGGTTTGTGCCTAAATGATCGTCGATCATTTACCCTGAGGCCATCGTGACCTCTTTCCTCTAATTAGTGAGCTACCGCGCGCACGGTGGGCCATCGTGGCCGTGTTTGTTAAGTGGCCTAAGCATGCACAAGACAGTGGCGAGCACAAGTCAGTCATGCATCCCTGACCTCTACTTTTGTTTCCCCACGTGCTCCCTGCTGCAGGCACAGTCCTAAGTTGCTGTCAGTGTCTCCTGTCCCTGTTGCTGGCTTTTCTTTGTCAAAAGTAAAAATTTGGCACTGTCGCGTCGCGCCGCTTCGCATGTACCATTACCTTCAGTTTTGTTTAAAAGTGTGATTTCACTTTGCCTTTAGTTTTAATTCTTTGAAAAACTACCTGCCCTTACCTGCTGGACCCCACATGCCTCATGCGACACGCAGGGACCAGACTCTACGCGCAACAGCTCGCGATTTCGCCTACTACTTATTCCCGGACCTGCGGGATCCCGTTCGTCGATTTCTGTATTTCGCCGGTGGTTCGATTCCCACCGATCGGAGCTACTTCAGCGGCCGTGCGGCCGGCTCCGAGATTGCCTGGCGTAGGTTCGATTCCCTATGGGAGGCGATCTGCTAACCTGTGATTTGCTGCTGTTTGTGACTGCTACGTTCCTCTTGGGCATGTACTTCCTGCCCGTGGCAGTCGTTTTAAGTGGGGGGGTGAAGCAGGTCACAACCCTACCCTGGCATTTTACCCCTAAGGGAGCATTATTTGGCCCTATATAGGGGATATATGTGGGATAGGGTATATCATATTCCATTTCCTTGTTAGGAACATAGGATGTGGGATAGATAAGGCAATCATGGATGTTTAGTAGATATATGAATTAGTGGATGATAGGGTGGATTTCTCATATGTGCATATCAGGTATTTCATTGGCTATGTGTACCATATCTGTTTGCAGGATACTATTCAGTCAACACTATCGTTATGTCTTCGGTGCCAAGCAATGTTGCTGCCCATGCCACTGCGACCTCTGCTCCTGACCACCCGGTCTGGTTTCAGCGTGGCCTACCCTCTAATGCGTGTGTGAATGCACGAGCATGCACCAGTTTACCAACCTGTCAATAACCTTGTTCAATCCTTTCTTTTTCCTAACAATCTTACCCACAATCACGAACTCCACCAGGGGGTGGCCCCACCTGGGCTTACCTACCTTACCTACCGCTTGGGAGTGAAGCAAGGTGAGGGAAAAGGGAGACACAAGCGAGAAACGACGCTATGCATATGTGTGTATGTCTAATCACCCTGAACTTACCTCTAATCATCTGCAATCTTCTAATCTACCCCTCTATCGTTTGTTAGCGCTGCTACAAGGCACGTTCACGGAGACAGGAGACGAGCAATGTGCATGCTGCATACGAGACGAGCACACCTGTGGTTTATACCTGATTCATTGAAGTCCTTCTGTTGATTTTCGAATTCTTGAATCTTGAATTCTTTCTGTCAGTGTGGTTGGAATCCTTATGTTTGTTTATTTTTGTGTGTTTCGCCATTTTCGTCGTTATCCGTAACATACGTTTATAATCTTATTAATTCTTTATTTTCTGGCGCTTCGCTAGGTCCCGCTCCTGCGTGCCGCCTTTTTCTGCGTGGGAATTTCTTGATTTAAAAAATCAAGAGATGGTCAGAAATTTTATAAAAATGTGCATCTGATGCAAAATGGGACTCCGTTAAGGTATGAGCTTTCAGAAAGTCTCTAGTCCGTCATTGGACGGATTTGAGTGTTGTCGCTTCGCGTTTGCGTGGATTCGTCCCTCATCCTCCCATTCCTCTGTTGTACAGATATCCTCGCAAAGCTTCCCTGAGTAGGCCGCTGTTTGGGCCGAAAAGCAGCAGCAGGAGACTGAACCAGAACTACGACCCCTCCAAGGGGCAATTTTAATTTAATCGTCGCCCCCTCGCCCCAGTACCAGGACAGGTGTCTCCATCAGGTTGCATGAGACTCAGATCGAGCGTCCTATGAGCGTCTGGCGTTGGGTTGTGTTACGCTGCAGCTTGGAGGGAGGGATGCATATCCATATGGTCTTTGCATGCCCTATTCTAACCCCACCAAGCCACAGGAACCCCTGCAGCGCCAAGAACGCTGAGTTTTCTGTTGGAAATTGTCATTAATAATGCAGCAAGAGTCGCTGGCCATGGTAAAGCGCTCCTTTCCAGTGTTAAGGAAGCTAAAGGTATTTTAAAGTAGGTGTGGAAACCAAGGAAAGGCCAAGAAAAAATCCCTTTTTCCTGAAAATGCAACAGTGGTGGCCACCACAGCACAAGGGTGGAGTAAGAAAAAGTGCTTTTCCAATGCTTTAGGGTATACTTTAGTTGTATTAGAGGTGCTCTAAGCACTCTTGCATTTTTATCTTAGTATTGGCCTAACCAAAACAGGTGATAACACATTTTGACCTATAGAACCAAACCTTAAATCAGGATGTAGTGTGGACCCCTGAAACCCCAAGCTATATGCACTAAAACATCTTTTCCCGGGTGACGGAGGCACTGATACACTGAGGGCAGAGCCCATGAATTTATCTATGTTTTCTCATGAATTCTTAGCTATCCTAGTGGTATGCACCCTAGGGGGCTGGGGCACCTCTTTTTGAGAGGTCCTGGGCTCAATACCCAGTCAGCCTAGCTAAGTAGGAATATCCCATGTGACATGGCAGTGACCTCAGCGCCACAAGCCATGCCACCTCAGCACCTATGGGACCCAAAAACAAAGAGTGCACATCTCACAGTCTCAAGATGGCACTATGGAAGAGAATGAACCCTTGGGGCAGTTTTCCAATCAGTTTTTCTCAAACATGTAAAATATTCCATCCTGAGGTGCAATGTATGCTAATTGCTGTGGTGTATTGTTGATAGGTGTCTTTATCTAACTCATTGTGACTGCAGCCCTTCATGCTTTGATCCTGTTTTTCTTCTACTTGTTTATCTCTGGCTTGGGCTATCCTGGATTGGTTGTATTTCACCAAATAAAACATTTTCCTCATCAAAAACAAGTGGCAGGAACCCTACACCAGCAGCAAGCAGCAGGAGAGGCACATTGAAAATACAGTGCTGAAAACACTATAAAAATTTCTTACCCAGCTCCTAAAGAGCAGGCCGACGAGATGGAGCGACAGATACAAGAGTGTATCGACGCTGGTCTGGTCCTGGAGTACAAGCATGGGGACTACCCCCAAAACTGCAGCCCCTGTTTCCTGGTGGCTAAGCCTGGGTCTACAGCCAAACGGCTGGTAGTGGACTATGGAGAGCTGAACAAGAAAACGTTGAACCACTCAGGGTCCATTCCTAACATGGAGTGTACCCTTGAGAAGATAGCCTCCTGTCGCTACAAGACCAAGATGGACAAGGGAAGTGGATTTTGGCAGGTGGACCTGACGCCCAACGCCCAGGAGCTACTCGCTTTCATCACCCCTCAGGGGAGGGTGTTCAAGTGGAAGGCCAATGCGCCCGCTCTATTTCAAGAGTTGATGAACAAGATCCTGTCCATCCTACGACGAAGACCCAAGGTGCAACAACTTATGTCCCGTGGGGCCCAGATGGAAGCGCCCATCGACGATGTATGCCTCGGGACCAATACCCAGGAGGATCACCTAATCCTCTTGGATGAGTTCTTTGCGGTCTGCCAGGAGAACCACACACGACTCAAGCTGGAGAGGTGTGAGTTCATGCAGGAGACCATGCAGTACCTGGGGTTTCACGTTGGCTATGGTAGGTGGACCCCAGCGGCCTGTAAGGCCAAACCCCTGATGGACGCTAAGGTAGGACATGAAGACCCCAAGAAAGGACTCCATGATGTACGCAGTTTCATTGGGGCGTGCAACTTCTACCGCCGCCATATCAAGAACTTCACCTACACCAGCGCCATTCTGACGGACTTGATCAAGAAGAGTACTACTTGTTGCTGGGGCCCACAAGAGCAACAGACGTTAGACGCGCTCAAAGACAAAGTGGCCAACGCCAGGTGCTTGGGCGTGCCTAGAGCACAAGATGAGATTATCCCGGTGACCGATGCTAGCAATGTGCGCGGTGGTGGAACGGTGTTCCAATGACAAGCACTAGAGAAGGAGAAGTTCGACTCGGCTATTTCCCAATGGGGGACGGAAGGTCTCAACCGAGATGGAACTCTCAAGCACAGCTACCCTGACGACAAGTGGCTCCTAGTACCCCTGGGCCACTGGAACTGGAAATGGAACCAGGCCAGGGGGAACTACTCCACCTATGAGCAGGAATTGCTCGCGGGTATGCTGGTGCTATCCTCTTAGGCACGACTGTTGGGGAGTAACCCTGTGGTCTGGCTGTGCGACCAACAACCGGTCCGCACTTTCCAGAAGGGCCCCCCACCTGAGAAGGCCAAGCTACGGCACTGGTGGACCTACCTCAGCTAACTACGGCTGACGGTACACCATATCCAGGGAGTGAAGAACGAGTGTGCAGAATACATTAGCCGCAACAACTTCGATGCCCTGATTGGTGCCCCGTCTGAAGCGCTGGCTAAGGAGGCGTTGAGCCGTATGGACGTACACTTGGACCTCAACATGACTATGATACGACTCCAGATGGACTCCAACAAGCGGAATACCTGAAGGAGTTTGGAGATATCTATAAGCGCCTGGAGAAGCGCCTTGAACCCCTCCTGGTCAACCAAGAGCAGTGGAAGAGGGACAAGAGCTACCTCTGGCACGAGGACCGCATCGTGGTACGCAGTGACAGAGTCCCAGCGCTACTGAAGTGGACCCATGAGTCCAGCGGTCATGTGGGTGCTGACCGTACCCTGAGGCTATTCAAGCAGTGGTTCCACACTACGTGGACGGATGACCAACTGCGGAAGACCCTCCAGCCTATCGTGGACAAGTGCCCGTGTAGGTCCTGCAAACCTGGGGACATCAGAGACAGGGGTCCCTACTCGACCATGCCCATTCCATACTGTGCTAACAGTGTTCTCTACATGGACTACACGGAGATGCCGAAGTTTGGGGGCTATGACTTTGCCCTCGTGGTGACCTGTGGGTTGACCAGGTTTACCAGGGTGTTCCCATGTACCAAGCACATTACCAGGGAGGAGACTATCAAGATACTCCTGGAGGAGTGGTTTTGTGTCTATGGGGCGCCCAAGGAGATCAACTCCGATGGGGACGTACGAGTACGCTCAGATGGCGGCTGGTACAAGAGGGTCCTGAGATCCCTCAATGTCCGGGTGTCTACGGGGATCCCCTACTCTCACACAACCAACCCCCTATGTGAGCGACAGATTCGTGTCCTGAAGGAGAATGTAAGGATATGGTGCAAAACTGAACGCACGAGAGACTGGGTGAGACTACTCCCCGTCATATCCTTGATGATGAACTCCCAAGAGATTTTGGCGACTGGCTACTCGCCCCATGAGCTATTTCTAGGACGCCCGTCGTGGTTTCTACATGCTCCCTATCCAGAGGATATATCCATTTTTCCGTGGGTAACGGGGTCCAGGAGCAACAAGCGAAGGTCGACAAGGCCAAGGCCATGCTCCAGAGAGTGAGGGAGCGTCAGAGGAACAAGAAGAACAAGCACAGGGTGCCCGCCACCTACCAAGAGGGCGACTGGGTGCTGGTGCACAACAGCCGACTACCCGCCTGACCACGCTCTACCAGCGATGACCCCTACTTGGGGCCCTACAAGATTCTATCTGTGGATGGACACCGTATCACAGTGCGGTGTTCTCCCCAACTAGGGGGGACCCCGGTATGCGCTGCCCAGCACCTGAAGCGCTACTATGATCTTGAAGACCTATGTGGGGAGGAGCGGGAGCTGAACGACGAGAAAATCGCCGCTCTAGACCTACAGGGGGCTGCCAGCCCTATGGAAGTTGAAGGGGACCTCCCCGACATGAACGCCGAGGAGATGGCTAAGGAAGGCTTCTACCTTGTGAAGTCTGTACTACGCCACCGCTATCGCCAGGGTTGGCGCTTCCTCACCCTCTGGGACGGGTTTGGAGTCGAAGAGGCCACCTGGGAGCCCTTCTCAGCGTTTATCTACCTGAGGGACGCCTAAACTCAGTTCTGGTAGACTACTTGTCCCAGAACAACCTTGGTGAGTTGCTGAGGCTCGCTGAGACGCTTGCCTCCAAGACTAAAGCTAGGGACTGAACCTTACCCTTACCTGCCTAAGCGTATGTGTGAGTGTGCTAATCCTAAGGTCCTGAGAGCAAGCCGCAGAAATGGTGTCCTAAATATATCCAAGTCTGCACGCTTGCTAAACCCGGCGGATGTCTTACCAGTGCCACGGGGTACGCCCCGGGTCTCTCCGCCCCTAAGCGCCCGGTTTCTGTGCTGGCGCAAAACCTTGGGGGAATACCCAGCCTAGGAGTCCAGGTATTGTTTTTCCTACCTACCTGCCTACTACAGGTGAGGGGTGGCCAAAAGCTATGAAGGCATGAAAACGCCTGTTTGCTATGGAGGCCCAAATCTAGCCTAACCACTGCCACTGCCCACCAACCCCGCAGAAATTGCAGGAAGCGGGTGGGACAGTGACACACGCACTACAGGTGCTACACACTCTACAGTGGCACCATTCTTCGTGGGCGAGCACTTGCTCAACTGGCTCAAGCCCCCACTCAGGACTACCACTCCTACACGCACGCTCTACTGGGTGGTGTTGGCGAAGAGGTCACGAGCCCTAATGGCTCACCTGTGAGATGGCAAGAGAACACAGAGCTACTAAGCGTCTGTGGCCTAACAGTGACGCGACAACGTGTTTCCCTGCCAGGGCTTGGAGGGAAGGAGTGCTCTTTTGGCGTGCACGGCGCAGATGTCGATGGAGGTAGGTAGGTAGGTAGGTGCACTCGGTCGTGGAGACGCGCCCCATGGTTCCCGCTGGCGTTGCCGCTGTGACGAACAGGAAGAGGCTCCGCGCTTGAAGAGGGGAGGCGGCTTACATCCCGCTAGACCTGACTGGTGGCCCCCAACAAAGCGGCCCCAGGCAACACCGGGAGGGCTCCGCCGCCAGGGTGACGTGCTTGTCTTGCCGGGAGGACGTGCCCCCGTGCTTGCGCACTTCCCCTCCTTTGGGGGGAACCCTAGAGGTTCACCGGACTTCCTGGTGTATCCCGTTCCCAAGGCATGCATGCATGTTCTTGGTACTGGGGTTCCGAGGCGCTTGGGTGTCGCACGCTCCGCCTCGAGTCCCAAAGCAGCGCAGGCCTTAGGATGCAGCCTTACCCCCGGTCTCCGGATGTCATTTGGCCGGGTCACCTGCATGGCACGGGCTGCCTCAGTGCCCGGGCTATGGACACTGGGTTTCCTACTGTTGTGTGGCGTTTGTGCTTGGGTCCGGGTGGTGCTTGGGTTTGGGTTTCGGTAACCCCGCCAGCCCTGGCTGGGGTCTTGGGTGGGTGTGTTTGGGTACGGTTTGTGGTTTCGCCCCTCTTTTCCCCCCTGGGGTTCGCGGTATTTGCGGTTGGGCTTGGGTTTCGGCCTGCACCCCTCCTGTCCTGGGTAGGGTTTTGGGACGTGCGTGGCTGTGTGCACGCTCCTCCTGCTCCCTGCCATTCCCGGTTCTGGTGTGCGGTGTGGGCGTGTGTGTTGGGGTCCGGGTTTCGGCTGCACCCCGCCTCTCTCCGGGGAGGTGTTGTTGGGGTGTGCGTGCGGTCGTACGTGTGCCCGGCTTGCCCAAGCCCTTCCTGGGGGGCCGCCTGTGGCGCGGGGGTGTGCGGGTGTTGCCGTTGGCGGGGTGTCCCCCCCCCCCTCCCCTTTGGTTTTTTAGGGGGGGGGGGCTTTGTGGTGTCGGTCGCTGGTTGTCCCGGTCTTGGGTCTTGTGGTCTCTGTACCCCGTCCCTTCTCTTCCGGGCTGCGTTGTTTGCTGTTTGTGTTTTTTTTTCTTCCCAGCCTGGGGTGTGTCCAAGTGTTTTGGGTGTCCCTTCTCCCGGTGGGCCGCTGCCCTCAGCCCCGGCGCCCCTTTGGGGGGTCCTGTCTTCGGTGCCGTCTGGGTGGGGGTTTGGCCGCCTCTTGTGGTGTTGGTGGGCGGCGTGGTGGCTGTGGGTCGTTCTCGCGCCCCCCCCCCCCTCCCCCCCCTCCTTGTTGTTTTTTTTTGGGGGGGGGTCTGCCTGTTCCTCCCTCTGCCTTCCCTGGACTGGCGCACGCACTGGTCGGCATTGTATGTGGTTTTCTGGTTTGCTGTTGGTGGTTGCGTTTTGCCAGGCTGTGCCCGGGCCCCATGGGTCGGATGGGTTATGTACACGTTGGGCTTGGTGCCTCTTCCTGCCGGGTTAGGTTCTGGCTCTGCCGGGTGGGTGGTTGTGCCAGGCGGCTTCATGTGGCCCTGGGTTAGCCGTGTCCCTTCGTTTCCGCGGTGCCGGTTTTTACTTTCCGGCGGCGGCTTGTGTGGGTGGACCGCCACCGTTGTTGCCGGGCGTGCGGTGGCCCTTTGCCGGTGTGTGGCAGGCTGGTGCGGTTCCTTTCGGGGTTTCCAGTGGCTTGATTTGGTTAGACCCTCGGTTAGCGTCCCGGGCTTGGTGTTGTGGTGTGTTGTGGTGCGCCATGCTGTGTCGTGTTGTGTTTTGACGTGCTGCGTCGTGTTGGTCTGTGCCGTGTTGCGATGCGCCCTGCTGGGCCGCACCTTGTTGCGCCGTTTCACGCCGTGGTGTGTCGCTCTGTGCCGCGTCGCGTCGCGTCGTGCTGTGGCTTGTTGTGCTTTGGGGTGCCTTGTCGTGTTGCGTTGCACTGTGGTGCACTGCGGTGCGGTGTGCCGTGCTGCTTCTCGTTGTGCCGTGGTGGGTCGGTGGAGGTTAGTCTGGCTCGTGTCGTGGTGCGGAGTGCAGGTTGAATCGTGGCTGGTTGGTGGCTGGGGGGTGCGGTCAGGTGTGGGTAGCTCGCTGGGTTCGTGCTGTGGGGGTCTGGGTGTGCCGCTCGGGCCAGTGGGTCGGGTAGGTGTCCGTGGGGTCGCCCTCCCTGGGGGCCTGTGCCGTGGTCCCGTGTCCTCTTGGGGTCCCAGTCCCTGGCCCTGGGCGCTGTGGCCGTGCCTTCATCCTCTTCCGGTGCCTGTGAGGTGGCCCTTGTGGTGGCCGGGGTTGTCGCCTGGCGGTGAGGGCTTGGTGGCGGGCTGCGCGGCGGCGTTCCCAGTGGCTTCCTCTATGGGTGTAGCTCGTTCTCCCCGTGCAGGTGTGCCCTCCGTCCCCTGTCTGGTTTCCGCTGGCTGGCGGGCGTGTGCCGGTGTGTTCCGTATGGCGTCCGATTCGCGCTTCGGCGGCGTGTGTTGGGGGCGTGCGTCGCCGGGGGTCGTGCGGCGTCCGCAGGGGGTGGGGGGCGCTGGTCCCTCCGTCGTGGTATGCCCTTCTTGCGTGTGGGTCCTGGTGCCCGCTGCGACGTCCTCTTTCCCTGCGCCCCGGTCCCTGTTCCCTCCCCTTCCTGGCCCTTGGGTGGTTTCCTGCTCCCACGTTGTGTCGCTCCCGGTGCCCTGTCCCTATGGGCGCCTGCCTGTCACCTTGGGGGCTTCCGTGCCCCCTTGCCAGAGTGTCCCTCTCTGCCCCTTGCCCTCCCCTTGCCCGTGCCCTTTCCCTTCCCGGTGTGGTGCTCGTGGGGTGGGGGGGGGGGGGCGCCGCTGGCCCAGGCCTGGGGGTGGGTGGCCTGGAGCCATTGGCGGAGGGTTCGGGGGGTGTAGAGGGGGCGGTGGCCCTGGACCGCGTCCCGGAGGAGGGCCTCCCATGCCGCCTGCGGCATGATGGCCTCCGGGGCGGCCTCGTTGGGGTCGACGGGGCTGCGGGTGCGGACCTCCTTGAAGGTGTGCACCATGTGCACCCCTTCTCGCCTTCCCGCTCCCCCGGCCCACTTCACCCAGCGGCGGAGCTCCTGCAAAGCGGGGGCAGACCATCAGGCGAGGTGGGCGGGGGCCTGGGGGGGGGAGGGGTCCAATCTCGAGTTCCTGGAGTGGCGGGAGGAGGACGTGGACCTGTGGCGGTGGCGGGCGTGGAGGCGCCTGGGGGAGCGGGAGCGGCGGTGGCGGGGGCTGGGGGTGGAGGACGGGTACGGGCGAGGGAGGGAGCGGGATGCCCGGTGGGGCCTGTGCGGGGAGGGGGTGGTGGACATGGGGCGGCGGTGATGTGCTTGGCGGTGCCTGGGGGGGCGGGTGCGGCGGTGGCAGGGGCTTGGGGTTCGGGGTCGCGTACGGGATTAGGGGGGAACGGGAAGCCCGGTGGGGCTCCTGGGGGGAGGGGGTGGTGGACATGGGGCGGCGGTGGCGCGGGTGGTGGCGCCTGGGGGAGCGGGAGCGGCGGAAGCGGGGCCCCGGGGGGTCGTGGTGGCGCCTCGGGGAGCGGGAGCGGCGCGAGTGGGTGGTTAAGGGGCGATGGCGGTGTGGGGAGCGTGAGCGCCGGGGGCGGGTGCGCCGTGCGGGGGAGGAGCAGGAGCGCCGCCGTTTGCGGGACCGGGCCTTGTTCTACCTGAGGGACGCCTAATCTCAGTTCTGGTAGACTACGTGTCCCAGAACAACCTTGGTGAGTTGCTGAGGCTCGCTGAGACGCTTGCCTCCAACTAAAGCTAGGGACTGAACCTTACCCTTACCTGCCTAAGCGTATGTGTGAGTGTGCTTTTCCCAAGGTCCTGAGAGCAAGCCGCAGAAATGGTGTCCTAATTATACCCAGGTCTGCACGCTTGCTAAACCCGGCGGATGTCTTACCGGTGCCACGGGGTACGCCCCGGGTCTCTCCGCCCCTAAGCGCCCATTTTTTGTGCTGGCGCAAAACCTTGGGGGAATACCCAGCCTACGACTCCAGGTATTGTTTTTCCTACCTACCTGCCCACTACAGGTGAGGGGTGGCCAAAAGCTATGAAGGCATGAAAACGCCTGTTTGCTATGAAGGCCAAAATCTAGCCTAACCACTGCCACTGCCCACCAACCCCGCAAAAATTGCAGGAAGCGGGTGGGACAGTTGTTTGAGGTTTGAGGTTTGATTTTGCAAGTGCTAGACGCCTTTCGGCCCCGGGGGGGGCTCTGGTCGGGCCAGGTGATATCCTCCCCACCGGGTCCTAGTGGGGGGCCCTCCAAGACGCACCTCCTTCCTGGTGGCGGAGTCCCCCGAGTTCACAGGGCTCGGAGCCCCGTCCCTCCCCGGCTTCCCCGTTTCGCCACTCCCCGGTCAGTGCATCAATTCGCAGCCTGCAGGCGCTTACCCACCGCGTCGCCCCCCTAATGCGTGGTCGCCCGGGGCGCGGGCGCCGCCGGGCCCGTGCTACTGGCTTGTCGCCAGAGGGATTCCCTTGGGCTGGCGCGGAGGCTGCCTTGCCTAGGGGTTGGGGCGTGGCGCAGTGCGCCACTACTGCCTTGGCGAATGCAGTGCCCCGTCCGTGTGTGCGCGGCGCTCGCGGCGGGTTGGGGGGGCTCGGGCCGGTACCTCGTGTTGTGTCTCTCCCGTTTCCCCCTTCCCGCCCCGCGTGTCCCGCGCTGCGTGTGGCGGGCCGTCCCGTCCGGTAGTCCCCTACCCTCGCTCGCTGGTACGCCATTCCACGCACCCTGTGCGTTCCGCGAGCTCGGTCCGGTTGCCCTTCTGGTAGTCCCCGCGTGCACTTCGCGTGTGTGTGCGCTCACGCTCCCGCGGCGTCCGCTCCCCCCCCCCCTGGGTGGTGTGGCGTGCGCACCTCGCGCAGTCCCGGCACTGGGCGCTGGTAGGGCCGTTCCACGTGGTCCGTGCCCCTCCGCGTGTCCTGCCCCGGTCCCTTGCTCCATCTTGCCTGCTTGGGGGGGGCGGTGCGGTCCCGGTTCCTCCCTACCTGGCTTGGGGCTGTGCGCCCCCCGTGGGGCGAGTCCGTGGCGTTCGTGTGCCGAGGGGCGGGTTGGGGGGGGATGGGCGGCCCGTGCGCCGTGCCCCCCGTTTGTGCGGGTGTGGGGGCCCAACACTGTCCCCTTGGCCTGCACGCCCTGTGGGGGCTGCGTGCCACGGGGGTGGTGGGGGGCCGTCCCCGGGGGGGCTGGCCTGCCACCGTTGTGAGGGGTGTCTGGTGTCAGGCGCTGTCCCTTCCCCGGCCGCCCGTCCTCTAGGGTGGGCAGCCGGGGTACCGCGACCCGTGTGTTCCGGGTGCGGTCGGTGCGGGCATGGGGACCCAGCATCGGTTCCACAGCGTGCGCCCTTGCGGGCCATCGTTGCTCGCTGTGGGGGTGGCGGAAGGGCGTCCCCGGGGGGGGTGCCTTCCACTGTTGTGTGGGGCATCTGAGGTCAGGCCCTCCCCCTCCCCTGACTGCCCAGCCACTGGGCGGGCTGTTGGGTCCGTCACCCACATGCTGTGGGCGCGGGCGTGTGGGTGTGGGGGCCCATCACTGCCCCTTTGGCCTGCATGCTCTGTGGGGGCTGCGTTGCCGCGGTGGTGGCGGGGGGCCGTCCCCGGGGGGGTGGCCTGCCACCGTTGCGAGGGGCGTCTGGTGTCAGGCGCTGTCCCTCCCCCAGCCGCCCGTCCTCTAGGGCGGGCGGCCGGGCCCCCGCGACCCGTGTGTCCCGGCTGCGGTCGGTGCGGGCGTGGGGAACCAGCACCGGCCCCACAGCGTGCGCCCTTGCGGGCCGGCATTGCTCGATGTGGGGCTGGCGGAGAGGCGTCCCCGGGGGGGGTGCCTCCCACCGTTGCGAGGGGCGTCTGAGGTCAGGCGCTCCCCCTCCCCCGACGGCCCGCCTAATGAGCGGGCTGTTGGGGTCCGCTACCCACGGGCTGTGGGCGTGGGCGTGTGGCTGTGGGGGCCCAACACTGTCCCCTTGGCCTGCATACCCTGTGGGGGCTGCGTGCTGCGGGGGTAGTGGGGGGCCGTCCCCGGGGGGGGGCTGGCCTGCCACTGTTGTGAGGGGCGTCTGGTGTCAGGCGCTGTCCCTCCCCCGACCGCCCGTCCTCTGGGGCGAGCAGCCGGGGTACCGCGACCCGTGTGTTCCGGGTAAGGCCGGTGCGGGCGTGGGTACCCAGAACCGGCCCCACAGCGTGCGCCCTTGCGGGCCGGCGTTGCTCGCTGTGGGGGTAGCGGAAGGGCGTCCCCGGGGGGGGTGCCTTCCACCATTGTGAGGGGCGTCTGAGTTCAGGCGCTGTCCCTTCCCCGACTGCCGGCCCACTGGGCGGGCTGTTGGGGTCCGCCACCCACATGCTGTGGCCGCGGGCGTGTGGTTGTGGGGGCCCAACACTGTCCCCTTGGCCTGCATGCCCTGTGGGGGCTGCGTGCCGCGGGGGTGGTGGGGGGCCGTCCTCGGGGGGGGTGGCCTGCCACCGTTGTGAGGGGTGTCTGGTGTCAGGCGCTGTTCCTCCCCCGGCCGCCCGTCCTCTGGGGCGGGCAGCCGGGGTTCCGCGACCCGTGTGTCCCGGGTGCGGTCGGTGCGGGCGTGGGGACCCAGCACCGGTCCCACAGCGTGCGCCCTTGCGGGCCGGTGTTGCTCGCTTTGGGGGTGGCGGAAGGGCATGCCCGGGGGGGCTGCCATCCACCGTTGTGACGGGCGTTTGAGGTCAGGCGCTCCCCCTCCCCCGACTGCCCGCCCAGTGGGAGGGCTGTTGCGGTCCGCCATCCACGTGCTGTGCACGCGGGTGTGTGGGTGTGGGGGCCCAACACTCTCCCCTTGGCCTGCATGACCTGTAGGGGCTGCGTGCTGTGGGGGTGGTGGGGGGCCGTCCCCGGGGGGGTGGCCTGCCACCGTTGTGAGAGGCGTCTGGCGTCAGGCGCTGTCCCTCCCCCGGCCGCCCGCCCTCTGGAATGGGCGGCCGGGGTTCCGCGACCCGTGTGTCCCCGGTGCAGTCGGTGCGGGCGTGGGGACCCAGCACCGGCCCCAGAGCGTGCGCCCTTGCGGACCAGCGTTGCTCGCTGTGGGGGTGGCGGAAGGGCGTTCCCGGGGGGCTGCCTTCCACCATTGTGAGGGGCGTCTGTGGTCAGGCCCTCCCCCTCCCCGAACTGCCCGCCCACTAGGCGGGCTGTTGGGGTCCGCCATCGACATGCTGTGGTTGTGGGCGTGTGGGTGTGGGGGCCCAACACTGTCCCCTTGGCTTGCATGCCCTGTGGGGACTGCGTGCTGCGGGGGTGGTGGGGGGGCCGTCCCCGGAAGGGGTGGCCTGCTGACGTTGTGAAGGGCGTCTGGTGTCAGGCGCTGTCCCTCCCCCGGCCGCCCGTGCTCTGGAGCAGGCAGCCAAGGTTCCGCGACCCGTGTGCCCGGGGTGCGGTTGGTGCGGGCGTGGGGACCCAACACCGGCCCCACAGCGTGCGCCCTTGCGGGCCGACGTTGCTCGCTGTGGGGGTGGCGGAAGGGCGTCCCCGGGGGGGGTGTCTTCCACCATTGTGAGGGGCGTCTGAGGTCAGGCGCTGTCCCTCCCCTGACTGCCCGCCCACTGGGCGGGCTGTTGGGGTCCGCCACCCACATGCTGTGGGCGCGGGTGTGTGGGTGTGGGGGCCCAACACTGTCCCCTTGGCCTGCATGCCCTGTGGGGGCTGCGTGCCGCGGGGGTGGTGGGGGGCCGTCCCCGGGGGGGGTGGCCTGCCACCGTTGTGAGGGGCGTCTGGTACCAGGCGCTGTCCCTCCTCCGACCGCCCGTCCCCTGGAGCGGGCAGCTGGGGTTCCGCGACCCGTGTGTCACGGGTGCGGTTGGTGCGGGCATGGGGACCCAGCACCGGCCCCACAGCGTACGCCCTTGCGGGCCAGCGTTGCGCGCTGTGGGGGTGGCGGAAGGGCGTCCCCGGGGGGGTGCCTTCCACCATTATCAGGGGCGTCTGAGGTCAGGCACTGTCCCTTCCCCGACTGCCCACCCACTGGGCGGGCTGTTGGGGTCCTCCACCCACGTGCTGTGCGCGCGGGTGTGTGGGAGTGGGGGCCCAACACTGTCCCCTTGGCCTGCATGCCCTGTGGGGGCTGCGTGCCGCGCGGGTGGTGGGGGGCCGTCCCCGGGGGGGGTGGCCTGCCACCGTTGTTGGGGGCGTCTGGTGTCAGGCGCTGTCCCTCCCGCGGCCACCCGTCCTCTGCAGCGGGCAGCCGGGGTTCCGCGACCCGTGTGTCCCGGGTGCGGTCGGTGCGGGCGTGGGGACCCAGCACCGGCCCCACAGCGTGCGCCCTTGCGGGCCGGCGTTGCTCGCTGCGGGGGTGGCGGAAGGGCGTCCCCGGGGGGGGTGCCTTCCACCATTGTGAGGGGCGTCTGAGGTCAGGCGCTGTCCCTCCCCCGACTGCCCGCCCACTGGGAGGGCTGTTGGGGTCCGCCACCCACGTGCTGTGGGCGCGGGTGTGTTGGTGTGGGGGCCCACCACTGTCCCCTTGGCTTGCATGCTCTGTGGGGTCTGCGTGCCGCTCGGGTGGTGGGGGGGCCGTCCCCGGGGGGGAAGGCCTGCCACCGTTGTGAGAGGCGTCTGGTGTCAGGCGCTGTCCCTCCCCCGGCCGCCCGTCCTCTGGAGCCGGCGGCCGGGGTTCCGCGACCCGTGTGTCCCGGGTGCAGTCGGTGCGGGCGTGGGTACCCAGAACCGGCCCTACAGCGTGCGCCCTTGCGGGCCGACGTTGCTCGCTGTGAGGTTGGCGGAAGAGCGTCCCCGGGGGGGGTGCCTTCCACCATTGTGAGGGGCGTCTGAGGTCAGGCGCTGTCCCTCCCCCGAAAGCCCGCCCACTGGGCGGGCTGTTGGGGTCCGCCACCCACGTGCTGTGGGCGCGGGTGTGTGGGTGTTGGGGCCCAACACTGTCCCCTTGGCCTGCATGCCCTGTGGGGGCTGCGTGCCGCGGGGGTGGTGGGTAGCCGTGCCCGGGGGAGATGGCCTGCCACCGTTGTGAGGGGTGTCTGGTGTCAGGCGCTGTCCCTCCCCCGGCCGCCCGTCCTCTGGAGCGGGCAGCCAGGGTTCCGCGACCCGTGTGCCCCGGGTGCGGTCGGTGCGGGTGTGGGGACCCAGCACTGGCCCCACAGCGTGCGGCTTTGCGGGCCGGCGTTGCTCGCTGTGGGGGTGGCGGAAGGGCGTCCCCGGAGGGGTGCCTTCCACCATTCTGAGGGGCGTCTGAGGTCAGGCGCTGTCCATCCCCCGACTGCCCGCCCACTGGGAGGGCTGTTGGGGTCCGCCACCCACGTGCTGTGGGCGCGGGCGTGTGGTTGTGGGGGCCCAACACTGTCCCCTTGGCCTGCATGCCCTGTGGGGGCTGCGTGCCGCGGGGGTGGTGGGTAGCCGTGCCCGGGGGGGGTGGCCTGCCACCGTTGTGAGGGGCGTCTGGTGTCAGGCGCTGTCCCTCCCCCGGCCGCCCGTCCTCTGGAGCGGGCAGGCGGGGTTCCACAGGGGTCCACAGGTGGGACAGTGACACACGCACTACAGGTCCTACACACTCTACAGTGGCACCATCCTTGGTGGGCGAGCACTTGCTCAACTGGCTCAAGCCCCCACTCAGGACTACCACTCCTACACGCACGCTCTACTCGGTGGTGTTGGCGAAGAGTTCACAAGCCCTAATGGCTCACCTGTGAGATGGCAAGAGAATACAGAGCTATCAAGCCTCTGTGGCCTAACAGGGACGCCACAACGCGTTTCCCTGCTAGGGCTTGGAGGGAAGGAGTGATCTTTTGGCGTGCACGGCGCAGATGTCGATGGAGTCGGACTCCCTGCTCTGCCACAGGCAGAGGCGGAGTTATGTGTTTGGTGTGTTCAGCGCCCTTGTTTAGCAGGGCAGAAAAAAACGATCGCTGCTGCACCAATCACCCTGACCTTCCAACCTGTAAAACAGAGGCAAATGACTTGGGTTTGAGACGGAGGAACCAAGACAGCCTCCGCTTGTTATAGGCTTCTCAGGCTGTCCTCTAATACACTGTTCCCAAACCCAAGTACAAGCAAGCAAGCTTGAGGAACTCCACCCGTTCTCTTATAGAACGTGGGGTGGAGCCCCTGGGCAACCTAAACAAGGGTTTTACCGTGCGCACCACGCGTGGCCTACCCTTTAATGCGTCATATGCATGCATGTTCATGCACGAGTTTTGCAATTACCTGTTCCAATCTTCTTTCTCCTACCAATCTACCCCACAATCACGAACTCTACCAGGGGGTGGCCCCACCTGGGCTTACCTACCTTACTCACCGCTAGAAAGCGAAAGCAAGTCTGGAGGAGACGAAACGCGACGCTATGCATATGTGTGTATGTCTAATCACCCTGAACCTTCCTCTAATCATCTGCAATCTTCTACTCTATCCCTCTATCGTTCGTAAGCGGTGCTACACGGCTCGGACACGGAGACACGAGACGCGCTATGTGCATGCTGCATACGAGACGTGCACACCTGTGGTTTATACCTGATTCATTCAAGTCTTTTCGTTGATTCTTGAATTCCTTGATTTTTGATTCTTTCTGTCAGTGTGGGTGGAATCTCGATGTTTATCTATTTATGTGTGTCTCGCCATTTTCATCATTATACGTGACATACGTTTATAATCTTATTAATTCCTTGTTTTCCGGCGCTTCGTTAGGACCCGCTCCGGCGCGCCGTCTTTTTCTGCGTGGGAATTTCCTGATTTAAAAAATCAGGAGATGACCGCAAAAGTTGTAAATATGTGCATCTGATGCACAATGGGATTCTGGTGAGGTATGTGCTTTCAGAAAAATTCTAGGCCGTCATTTGACGGATTTAGGTGTTGTCGCTTCGCGTTTGCGTGGATTCGTCCCTCATCCTCCCATCCCTCTGTTGTACAGATATGCTCGCAAAGCGTCGCTGAGTAGGCCGCTGTTCGGGCCGAAAAGCAGCAGCAGGAGACTGAACCCGAACCCAAGACCCCACCAAGGGGCAGTTTTAATTTAATCGTCGCCCCCTCGCCCCAGTACCAGGACAGGTGTCTCCATCAGATTCCAGGGGACTCAGATCGAGGTAGGTAGGTAGGTAGGTGCACTCGGTCGTGGAGAGGCGCCCCATGGATCCCGCTGGCGTTGCCGCTGTGACGAACAGGAAGAGGCTCCGCGCTTGAAGAGGGGAGGCGGCTTACATCCCGCTAGACCTGACTGGTGGCCCCCAACAAAGCGGCCCCAGGCAACACCGGGAGGGCTGATGGCCGCCAGCGTGACGTGCTTGTCTCGCCGGGAGGGTGTGCCCCCGTGCTTGCGCACGTCCCCTCCTTTGAGCAGAACCCTAGAGGTTCACCGGACTTCCTGGCGTATCCCGTTCCCAAGGCATGCATGCATCTTCTTGGTACAGGGGTTCCGAGGCGCTTGGGTGTCGCACGCTCCGCCTCGAGTCCCAAAGCAGCGCAGGCCTTAGGATGCAGCCTTACCCCCGGTCTCCGGATGTCATTTGGCCGGGTCACCTGCATGGCACGGGCTGCCTCAGTGCCCGGGCTATGGACACTGGGTTTCCTACTGTTGTGTGGCGTTTGTGCTTGGGTCGGGGTTGTGCTTGGGTTTGGGTTTCCGTAACCCCGCCAGCCCTGGCTGGGGTCTTGGGTGGGTGTGTTTTGGTACGGTTTGTGGTTTCGCCCCTCTTTTCCCCACTGGGGTTCGCGGTGTTTGCGGTTGGGCTTGGGTTTCGGCATGCACCCCTCCTGTCCTGGGTAGGGTTTTGGGACGTGTGTGGCTGTGTGCGCGCTCCTCCTGCTCCCTGCCGTTCCCGGTTCTGGTGTGCGGTGTGGGCGTGTGTGTTGGGGTCCGGGTTTCGGCTGCGCCCCGCCTCTCCTTGGGGAGGTGTTGTTGGGGTGTGCGTGCGGTCTTGCGTGTGCCCTGGTTGCCCCCGCCCTTCCCTGGGGGGTCGCCTGTGGCGCGGGGGTGTGCGGGTGTTGCCGTTGGTGGGGTGTGCCCCCCCCCCTCCTCTTTGGTTTTTTTTTCGGGCTTTGTGGTGTCGGTCGCTGGTTGACCCGGTCTTGGGTCTCGTAGTCTCCATCCCCCCATGCCTTCTCTTCCGGGCCGCGTTGTTTGCTGTTTGGGTGTTTTTTATTTTTTGCGTCGTGTGTGTCCGCCTGTTTTGGGTGTCCCTTCTCTCGGTGGGCCGCTGCCCTTGGCTTGGTGTTGCTGGTCTTGGCTGGGTGGTCCCCGGGCGCCCCTTCGGGGGGTCCCGTCTTCGGTGCCGTCTGGGTGGGAGGTTTGGCCGCCTCTTGTGGTGTTGGTGGGCGGCGTGGTGGCTGTGGGCCGTTCTCGCGCCCCCCCCCCCTGTTGTTTTTTTTTGGCCGGGGGGGATCTGCCTGTTCCTCCCTCTGCCGTCCCTGGGCTGGCGCACGCACTGGTCGGCATTCTGTGTGGTTTTCCGGTTTGCTGTTGGTGGTTGTGTTTTGCCAGGCCGTTCCCCGGCCCCATGGGTAGGGTGGGTTATTTACACGTTGGGCTCGTTGCCCCTTCCTGCCGGGTAGGGTTCTGGCCCTGCCAGGTGGGCGGTTGTGCCAGGCGGCTTCGTGTGGCCCTGGGTTAGCCGTGTCCCTTCGTTTCTGCGGTGCCGGTTTTAACTTTCCGGCGGCAGCTTGTGTGGGTGGTCCCCCACCGTTATTGCCGGGCGAGCGGTGGCCCTTTGTCGTAGTGTGGCGGGCTGGTGCGGTTCCTTCCGGGGTTTCCGGTGGCTTGATTTGGTTAGACCCTCGGTTAGCGTCCCTTGCTTGGTGTTGTGGTGTGTTGTGGTGCGCCGTGCTGCGTTGTATCATGTTTTGAGGTGCTGCGTCGTGTTTGGCTGTGCCGTGTTGCGTTGCGCCCTGCTGGGCCGCGCCGTGGTGCGCCGTGTCGCGCCGTGGTGTGTCGCTCTGTGCCGCGTCGCGTCGCGTCGTGCTGTGGCGTGTTGTGCTTTGGGGTGCCTTGTCGTGTTGCGTTGCACTGTGGTGCGCTGCGGTGCGGTGTGCCGTGCTGCCTCGTTTTGTGCCGTGGTGGGTGCGTGGAGGTTAGTCTGGCCCGTGTCGTGGTGCGGAGTGCTAGTTGGTGGCTGGGGGGTGCGGTCAGGTGTGGGTGGCTCGCTGGGTCCATGCTGTCGGGGTCTGCAGGTGCCGCTCGGGCCGCCGGGTCGGGTAGGTGTCCGTGGGGTCGCCCTCCCTGGGGGCCTGTGCCGTGGTCCCGTGTCCTCTGGGGGTCCCGGTCCCTAGTCCTGGGCGCTGTGGCCGTGCCTTCATCCTCTTCCGGTGCCTGTGAGGTGGCCCTTGTGGTGGCCGGGGTTGTCGCCTGGCGGTGAGGGCGTGGTGGTAGGCTGCGCGGCGGCGTTCCCAGTGGCTTCCTCTGTGGGTGTAGCTCGCTCTCCCCGTGCAGTTGTGCCCTCCGTCCCCTGTGTGGTTTCCGGTGGCTTGTGGGCGTGTGCCGGTGTGATCCGTATGGCGTCCGATTCACACTTCGGCGGCGTGTGTTGGGGGCGTGTGTCCCCGGGGGTCGTGTGGCGTCCGCTGGGGGTGGGGGGCGCTGGTCCCTCCGTCGTGGTATGCCCTTCTTGCGGATGGGTCCTGGTGCCCGCCGCGACGTCCTCTTTCCCTGCACCCCGGTCCCTGTTCCCTCCCCTTCCTGGCCCTTGGGTGGTTTCCTGCTCCCACATCATGTCGCTCCCGGTGCCCTGTCCCTATGGGCGCCTGCCTGTCACCTTGGGCGCTTCCGTGCCCCCTTGCCGGAGTGTCCCTCTCTGCCCCTTGCCCTCCCCTTGCCCGTGCCCTTTCCCTTCCCGGTGTGGTGCTCGTGGGGTGGGGGGGGGGGCGCCGCTGGCCCAGGCCTGCAGGTGGGTGGCCTGGAGCCATTAGCGGAGGGTCCGGGGGGTGTAGGGGGGGCGGTGGCCCTGGACCGCGTCCCGGAGGAGGGCCTCCCATGCCGCTTGCGGCATGATGGCCTCCGGGGCGGCCTCGTTTGGGTCGGCGGGGGTGCGGGTGCAGACCTCCTCGAAGGTGTGCACCATGTGCACCCCTTCTCGCCTTCCCGCTCCCCCGGCCCACTTCACCCAGCGGCGGAGCTCCTGCAAAGCGGGGGCAGACCACCAGGCGAGGTGGGCGGGGGCCTGGGGGGGGAAGAGACTCAGGACTACCACTCCTACACGCACGCTCTACTCGGTGGTGTTGGCGAAGAGTTCACAAGCCCTAATGGCTCACCTGTGAGATGGCAAGAGAATACAGAGCTATCAAGCCTCTGTGGCCTAACAGGGACGCCACAACGCGTTTCCCTGCTAGGGCTTGGAGGGAAGGAGTGCTCTTTTGGCGTGCACGGCGCAGATGTCGATGGAGTCGGACTCCCTGCTCTGCCACAGGCAGAGGCGGAGTTATGTGTTTGGTGTGTTCAGCGCCCTTGTTTAGCAGGGCAGAAAAAAACAATCGCTGCTGCACCAATCACCCTGACCTTCCAACCTGTAAAACAGAGGCGAATGACTAGGGTTTGAGACGGAGGAACCAAGACAGCCTCCGCGTGTTATACGCTTCTCAGGCTGCCCTATAATACACTGTTCCCAAACCCAAGTAGGAGCAAGCAAGCTTAAGGAACTCCACCCGTTCTCTTATAGAACGTGGGGTGGAGCCCCTGGGTAACCTAAACAAGGTTTTTACCGTGCGCACCACGCGTGGCCTACCCTTTAATGCGTCATATGCATGCACCTTCATGCACGAGTTTTGCAATTACCTGTTCCAATCTTCTTTCTCCTACCAATCTACCCCACAATCACGAACTCTACCAGGGGGTGGCCCCACCTGGGCTTACCTACCTTACTCACCGCTAGAAAGCGAAAGCAAGTGTGGAGGAGACGAAACACGACGCTATGCATATGTGTGTATGTCTAATCACCCTGAACCTTCCTCTAATCATCTGCAATCTTCTAATCTATCCCTCTATCGTTGGTAAGCGGTGCTACACAGCTCGGACACGGAGACACGAGACGCGCTATGTGCATGCTGCATACGAGACGAGCACACCTGTGGTTTATACCTGATTCATTCAAGTCTTTTCGTTGAATCTTGAATTTCTTGATTTTTGATTCTTTCTGTCAGTGTGGGTGGAATCTCGATGTTTATCTATTTATGTGTGTCTCGTCATTTTCTTCATTATACGTGAGATACGTTTATAATCTTATTAATTCCTTGTTTTCCGGTGCTTCGTTAGGACCCGCTCCGGCGCGCCGTCTTTTTCTGCGTGGGAATTTCCTGATTTAAAAAATCAGGAGATGACCGCAAAATTTATAAAAGTGTGCATCTGATGCACAATGGGATTCTGGTCAGGTATGTGTTTTCAGAAACATTCTAGGCCGTCATTTGACGGATTTAGGTGTAGTCGCTTCGCGTTTGCGTGGATTCGTCCCTCATTCTCCCATTCCTCTGTTGTACAGATATCCTCGCAAAGCGTCGCTGAGTAGGCCGCTGTTCGGGCCGAAAAGCAGCAGCAAGAGACTGAACCAGAACCCAAGACCCCACCAAGGGGCAATTTGAATTTAATCGTCGCCCCCTCGCCCCAGTACCAGGACAGGTGTCTCCATCAGGTTCCAGGGGACTCAGATCGAGCGTCCTATGAGAGTCTGGCGTTGGGTTGTGTCGCGCTGCAGCTTGGAGGGAGGGATGCATTTGCATATGGTCTTTGCATGCCCTCTTCTAACCTCACCAAGCCACAGGAACCCCTGCAGCGCCATGAGCGCTGAGTTTTCTGTTGAAAATTGTCATGAACAATGCAGCAAGAGTCGCTGCCCATGGTAAAGCGCTCTTTTCCAGTGTGAGGGAAGCTATAGGTATTTTAAAGTAGGTGTGGAAACCAAGGAAAGGCCAAGAAAAAATCCCTTTTTCCTGAAAATGCGACAGTGGTGGCCACCACAGCACAAGGGGGGAGTAAGAAAAAGTGCTTTTCCAATGCTTTAGGGTATACTTTAGTTGTAGTAGAGGTGCTCTAAGCGCTCTTGCATTTTTATCTTAGTATTGGCCTAACCAAAATGGGTGATAACACATTTTGACCTATAGAACCAAACACTAAATCAGGTTGTTGTGTGGACCCCTTAATCCCCAAGCAATGTGCATTAAAACATCTTTTCCTGAGTTAACTGAGGCACTGATATACTGAGGGCAGAGCCCATGAATTTATCTATGTTTTCTCATGAATTCTTAGCTATCCTAGTGGTATGCACCCTAGGGGCTGGGGTACCTCTTTTTGAGAGGTCCTGGGTTCAATACCCAGTCAGCCTAGCTAAGTAGGAAGTTGCCATGTGACATGGCAGTGACCTCAGCGCCACAAGCCATGCCACCTCAGCACCTATGGGACCAAAAACAAAGAGTGCAGATCTCAAGATGGCACTTTGGAGAGTGTGAACCCTTGGGGCAGTTTTCGAATCAGTTTTTCTCAATCATGTAAACTATTTCAACCTGAGTTGCATTGAATGTCTATTGCTGTGGTCTATTGTTGATATCTCTCTTTATTTAACTCATTCTGACTGCAGCCCTTCATGCTTTCATCCTGTCTATCCTCTACTTGCATACTACTCTGGTTTGGGTTGCACTTGATTGGTTTTATATCACCAAAACATTTTCAATATCAAAAACAAGCAGCAGGATCCCATCACCAGCAGCGGGCAGCAGGAGAAGTACATCAAAAACAAAGTGCTGAAAACACTATAAAACGTTCTGTTGTGGTTGTGGTTGTAGCTGTGGTTGTGGTTGTGGAAACCCGAAATGATTCGAAGGTTGTTGGCTCGAAACTCGTATAAATTCGTTGAGAAGGGCATAACATTGCGACGATTCATGCTCTACGCGTCGAACTTCGCTTACAGCAGCTTGAGTTGCATTCTCCATCGAGGACTGCAAAGTGTCGACTCCGTGATCAGTTGCCGCAGTAGCACTTGCTGCTGTTGTCTGCAACGCATCGATGCGCTGTTCCAATGCAATGACCTTGGCTTGAGTATCTGCAAGCTTCTGCGGTTTGAGGTTTGAGGTTTGATTTTGCGGGTACTAGACGCCTTTCGGCCCCGGGGGGCCACCTGTTCGGGCCAGGTGATATCCTCCCCACCGGGACCTAGTGGGGGGCCCTTCATGACACACCTCGTGCCTGGTGGCGGAGTCCCCCGGGTTCACGGGGCTCGGAGCCCTGTCCCTCCCCGGCTTCCCCATTTCGCCACTCCCCGGTCAGTGCATCGCTTAGCAGCCGTAGATGCAGGCGCTTACCCACTGCGTCGCCCCTCTACTGCGTGGTCGCCCGGGGCGCCGGCGCCGCCGGGCCCGTGTTACTGCCTTGTCGCCAGTGGGACCCCCGTGGGCTGGCGCGGAGGCTGCCTAGCCGTGTGGCTGGTGCGTGGCGCGGTGCGCCACTACTGCCTTGGCGGGTGCAGTGCCCTGGTCGTGTGTGCGCGGCGCTCGCGGCCGGTTCGGGGGGCTGGGGCCGGTGGTGGGTGTCGTGTCTTCCCCGTTTCCCCCTTCCCGCCCCTTGTTACCCGCGCTGTGTGTGGCGGGCCGTCCCGTCCGGTAGTCCCTTATCCTCGCTCGCTGGTACGCCATTCCATGCGGTCTGTGCGTTCCGCGGGCTCGGTCCGGTTGCCCTTCTGGTATTCCCCGCGTGTCCTTTGTGTGTGTGTGTGTGTGTGCTCGCGCTCTCGCGGCGTCCGCTCCCCCCCCCCCTTCCCTGGTTGGTGTGGCGCGCTCAGCCCGCGTGGTCCCGGTGCTGAGCGCTGGTAGGGCCGTTCCACGCGGTCCGTGCCCCTCCGCGTGTCCTGCCTCAGTCCCGTGCTCCGTCTGGCTTGCTTGGGGGGGGGGGGGCGGCCCGGTCCCGTTTCCCCGCTACCTGGCTTGGGGCTGTGCGCTTCCCGTGGGTTGGGTCTGCGCGTCTGGGGCGTTCCTGCGCCGGGGGGTGGGGTGGGGGGGGGGGGGCGGCCCGCGCGCCGTTCCCCCGACGGTGTGGCCGGGGGGCGAGTGGGGCGGGGGGTCGCCTTTCCTCGGTCCGTCCCTCTGCCTTCCCTGGGCAGGCAACAAAGCGGGTGTCTTTGGCGTCGCTCTGGCCATGGAGGGCGTGGCCCGCATACCGCTCCGGTTTGTGCTCGCTTGCTGTTCCCGGGCGCGGTCCGCTGGCGCCCTTGTGTGCCGGCGCGGGTTTGCTTGTCCATCGCGGTTCCTGCGGGAGCAGGCAGCTGGGGGCGTGGAGGCGGGCTCTGCTGTGGCCCCCCTCCCAGACGCCGCGGTCCTGCAGGGGGTGGGGGAACCGTCCCCTCTGCCTTTGGGGGGGATGGGGGGCCGGCTTCCTCGTGGCCCGCGGGTCGGTGGGGGGTCGGTGGTGGGGTCGGCGGGGGGGGGGTCGCGCCGTGGTTTCCCACCTCCCTCCTCCGGGGGGGGCGGCCTGTGTCCCTCCGCTCAGTCCCCCCTTCGTGGCTGGCGCATCCCCCCCAGGTGTACGCATTCGGCCGGGGTCGTGGGGCAGCCCCGGGCGCCGGGTGCGGCCTGCCTCCGGCGGGTTAGCCTGGCGGGGGGTGGGGTTTGGTTTGGTTTGGGTCAAGGCCTGTGCCGGACGCCCTGGCCCATGGTCAGCACTCGCCTTTGTGCCGACACGACTGGGCTAGGCGAATCGCGGTTGTCCGGTCCCAAGGCCTGCCGGACTGTTGACCGCCCCCGTACCCCGTGGTGGCACACACGGGAGGGAGATGCCGCCGTGCCTGTGTGTGTGGCGCGCGCGGGGCAGGAGGGCGGGGCGTGCATGCTGGTGGCGCTCGCAGGGCATGACGGGTCACACGGCTGCGCCGCGCCTGGCCCTACCCGCTGGCGCCGGTGCCGCTCCAGTGTTTCTGGTTTCCCCCGCTGCGGCTTGGTCCGTCCGTGTCGCCGCTTGTAGTGGCGTCCCGGCTGTTCGTGTGGTCGTCGGGTGTGAACCAGGGTCCGCCACCACCGGGCCCTGGCTGCTTGTGGTGGAGGCGCGTCGGGGGGGGGGGGGCGTGTGGGGGGTTGTGTGATGCCTGGTGCTCCAGGCCCCGGCAGGGAGGCCATGGGAGCCTGACGCTGAGCCCGCCGGGGGAGTGTTCGGACTGGACACGCCGCCTCCCGGTCATTGACATGCTGCCAGCGGCCCCACGACTGCATGAGGCACGGGGGCGCGCTCCCTGGGCGCTCGACTGGGGGGGTCCACACCTCCTGACTGCTCTAGGCACTGGTGGTGTTGTCGTGGACTGGACCATCCGCCCACGGCGCTGAGGGACGGCAGGAGGAGGGGCTCCAGGGCGCGCTGAGCGCTGCCCTGCCCTGGGCCTGCCCGGGCTCGGGGCCCCGGTGGCGGTGCTACTGCCCGCGTAAACGGGGGGGCCCAGAGGGCACACCACCCGAGTGACCGCTCCGTTTGGAAGGGGGAGGGGGGGGCAGGGGTCGGCAGGTGGCTGTCTGGCCTCCAGGGGTCGCCCACAACTGAACTGGAGTGCACGGGGCTGTGCTGGCCTAGGCGTCTGTGATGAAGTTGGAGGGGCACGCGCACACCTGGAGGTTCCCTAGGCAGGCCGCTCAAGGGATACCCACAGCAGTCAATCTGCGAGCCCTTCACAGCCTCCACTTTTTAGGCCCTGAGGGCGCCGACTCCGTGCACCTCTCCCGTCGGGGGGCAGGCTGGGGGGGGGGGGGGGGGGTAGTGGTGGTTGGGTCTACCTGCTCACTTGTTTGGGAGAGGAGGACCACCTGCTGGGTTACCATGCGGGTCCCAGATCCCAACATACCCATCGTTCGGCGTCCGCTCCCTGTCCGTGAGGGGAGGGACCTTGATCACCATGTGACGGCCTGCAGTGAGGGTGCGGGGGTGCGAGGGCATGCTGGGGGGGGGGGGGCTGTGCTGGGCCTGCTTTCGGCCCCATTTCTGTTGGGGGGGGGGGGGGCAGCAAAAGGCCTGCTCCCCTGTTTCCTGGTCCCCAAGGGGGACCAGCCCACGGCCTGCACCCTCGCTTTGTGGTGGCTGAAATTTGGGCCGACAAGGGCGGGGGGGGGGGAGTGGCCGGGGGGCCTAGCGGGGCGGGGGGTCGCTGTGCCTCGGTCCGTCTCTCTGCCTTCCCCGGGCAGGCTACAAAGCGGGCGTCACTGGCGACGCTCAGGTCATTGGGCGCGTGGCCCCCCATACTACTCCGGTTCATTGTCGCGCGCCGCCCCCGGGCGTGGTCCGTGTGTCGTCATTGTGCGCTGGTGCGGGTTCGCCCGCCTGTCGGGGCCCCCGCGGGAGCAGGCGGCGGGGGGTGTGGGGGCGCGCGGCGTGCGGGCTCAGCTGCGTCCCCCCCCCGGGCGCCGCGGCCCCTTCGGGGAGACGGCGGACGTCCCTTCGGCCTCGGAGGGGGTGGAGGGCCGGCGCCCCCGTGGCCCGCAGGCCGGAGGGGAGAGTGGGGGGGAGAGTGGAGGGGGGGCGGCGCCGTGGTTCCCCACCCCCCTGCCCTGGGGGGGTGGCCCGTGGCCCCCGGCCCAATCCCCCTTCTTCTCTGGCGCACCCTCCCTGGGTATATACGTTCAGTCGGGGTTGCCGGGCAGCCCCGGGGGCCGGGCGCGGCCTGGTCGGCCGTCCGTGGGTCAGCTTGGCGGGGGGGGGGGGGGGGCTGCCAGTGCGCCGTAGCCCCGGGGGCTCGCCCAAGGGGCTCCGCGGGGTGCGGGGCGGGGAGGTCTCTTTGCCGTGGTCTGTTCCCCGCCTACCCCGGGCGGGCACCAAGGCGGGTCGCTTCGTCCGCGCCCCGCCCTCCATGCTGCATTCCTGGGTGTCGCCTTTCGGCTGCGGCCCACGGGGCGCCCTGGAGCTGCGGGAGTGATTGGTCGGCCGATTGGGGGCACTTGGCGCGCGGCTGCGCTTGCCGCGGCTGTGGCGTCCCCCCCCTCGGTGCCGCGGCCCTTTCGGGGGGGGTGCGGGGCCACCGCCTCCCTGGCTGGCCTCCGGCCGTCCGCGGGCCTGAGGGGGGGGGGGAAGGGGGGGAGGGGGGGGGGAGGGCAGGTTCCCCGCAGTCCCTCCCTGGTCCCCCGTCGCCCCCCGGCGGTCGCGGGGGGGCGGCCTGGTTGTTCCGGCCCCGGGGGGCTGGCTGCCGACGGGGGGGGGCGCACGGTTCCCCCGCCCCCCTCCAACCTTTGGGTGCCAGACCCTCGTGCAGGCCTCCGCTCAGGCCCCCTGCTCTCTTCGCCGGGGGGGGGGGGGGCGGCGAGTGCCGGGGGCGGCAGCTCGGGTCAGCGGTCAGCGGTTAGCGGGCTGCGGGGCAGTGGGCCTCACCCCTTGCTTGTTGCCCCCGCCCTCTCCCCTACTGGAGGTGGTGCGCGCCCCTTCGCCGCGTCGTACGGTGGGGGGGATGGGGGTCGCGCTCCGAGTCGGGGGGGGGGGCGCTGGTGGGGCGTCCCGCGGCACTGTCCCCTCCCCACCCCCTCGCGCTCATCGCCTGGTCCGGCTGGACGCGGCCGTCACCTGCGTCGTGGCTTGCGTGGGGGCTGGGGCTGCGGCGGCGGCGGGCTCCGCCGGCGGTAGCGCCAGTGGGTGAGGGCGTTGCGCAAGGCCCGGGGGAGCCAGTTGTTGGCATCCCCATCCGTGATGCGGAGCACCGCCCCCCCCTCCAAGAAAGCCGGCCACGTTGGCTCCCCGTCGGGCCACGCCGCCCGTATCACCGCCCGGAGGACCCTCGCATGGTTTTCTGGGGCCGCCCAGCCCCCCGGGGGCACCTCCCGGTTCCCCCCGTCCCTCCGGAGGAGCACGGCATCGAAGGGCCGGTTCGTCAGCCCCCTGGTGCTCCCCGAGCAGGCCCAGCTCAGCCACCCGTACACCTCCACCACCAGGGGGAGGGCCTCAACCCCCAGGGGATCTGGGACTGCGTCCCAGTCCCGGTCCCAGGGCCGGGCCCCCTCTGCCCCCCGCGCCAGCTCCCCCTGCGGCCCCTGTGCCTGCGGCGCCGGCGCCGCGCCCCGCCCCCCCGCCGCCGGGGCAGCGGCCATCCGCGCTGGCTCCGCCCTTGGCGCGGGGGGGGCTGGCTGGTGCTGGGGTCGGGGGGGTTGGGGGACATGAGGTCTCCAGCGTCGGGGTCGATGTTGTGGAGGTGGGCGTGGTAGTGGTGGTGGTGGTGGGTGTGGTGCGCCGGCATTTGTTGGATGCCGGGGGGGATGCACCGCACCGGATGCACGTCCAGCTGCGGGGGCGCCCTGCCCCCCGTCCCCCTCCCTTCGCCCCGCCCTCCCCTCGCGGCTCCAGTGCCCCGTCCTGTCTGTCCCCGGGGGCCCACGGCGCCCTTGCCCTTGCCCTTGGGTCCCTTACCGGCCCCCACGCCTTTGTCTTCCTGTCCACGCCGTGGGTCCCGCCCACTGTCACCTGCGCCCTCGCCTGCACCGCCAGGGCCCGTATTCTTCCCGTGCCCGTGCCCATGCCCTTGGCTGCGCCCACGCTCGCCAACCGCGCCCACACTCCATGCGCTCCGTGGCCGCCCGCCTTGGCGCCCTGCTCGCGCCCCTGCGTGTCCTTTCCGTGCCCTTGCCCTTTCCCTGCTCCTTGTCCCGCGTCGTGCCGTCCGCTGCCTGTGCCCTGTCCCTCTCCGCTGCCGCTGCCCTCGGCGCCTTGCCCACGCCTTCGCCCTCGCTCCTTGCCGTGTGCGCCCAGGCCTGCCCCCTGCGCTTGTCCCTGGGCACTCCCCCTGTCGCCTCCCGTCCCCCGTTCCGCGCTCCCGTGGCCGGCACCCTGCCCGGCCTGCGCGCTGTCCCCCCCCTCCCGGATCACGCGCCGGGCGTCCTGTTGCCGCCGTAGCTGCGGCAGCGTGACGCCTGGCGGCGTACACTCGGGGGGCGGGGGGCGGACGGGCCGCGGCCGTCCCGTAGGCACGGCGGCCTTAGGGGGGTACGGCTTAGGGGGGCTGGTGTGGGTGTGGCTGGGGCTGGTGTGGGCGCGGTACTTCGCACCCTCCCTGCCCTCCGCTGCGGCCGCGGCGGCTCCCGGCGAGGCGCCAGGGGCCCGTGCCGGGGCCACCCCTCGCGCCGGCCGCGTGCCGGGGGCCGTGGTCGGGGCCGCGGCGCGGCTTGCTGGGGCCCCGGTCTCAGCCCCGTGTGCGCCCGGGGCGCCCTCCAGGGGCGGGGCAGCAGGGGTCGCGGCCTGGGCGGCGGGGGCGGTCTCCTCGGCCAACGCAGGTTCCCGGGTCGACGGCTCGGCGTCGGCGGGGCCTGCCCGGGGCTGCCCAGCCAGCGGCCCGACCGGCACCGCTGCCTCCGCCAGCCGCCGCTCCTCGCGCTCCTCGAGGGTCTCCCTCGCGCATCCCGGGGAGACGGGGGAGCGGGAGCGGGACCGGCGGTGGTGGCGGTCGTCTCGCTTGGGGGAGCCCTCAGAGTCCGACGTCACTGTCATCCTGGTAGGCATGCGTGAGGGCAGGCGTGCCCTCTCCCCTACCGCCTGGTGCATCTGTGTTGTGCCGTGAGCAGTGCTATGCAGTGCTTCCAAGGGGGGGGGAGGGGGGGGGGGGCGGTGGCGCTGGCCTCATGCGGGCGGGGGCCGGTGGCCATCCATCGGCACTGGGGCAGGAGGTGGGTGAGCCAGGCGGCCAAGACGTCGCGCCACAGCTCCCAGTCTGGGGCGGGGCTCAGGGCCCTGGGCCCCCGGGGGTTGTCGGGTGGTGCCGAGGGGAGCCGCACTAGGTGGACCCCCGTAACGGCGGTGACCTCCTGTGTTCCCAGGAAGGTGTGTACCCCATCCTGCGCCGCGGGCGGCGGGAGGGGGGGGCGGGGTACGGGCGCTGCCCCGTACAGGTGGGTGGGGGTGATCCCCAGGACCCGCTCCGGGTCCCCGCAGGTCGCGATGACGAGGAGGAGCAGGGGGGTGCCCGGGCGCTCTTGCCAGAGGACCTGCCCCCTGTGGTGGGCACCCCTGGTCCTGAAGAGGGGGGGGGACAGGTTCGGGCTGGCCCAGCCACAGGATGCGTGCGTCGCCGGCGGGAGGGCGGGCCACCAGGTGGGCTCCCTGGGGAACGCCTCGCACATGACGGCGTACAGGGGGGTCGGCCTGGCGCCGTTGTACACCGGGTTGGTCGGGCGGGGGCGGCTGGGCGCCTCATCCGCGCCTTCCAGGAATACCGTGATTTTGCCCACCTCCAGATCCTCGTCTGGCGGATGTAGCAGGTGGAGTGCCGCGTCCAACTCGGACACTCCTCCTGGGTACGTGGCCCGCGCCTGGTTCAGATACGGGGTCGTGTCCCCGGGGCAGCGCGTCCTGAGGGCCTGCAGCAGGGCTGGGGCGCTGCTGTGGAGGGATATGGCGGACCCCGCGCCCGTCAGCCGCAGGCTGTCCCCCATGGACAGGGCCGGCCTTACCGGTTGGACGTGCGCCACTCCATCCAGTGCCCGTAGAGGGCTGCTTCCAGGCTGATGAGCCCCGGCTGGACAGCGTTCATGATCTGGTGCATCGCCGGGAGCAGCGTAGGGGCCCCCGCTCCGTTCAGGGCGCGGATGGCCCGGAGGGCGGCCTCGCCGAGGAAAGTCCTCGCGCTGCCCGCCGGGTCGTGCTGGGCGGCAGCGTGCGCCTCTTGCGCCTCCGTTACCGCGTCCGCTACCAGGCCCCGAACGGCCGCCTCCTGCGCTCGGCGGCGGGCTCTGGCGTGCTCCGGCCCGTCCCCCCGTGGGCGAGGCATGGTGCTGCGGGCTCTGCAAAGCGCGGCGGCGGGTGGGGGTCAGGGCGCGAACACGTGCGACAGGTGCACGACGGACATGGGGTCCGGCAGGTGCACGTGGATCCACAGGAGGGCGGCGCCCGCGGGGCCCGCGCGTTCGTGTGAGGGGGCGTGTGCGCCCCCGATGCGCCGGTGCAAAGGCTCCTCCTCCGTGCGTCTGTGCAGGCCCGCGGGAGGTTCGCGCCAGGGGCACGCAGCCACCTGGGAGCACTGCGCGCACCTGTTGGCGCCCGTCAGCGCTGCGGAGGATACCGTGTCGCATTCCCCGCAGAGGTGGCAGGTGTGTGGGAGGTGGGAGGGCGGCGACCAGGGGCCGAGACGGCGGAGCCAGAGGTCGTCCCGCCGCTGGCGGAGGGGGTCCCGGAGCTCCAGCAGGCGGGCGCGAACGCGGCGCCGGTAGTCCCTGCCGAGCGTCTTTTGCCGGACCTCCTGTCAGCTGTCATCAGGGAGAATCCTGTGGTCGTGAAAGGCGGCGACGAGGTCATCCCACGCCGGGCGGGGGTGCCCGGGGGGGGGGCTGCCATATATGTATGGCGCCCGGCGAGGTGGGGCACCAGAGCGCCCCACTGGCACTCGACCGCGGCGTCCTGGTGGAGGAGGGTCAGTAGGTTGCCGTCCGCGACCGCCTCCAACCCTACCTGCAGCCCTTCGCAGCTGTCTAGCTCCTGGCGCAGCGCGGCTGCCAGGTCGGTGGGGACCATGAGGAGCAGGGGCCCCAGAATGTCGCCCAGCCGGGACAGGGCGTCGTCGTACAAGGGCCCCCCGGTTTTGAAGTGCGCCACGGTGAGCCGGGCGGCTCCGCCCTCCGGAGGGAGCCACCGGGTGGTGGCCGCGTCTCGTCCCCATGTGTGTATCTCCGTGGCCCGGATCACGTTGGCGGTGTGGAGGACGATGGGGGGGGGGGATGGGCGCTCGGATGAGCGAGGACACATCCCCGATCCACCCCACTGGTGGCTCCGGGGCCGCCTGTAGCCATTTTTCTGCCGCCGCGTCCCACAGGTGGTTGGGGCCCGCCCCGCGGATCATGGTGGGCCGTGGCTGGGTGTGCGGCCCCCACCCCTCGAGCGGGAGGGCGGCGTACCGCTGTGCAGGGGTCTCCGGGGCGCGCGTCGCGGCGCACCACCGGCCCCATTCGCGCGCCCACTCCTCGCCCACTATACGGGCCTCCCATGCGGTCATGGATCCGCGCCCGATGATCCACCACGGGAAGAGGGCGTCTTGTAGGTGCTTCGAGAAACCCCCCGGCAGGTCCCGTTACGGGTCGGAGTCCTCTTTCGGCGGGCACTCCAGGGTGCCATTCACGACACGGAGGGAAGCTACGAAGTCCTTGCCAGGGCGCGGGGGAGGGGGGGGGCAGCTGCCCTCCGCCGCGGTGAGCCATCGGTGCACCCGGGCCGCCGCGCTTAGGGGCTCGCGGAGGAGTTGCTCCAGCCGGTGATTGCGAAGCTCCCATGCGAAATCCCCCAGCTGGAGCATGTGGTGGAGGAAATCGTCCAACGAGGTCCCTCCCGGCGGGTCCTAGCGGGTTATGGCGCGGAGCTGCGCCTCCGCTGCCTCGGGCACCAGCGCAGAGCAGAATATTTCTGTCCATACGGCGCCCGCGGAGCGCCATGAGGCCACCCATAGAACCTTGTCCCCTGGTGGAAGGCGGCGCGCCGCCTCTTGTATCGCCTGGCGGTAGTGGGGCCAGAGGAGCCGCGAGTGGGCGAATCCCACATGCATGTGCACCGGGGTCTCCTCCGGTCCGCCGCAGAGGAGGCACGGCTGCGGGAGGACGGCAACGCCTGAGAGCCGCTCCTTTCGGACGCGGAGCCTGCGTTGCACCGGCGTGTGGCCGTCCCTGGCCCGCAGCGCTCGGTGGTTGGTGGCCGTCGCGGTGAGGTCCCGGGCGTGGACATAGGCTGTGGCGTGGGCCGCTCCCAGGGGTGTGTGTCCTCGATGCGTCAGCGAATGGTCTGTCTGTGCCCGCTGCGCGACCGCGCCGAGCGTCCGCATCGTGGGGGGCCGTAGGTCGAGGTGGCCGTCATGACCGGCGACTATGAGCTGGGCGTGGCTGCAGCCCGGGGGCGTGTTCTGTAGGACGGTGTCCTGGGACGCCACCCAGTCCGTCTTGTGTAGTAGGGCGTCGCTGTGGTGGGAGGTGGCTCGGGCATACCAAAGAGGGTGCCTGGTGTGTTGTCCTCGCGCGTGCAGGCCGTCCCGGAGCCATCGCAGGGGCATCTGGTTGACTACCTTCGCCGCGCCCGCGGGGACCGCCGTGGCCCACTCGCCATCCACGTGTCGTAGGAGGTCGAGGATGACTTCGGCGTCCACCGTATGGACCCACGGCCGGTGGGCGCCGTGTTGCAGGGGGAGGGAGGCGGCCACCCCCTCCCGGTTGGGCACCGTGCCCGAGATGGCCACCGCCGACGTGCGGGTGAGGTTGGCGGCGAGAGCAACGCTGGTGGCGTGCTTGCAGGGCCCGCCCCCCGACGCATTGGAGGAGGTGTGGCCCCAGGCCTCCGGGATCCAATAGTACCCGGTGGGGCTGAGCCACCCCGCGTTGAGGTCGGCGGAGTGCCACCAGACGTCAGGGTGGCTGGGGGTCAGTTGGTCCACGCTCAGCGCCCTGGTGTCGCCGGGGCGGACCGCTGGGTGGTCGTGTAGTCGGACCTCTGCTCCAGCAACCGTGCTTGCCCAGGACCGGAGCGCCGTCACATATTCCCGGAGCCACGCCGGGCCTGCACGCCATTGCACGCCATCCTCTGATCGTCGCGCGATCGCAGCAGAAAAAAAAAACCAAGAAAAAGACGCACAACCAGAAAAATAAAAGCGCAAAATCGATTTTTCGGACCTCAGAAACCCCCACAAAAATTTTACGCCGCTGTTTGGCCAGGTCGCAAAATTTAGGACACTCACAGAAAAAGAAGAACAACAGAGTCGCGACGGCGACGAAGATGAGCGTTGCTTGCCCCAAAACACCTAGCAAAGTGCGTGTCCGAGGCGCTAGGGACTTGTGCGCGCTCCAAGTACAAAGAAGATGAATAGAGGCGAACACCAAGAACAAGCCAGCCGCGACGACGAAGAAAATGAACATTGCGTGCTCCAAACCACCTAGCAACGTGCGTGCCATAGGAGCTAGGCGGCTTGTGCGCGTCAAAAAAAAAGAAAAAAAAAGATGGAAACACAACAAAAGGAGAAACACCAAACCACAAACAAAGAAAACACGACCACGGACCACGGGAAAACAAAGGTATGACAAACAAGTATGTTACGGCCCCATGCATCCTACATATCATATCCACCGCTACACATGCGTAGAGGAGCAAACCAAGTATGTCGCGAAGGAAGGCGCCCAAGGGACAACGCCGCACGCAAAAAAGATCGACAAACCACCACGCACGTCATAAGGCATGCCCACAAACACAAACCACAACCATATATCCCCCATATTCCTCCACAGCTTCCAAGCACCGCGAGATACACGACGAAAGAAAAAAAAACAACAAAAGCGCAAAAGGTATGGGGCGGCCACGGACCATGGGGAAAAAATGAAAAGGCGAACAAGTATGTTAAAAATACGAAGAAGGGCGCCAAGGGAGCGCACCACGCATGCACACCCAAACGTACACAAGGCCGCAAAGTGAAAGAAAACGGAGACAAGGTCAAAGAGAAACATGGTATGAAACCCCACCCCCGCCCCACTCACACAACGTGCACACGCTCTCGCTATAGGCGATGCCCACGCACCACGGGGAAACAATGGTATGGCGAGCAAGTATGTTAAGAATGCGAAGGAGGGCGCCAAAGGGACGGACCACGCACACACGCACACACATAAACAAGACCACAAGGTACAAGAAGACGGAGACAAGAGCAAGGAGAAACATGGTATGAAACCCCACCCCGCCCCGCCTGCAAACACGCACACGCTCTCACTATAGGGGATGGCCACGAACCACGGGGAAACAATGGTATGGCGAACAAGTACGTTAGGAATGCGACGGAGGGCGCCAAAGGGACGGACCGCACACGAAAACACAAACGTACACAAGGCCGCAAGATACAAGAAGACGGAGACAGGACAAAGGAGAAACATGGTATGAAACCCCACCCCCGCCCCACCCACAAACAAGCACACGCTTTCTCTATAGGGGATGACAACAAGAAGCTACACAAGGTATGAAAAGTATGTTACGGAAAAAGAAACACAAAGGCGCCTTCCACGCCCTCTCTATAGGGGCAACGCAAAGAGGTATGTTATCGAAGAAGCTACGAACAAAAAAGGGGGGAGACACAAGGCACAACACGCAAAAACAACCAACCAACCCCCCAAAGACCTGCGCACGCTCTCTCTCTACAGGGGAAGAAAACACGGTGGTACAAATAGAGAGGTACGTAATACGCGTCACGCATACCATGCATTTCTGCTACACGTCTACAGGACCTCTTCTTCTGCTTTTTGAACACGACCATGCCGACCGACGACGAGAAGCAACCAAGGTATGACACACCCCACCAACCACACACCGCAAGCACACACACGCACACGCACGGCAGCCACACCGCGCACGACCCCCCCCACACCACCCACACCAACACGAAGGGCCACACAGCGGACACACACACCAAGACCAAGGAGAAGGGCACCCAGGGCCCCCACCACCACAACCAGAAGACCCCAGCCAGGAGTGGCAGGGAACCACGCGCATGGCCCAAGGCCAAGAGTGGCAAGGGGCGGGGACACCAAACCGCAGACCACCGGCACACCACACACACGCAACCACGCACACCAGCACACGCGGAAGACACACCCACCGCACCACCACACCACACCACCAACAACGCAGACACCACAAACACGCAACACACAACACAGCACGGCCACCGCGCACATCCACACACACCACAAACACAAACACAAACAACAAGGGACACCCCCACCCGCGAAACACACCACCACAACCGGCGGGCCCCAGCCAGGAGTGGCGGGGAGCCGCACATCACCACCGCCGGCGGACCCCAGCCAGGAGTGGCGGGGAACCGCACCAGGGACCCTCAGCCAGGAGTGGCGAGGAACGCCCACCACCACCGGCAGCGAAACCCAGCCAGGAGTGGCAGGGAGTAGCACACAGGAACCTCCGCCAGGACTGGCGAGGGACCAACCACACCACACACCAGCCGCAACCCCGCCAACACACGGCCGCCGCACACCACACACCACACACCACACACCACAAACCACACACCACCGCCGCCAGCGAACCCCAGCCAGGAGTGGCGGGGAACCGCAGCCGGGGCCCTCAGCCGGGAGTGGCGCGGAGCACCCACCACCGCCGACAGCGAAACCCAGCCAGGAGTGGCAGGGAACCGCGCCCGGGACCCTCCGCAAGGAGTGGCGAGGAACGCCCACCACCACCGGCAGCGAAACCCAGCCAGGAGTGGCGGGGAGTAGCATACAGGAACCTCCACCAGGAGTGGCGAGGGACCAACCACACCACACACCAGCCACAACCGCACCAACACACCACCGCCGCACACCACACACCACACAGCACACACCACACACCAAACACCACCGCCGCCAGCGGACCCCAGCCAGGAGTGGCGGGGAACCGCAACCGGGGCCCTCAGCCAGGAGTGGCGAGGAGCACCCACCACCGCCAACAGCGAAAACCAGCCAGGAGTGGCGGGGAACCGGAACCGGGACCCTCAGCCAGGAGTGGCGAGGAACGCCCACCACCACCGGCAGCGAAACCCAGCCAGGAGTGGCGGGGAGTAGCACACAGGGATCTTCGCCAGGAGTGGCGAGGGACCAACCACACCACACACCAGCCACAACCACACCAACACACCACCGCCGCACACCACACACCACACACCACACACCACACACCACACACCACACACCACCGACGCCAGCGAACCCCAGCCAGGAGTGGCGGGGAACCGCAGCCGGGACCCTCAGCCAGGAGTGGCGAGGAACGCCCACCACCACCGGCAGCAAAACCCAGCCAGGAGTGGCGGGGAGTAGCACACAGGAACCTCCGCCAGGACTGGCGAGGGACCAACCACACCACACAACAGCCACAACCCTGCCAACACACCACTGCGGCACACCACACACCACACACCACGCACCACAAACCACACACCAACGCCGCCAGCGGACCCCAGCCAGGAGTGGCGGGGAACCGCAACCGGGGCCCCCAGCCAGGAGAGGTGAGGAGCACCCACCTGCGCCGACAGCGAAACCCAGCCAGGAGTGGCGGGGAACCGCACCCGGGACCCTCAGCCAGGAGTGGCGAGGAACGCCCACCACCACCGGCAGCGAAACCCAGCCAGGAGTGGCGGGGAGTAGCACACAGGAACCTCCGCCAGGAGTGGCGAGGGACCCACCACACCACACACCAGCCACAACCCCACCAACACAATGCCGCCGCACACCACACACCACAAACCACACACCATACACCACACACCACCGCCGCCAGCGGACCCCAGCCAGCGAGGGACCAACCACGGCACACACCAACCACACCCACACCCACACCAGCAGCAGGTGCCAGCCTGCCCGTGCCACACACCCACACACACACACACATACACCAACACACGGAAGGCACACCCACACCCACGCCACCACGAACGCACGACACACACACCAACACAGACACCGCGCGCGCACGCACCGCGCCACAAACACACACACCGACAGGGAACCACAACCAGGGGAGGTGGGGACACATACACAAGCAACACGGCCAGGAAAAGCGAAAAGCGCCCCCCACCACCACCACCACACCTGGGAGAGACGGGAAACCCACCACCGCAAACCACACAGCGAAAAGGGGGGCAGGACAAAAAAGGCCCACATGAGACGCAGGCGAGGGACCCAACCTCAGGGGTTTGGGGGCCCCCCCGGTGACCGTATCGGCCCCACCTGAGCACACGCAATAAGGTGGGATACGCCCGAGACCGTTGGTCAGCGGCCCGCGGTGGCACCGGCCTGGGGGGGTGACCAATGGGTCTGACTGAGAGCACTCCCCACGGCACGTACTGCGGTTCGGGCCGATGCGAGGGGCTGCGGGTAGGGCACACCGTCCATCGGGGCAGGCAAGAGACACGTCTATCCCGCAAGGACTCCCCTGCGACCCACAGTGTACCCGACCCCGGTGTGGGGAACGGCTGGAGTACCTGGCTGCGGAGCAGGTCCATTTGTACCGAGCGGGTAAGAATGGACGGCCCGTACAACAGAGTTACACCCTGACGGGGAGTGCAAACATCGGCCCCCCCAAGGTGAAACACCAGGGGAAGGGACCCGAGCCGACGACGAGGACCCCCCCCCATCCACCACAGCCGAGAAGGCCCGGGCACGGCCGCAGGGGAACACCGCCCCAAGCGACGCGGAAAAGAGACAGAGGGGGAAAGGCACGCAAAGGGGGCGGCGGGGGGACACACCACCAACAGACCCCAGCCAGGGGGGGCGGGGAACTACACAGCCGAGACGGGAGAGGGGCCACGACACACAGCTCCCACACCCACACAGAGCCGCCAAACCAAGCCAGAAAGGCGAGGACAGGCACCCAAATGCACCACCAACACACCACACACACCAGCGCATGCACACAACACACACCACCACAACCGCCACCGACACGAGCCCCCAAAAGCACACCACACACCAAAGCGCAAGCACCGCCCACACCACAAACGCACGCAACACACGAAAACCCAAAGAACAAGAACCCAGCAACCCCCCGCCAGGGGAGCTGCAGGGACAGCAGAAACACCACTAGGACCCAAAGGTGGACCCACCAAGCCCTCAGCCAGGACTGGCGAGCGGCCACACCCAGCAACACCCAACCAACCATGTCAAAACCCAGGACCAGGCACTACGACGCCCGCACCAGCACCGCCACCAACACCCAAACCAGACGCCACAACACCCTCACCAGCGGAAACACCCGGAACCAACGGAGACACCGTCGGCAACACCAGCGACCCCAGCACCCAGCACAACACCTAAGACACCCTCACCCACAACAATCCAACACAAGAAGCCACCCAACACTGACCAACGACCGCACCCGCGCCCCCCACCAACCCACACCCAGAACCACCGCCACCAGCATCCACACCATCGGAAACACCAACACCACCAACAAACAAGCCAGCACAACACCCTCACCAACACCATCACCGCCGGCACCATCGCCTACGAAACCGACGCACACCAACACCGGTTACAGCACCTACATCACCCAAGCCAACGGCATCAAACACACCATCGCCAACATCACCCCACCATCAGCGTCGCCACCGGCAACCTCCGCCACCAGAGGAAACCAAAGCCACCACCACCGGTGAACCAACAAACCACCAAGCCCCGGCCAGGGGAGGCGAGGGCACACGCACAGAACCATCAACAACAACACCCTCGCCACCAAAGCAACCACAGGGCGCCATCCACCACGCAGTCACCAGCGGCACCCACACCACCGGCGCCACCAACACCACCCTCACCCACGACACCACCCGGGCATCGCCTGCACCACCCTCACCAACAGCATCACCAGCAACCCACACCACCTACTGCACACCCTCCCAGTCAGAGCCACAGAAACCAGCCAGCGCCCACCCCCGAACACAGGCCACTGACCACCCACACACAGACCCACACCAACCAACAGCAGCATCAGCAACATCAGAGACGCCGTAAACCATAGCAACGACCTGGCCAGCGGCATCACCAACACCGCCACCAACAGTGCGACCTCAGCAACAACAACCCAGAGCGTCAACGACAGCCGCCACGGCGACACCACCCGGTACAACACCATCGACATCAACGACGCCAAGGGGGCCAACACGCCGGCCAGCAACGCCCATGGGAACCTCCGCCAGGAGTGGCGAGGTCCCACCCCCACCCTCAGAACACCACCGTCCACCAGGGCATCACCTACAGCGCCCTCACCTTCGACATCACCCACAGCCTCGCCGGCGGCGCCCTCGCCAACACCGCTACCAGCACCACCGACAGCGGCAACACAGCGCCACCGCCAACCACCCACAGCACCAGCCTCCCCAACACCGGAAAAAACCGGCACCACCCGACCAGGACCACAAATCGACCAACCACCAGCCACAAGTGGCACGCCCGGAACCACCGACCACCCAAACGCAGGCCGCGCCCAGCACCAACACCAACAACAGCCACGCCAACAGACCACCACGAGACACGCCAACCACCAAGTATCAACTATGACACCCTCACCATCGGCAACACCAACGCCGCCAACACCCGCGGCACTATCGACACCACCATCTACCCCACCAACGACGGGCCAAGGTGCCGTCACCTACAACACCCCTACCACCACCACCACGACCCCGGCACCGAGTAACACCTAGGGCACCCCCACCATCGGCGTCACCAAGGACGCCAGCACGGCTGGCGGACAAACGCCACCAAGCCCTCAGCCAGGAGTGGCGAGCGCCCACACCCAGCAACACCCGACCAACCACGCCCAAAACCAGGACCAGTAAGTGCGACACCCACACCTGCACCGCCACCAACACCCAAACCGAACGCCACAACACCCTCACCAGCGGAAACACCCGGAACCAACGGAGACGCCGTCGGCAACACCAGCAACCCTGAGACACCCTCGCCAACATCGAACCAACACAAGAAACCACCCAACGACCATGTTACACCCAAGGCGTTACAACCGCGCCACCCACCGACCCGCACCCAGAACCACCACCAACAGCATCCACACCATCAGAAACACCAACACCACCAACAATCAAGCCAACACAACACCCTCACCATCACCATCACCGGCGGCACCGCCGTCCTCACCATCGCCTACGATACCTATGCACCGACCAACACCAGATACAACGCCTACATCACCCAAGCCAACGGCATCAAACACACCATCGCCAACATCACCCCACCATCAGTGTCGCCACCGGCAACCTCCGTCACCAGAGGAAACCAAAGCCACCACAACCGGTGAACCAGCAAACCACCAAGCCCCGGCCAGAAGAGGCGAAGACACACGCCCAGAACCATCAACAACAACACCCTCGCCACCAAACCAACCACAGGGCGCCATCCACCACGCAGTCACCAGCGGCACCCACACCACCGGCGGCACAACCCTCACCAGCAGCATCACCAGCAGCCCACGCCACCTACTGCACACCCTCCCAGACAGAGCCACAGAAACCAGCCAACACCCACCCCCGGACACAGGCCACTGACAACCCACACACAGACCCACACCAGCCACCAGCAGCATCAACAACATCAGAGACGCCGTAAACCATAGCAACGCACGCAACGACCTCACCACCGGCATCATCGACGGCACCACCAACAGTGCAACCTCACCAACAGCAATCCGGAGCGTCAACGACAGCCACCACGGCGACACCACCTGGTACGACACCATCGGCAACAACGACACCAAGGGGGCCAGGGCCAACACACCGGCCAGCGACGCCCATGGGAACCTCCGCCAGGAGTGGCGAGGTCCCGCCTCCACCGTCGGAACACCACCAGGGCATCACCTACAACGCCCTACAACGCCAACACTCACAGCTCCCCTGGCGGCGCCCTCACCAACACCATCACCAGCACCACCGACAGCGGCAGCACGGCGACACCGCCACCCCCCCGCAGCATCGACACCCTCGACCACAACCGATGCAACACCTGCCACTACCTAGACTACACACCCAAGGACAGCCGAAGGAAATAACCCAACACCAGAGACAACCGGCACCACCAGGACCACAAGCCGGCCAAACACCAGCCACGAGTGGCATGCGCGGAACCGCCGACCACCCAAACGCAGGCGGCGCCCAGCACCAACACCAACAACACCCACGCCATCAGACCACCACAAGACACGCCAACCACCACCGTGACACCCTCACCGTCGGCAACACCAACGCCGCAAACACCCACGGCAATATGCACACCACCACCAACCCCACCAACAACGTGCCGAGGTACCGTCACCTACAACACCCCTACCACCACCACCACGACCCCGGCACATAGTAACACCTAGGGCGCCCCCACCAACGGCATCACGAAAGACGCCAGCACGGCTGGCGAACAAGTGCCACCAGCGCCGCCCACCGGGCCCCCAGCCAAGGGTAGAAACAGCAACTGCACACACCGTCACACCCACCGCATCGACATCACCCGGAGCATCGTCAACATCGACCAGGGGTCCCCAACACCCAAGCAGCACAAAACACCGCAGCAACACCACCACATCCACCACCCTCACCACCAGCGACACCAGCGGCACCCTCCGCCAGGAATGGCGAGGAGAAAACCCAACAACGCGGAGCCACCCAGCGTCCCCGGCACCCTCACCATCGGAGCGCCACCACCAGCACCAACCCCAAACGCACCACCGTCACCGTCACCAACGCCACCGACCCCTGACGCAACAACCACACAGCCCGCACAAACGGCACCAGCAGAACAGTCACCGACACCACTTGCACCACCCTCACCAGCGACAAAGCCCGGTTAACCACCTACGACCACGAACCGCAGGCACTAAAAACCAGAGCATCGCCGACAACACTCCCGGCCAACACCCGCACCGCCCTCAAGAACACCACGGAAAGCAGCACCGTCAACCGATAGCCACGACACCCTCACAAACCACCAGGATACGGGTCCCCCTTCCCACCCCCCACCATCTGCACAACCAGCGACACCATCAGCAGCACCAACCGAAACACCGACGACGGCAGCCTCACCAACAACCGACACCCCCACTACCGCTGCCACCCACCAGTCACGCCACCCACCGTCGGCGCCACCCACGAACGCCGCACCCTAAACCACACCTACACCCAAAACCCGCAGCAGCACCAGCGGACAGCCCACCAGCGACATCACCCTCTGCCAGAAGAAGATGATCAGCACCAGCAGGAAAGGCAGCCCATAGCGCCCAAAACAACCCAAACACCTCCCACACCCGGACCCACACCCACCAGCAGCGCCTACGCCGACCCACCATCAGTGTCACCGACACCCGGAAAGACACAAACCTCGAAGAACTAACGACCACAACACTGCCGCCACCGCACCCACACCGTCAGCATCACTGCCGGAATACCCGGCCGGGCCGTCAAGGCCACCGCCGCCCATGGCACCACCTACACTCACCAGCGCCACCACCACCCCGCGCGAGGCCAGGAACCCCTGGCATCGCCAACGGCCTCAACGAACATCAACACCACCAACACCACCACCGCCGGACGGGGACTACCCACAAACCAAGAACAGCTCCAACACCAACAACCAATACACCACCCGCGGCACCCCACCGTCGCCAACACCAACCTCACCACCACGGCACCTATCACACCTCCACCACCGGAGGCGACGTTGGCCACACCACCCGTCATCTACAGCACCCTCGCCACCACCGCCACGTCCGGCCCACAAACGTTACGCCCCCACGGCCAGAAACAACACCCTCACCATCGACACCACCGGCAACACCACATACGCCCCATACGTCCTCCTCGCCATGCTCACCAACCATCACCCTCGCCATCAGTGTCCACGACATCAGAGGCACCAACACCACCGGCGACGACGACAGCGACAACAGCTGACCCACCAACTAACCACCATCAACTAGCCCAGCACCAACCTAATCTACGCTAACGCCCATACCACCCCCGCCAACAACACCGCCAGCGGCACAATCATCCACTCCGGCACCCACACCACCCTCACCACCAACATCACCACCACCCCCCAAGGGTCAGGGCTCGCGGGGAACGGAACGGCAGAGCGAGCACGCCACCACCCGCACGTGTCGCCCACCCTATCGTACACCGCTCCGCAACACGCCCCCCCGCTTACCCCGACAGGACGTGCGCTGCAGCCCACTGCTGGGACAACGACTACGACGTCCTCCCGGCCATCCGACACCTACTGGCAGCCACGGCCCCGTGGCCACAAGCCCACCAGCAACCCACGGAACCGCAGGAGCGCGACCACCCCATGCCACCACGCTCCATATCCCCCGCGTCCACCGCAGACCAGAACGCGGAACACCAGCGAGAGGAGCCCGACCCCGACCGCGCCACCACGCCCCCCCCCCCCCCCCCCCCCAAAGGACATCTACGCCACACTGGCCAGCACCCTAGCCCCCATGGACGCCGAGCAGTACTACCAGTACATCCAACGAGACCTCCCTGAGGACCACGCGACCCTCCAGGGGTGGAAGCAGGAGAAAAGGAACGACAACCAGTGGGACACAGAGGAAGACCTTCTCTGGGAAGACACCTGGAAAGGCACCACGGACGCCTTCCTGGAAGCAGCAGCCGAAACCTACCCCCGCCCGCTCGGGGACACTAGACACGGCCTCCACGCCCTCCTAGCGTTCCACAGCTGGAAACACCGCCACACCATCACCCTCCACCCCCTCGACCACAATCCACACGGATGGACACCTGAGGACGGCGCCACCGCCGCCATCACCGTACAGCAAAGCCCCGAGAACCCGGAGGACTACCACATCACCTGGAACGATCCGGTGACCCACCCCCCCGCCTCCCCCACCCTCCCAGATGTCTTTGCCACCATCAGCGCAGAAATCCAGGAGGCGAAAGCCCCACAACAACTGGACTAAGAGATGCCCCAGGCACCATCACCACCAACCACACAAGAAAAACCCCGCACAGAGCCCCTCACCGACCTCATCACCACAATGGAGCTCCCCCCACAACACCGCACCACCCCGGACCGCAACGGGTTTCGAGACCTGCCACGGGAATGGGCGGTCCACAACGGCACAGTCCGATGGGACAAAATCACACCGGGCCTCCAGGCCATCCGCCTCCACTCGATCACCGAGCCCACCACCACCTGGGAACTACCAACGGGCCGCCACCACCTCCTCCTCACCGTCCAAGGCGATGCCACAATCACACCCACGGAGGGAGACCCCGTAACAGCAGCCCCCGCCCACGCCGTCCACATACCCCCGCAAGCATCGTCGGTACCTATGACAGTACATCCAGGCCCCACCCCATGGCAAGCCATCGTCATCACCTACCCCGCCCCCAACGACCAGACACACACCTGGCAGCAACGGTGGGAGGACATCCGGGGGGACCTCCTCCAAGAACACCTAGGGCTCACGCGCAGCCACCACACCCTACACCCGATACGAGGAGTAGGCCAAGCACCACACGGCATACACACCCCGGGATTATGGGCGTACGCCACACCCATAAACCCACAAGCAGCGGAGGACATCAAGACCGCCCTATCCATCCAGCAAGCCCAGACCCAAACCCCGCACCGCAACACCCAACAAGGCTACACCATTTGGTGGGCATACCAAGACCACGACACCCTCACCCCCCAACCGGGGCCCCCCCCTCTAGACACCAACACAACCGCCCTACTCCAAGCTGCAGCAGCGGCAGCCACACAGGTAGGGGCCCCGGAAACCTGGGGCCCACAATAGCTGGTCGAAACCAAAGTGGGGCCCCACGCGAAGGCCCAAGAAAAACCCCCAACACCGAAGCCGCTCCACCCCCCACTCAAGCTAGACACGACGGAACACAACCCCCAGGACAAATGGGCGACCCACTACATCATCCCCCACACCACCACCCGCAAGAACGACGCCGCCAAGATCACCGTCACCCGCCACCTCCCCCACACCACACAGGTGTATGAGCTGACGGCCCCCAATGTCCTCTCCACCCGTCGCCGACACCACGAGCGATACACCACACAGGCGAAAGGGGCCGCCGCGGCCACCCTGTACACATGGGCAACACGGGGGGACCTCCCACATCCCACCCTCCACCATGCCCCCTCCTGGCCCACCCCCTTCCACACAGCAGACCGCCCGAACAAGAAGCCCAAACACACAGGTATGCACACCCCCGCCCAGGAGGCCCAGCACCGACACGATGCGAGGCGCAGGGCCCACACCCTCCACGACGACCACACCCTCCCCCGCATCAGCGCCCCCCCCGCCAGAGTGTCAGATGCCACCAACAACCGCACGATCACAGGCATCACCACGGACTGCCTGAACCCAGCGGCGTCGCGGGCAGACGCCATGTGGATCAGCGAAGGGCGCTCCCACACACGGGCGGTGGCGCGCCTCCACAACATCCAACCCCACAGACTCCAGCGCGCCGTCGGACCCTTCACCGTACACGTCACCCCGTACGGCATCGACCACCCCCGGTGTGAGCACCATGACCCCCCCTGCTCCACCCCATGCACCTCGCCCCTGCGCCAACCGCTGCTGGCCCCCACCATCACGGGCAACATGTACCTGGGCACCGTACCGGGAGACCGGGGCATATACATCCTGCCCAACAGGTCCAGGGAACACGCCATCCTCCTCAACGGTGTAGAATGCCTCGCCCTGGGACCGCCCCCACCAAAACACCAACACCAGCACATCCCGGGGGACAAAGAGACACAGGCGCAAGACGGGGGAAAAAAGGCCCACCAACGCGCCCTAGCCCACATCACCGTCCACCCCGCAGCCCACCTACCAAAAGACTTCGGCACGGAGCGCCACATCGTCCTGGAGGGGCAAGCCCACCACATCATCACCGCCGCCCTATACACCCTCGCCGCCCACGAACGCCAATGGGACTCCACAACCATCCCAGCGATGCCCCTACCAGCGCAGGGCCCCAAAGATCCCGTCACCCCCTTCGACATCGATCAACTTCTAAGCCGCAGGGCCACCCCACACCTCCACCCCTGCAGGATAGAACTAGCCATCGCATCGTGGGACACCCTGGACACGCCCCCCCAACCACCAGCCATCCACATCCTCAAAGCGGACGCCCAATGGTGGGTTCTCCACTGGGCACACGGAGTCCTCATGGCGGCCCAGGCCTATACCCCGGAAATAGACCCGGAAGACCCCCCGTGGGGCCGGCAGCGACTCCTCCAGGCCACCACCCTCACAGGCCGCGAGGGAGCCCCCTGGGAAGCCCTCCACACAGCACTCTACTGGGCTCAAGGCTCCCCCAACTGCCCAGACACGTCGGAACCCACGGAGGCCTGGGTCATGCAGGCCAAGGCCATGAGGAACTACCACCTTCACCACCCCTTCAACGACAGCCCGGCCGCACTGCCATGGCCATCCGATCCCCCGGAGACCGTGCGCAAGCTCGCCGACCTCATGCGCAGCCACGCGAAAGCGAACATGCAAACGCCGGCAGAATCCCCACTGAGGGATCCGGGCCAGCAAGCAACGCACCCCTTCTTCGATCCCCACGCCCCCCCAGCCCCGCTACCTCCAGTCCCACCCAAACGAGCGAGACGAAAAAGGGGCGCACCCGCCCCCAACCAAGCCGGAAAAGCAGCGACCTCCCGACCCCCCGCACCCCACCCGACCCAGCCGGCGAACCCAGACCAAGCATCCTCGTCATCCTCCCTCCCATCATTACCACCGCCCAACCCGGACCAAGCATCCTTATCATCCTCCCTCCCATCATTACCACCACCCCACCCGGACCAGGCATCCTCATCATCCTCCATCCCGCCACCAGCACCGCCCCCGCCCGAGGCGTACCCAGGATTCGAAAAGGGCGCGAAGGTCCAGCAGCCCTTCCGCAACGACCACACAGGCGACTGGATCTGGTGTGAGGGCACGATCCAGTACCGCCTCCGCGACCCGGGGGACAACGGGGGCCACAGATCCGGGTGGTCTGGCACCGCCAAAAGGAGCTAGACCAAGGCAGCAGCGCCCCGGACAAGCCAGAAGGCCACACCCTGGAGCTCACCAGCGCCCACCCCATCCGACTCCGCACCGAAGAGAACAAGGCCCACAGAGGCACCAAATACACTGGGGAGCTCCCCCCGGAGTGGAGCCAAGGCCTCCCCCCGCCGCGCCTGCCCAAGCGCCCACCAACCAGCAAAGAGTCCCCGAGCCCCAGTCCCCCTCCCTGACGGGGCAAGGGCCGAGGGCACAAGCCTCCACAGCCCCGGCCCGCCCCCACCGAGGCCACTGTCAACCTCCTCGACCTCAACCACCCGGCCGTCACATACTCCAAGGATGCCACAACCGCCCTCCAGGAGCTCCCGATGGCACAGGGGCCGGGGTGGGTTCCCCACCTCCTCACCTTCCAGGAACAAGGCCTACAACGCGACGACCCCCCAGAAACCACCCCCATATATACCCCGGACCGAAAAGCGTACAAATGCTAATGGCACAAGGGGACCCCCCTATACGCCCCAACCGGCATCCACGTCCACCTCGTCCACCACCCCAGCGTCCCAGGGAGGCTAGGTGTCTATGAGGTCGTCGGGGACGGATGGCAACTCTACGTCATCAACGCCCACGTCCCCTTCGGCGACGCCACGGAACCTTTCTTCCAAACCCTGGCCGAGGCATACCGCCAGATGGCCATACTCGCCCCCACAATCATCATCGGCGACATTGACGCCGCCCCCACCCCGGCGGACCGAGGGGGACAGGCCGCACCCCAGGACCATGCAAACCGCGACACCATCGAAATGCTGGGGCTCGTGGACCTGACGGCCAACCTCGAAGGCCAACCATCCCACTTCCCCCACCAAACAGATGCCGCCCCATCCCGCATCGACGTATGCTATGGCGACCCCACCACCATCATCCGGGCGGAGGCCCGATATGGACCCCTCCCGCTGGGACCCACAGGCCATAGCCCCCTGGACATCCGCCTCACCATCCCCAACCTTCCCCCCAGCCCCCCAGAGGATGCGGACCAAGGCCTACCACCCCCCCTGAAGATGCCCCCACTGCATGACAAGCATGCCTGGTCCCAATATCACAGGGCCATAGACCGCGCCCAGCGCATCCAACCAGACCCCACCGACCTACTCACAGCCATGCGCACGGCCGCCGTCACCTGCGGCTTCCAGCAACACCCCCACATAGACGACGACCAACCACCCACGGCCCTAGGGGACATGCTCCATGACCTCTGGCATGCGAAGCAACAACTGGCGACCCTCCTCCACACCGACATCCCCCAAACCCGCCGCCAGATACACCACTGCAGGACGCAGATAGCCCACGTAAGGGCAGACCTGCAGCGGTGGCACATCCACAGGCAACAGGGCATCGCCCAGGAACACGAACGGTATACGCAACATGAACTCCCCTACAAGGCCATCCGCCACCTCAACGACGCCATGACCGACACCGGCCACCGCACCATCACCACGGTCCGGCAGGAGAACGGCTCCCTCACCAACGACCCAGCCACAGTGCTCCAAGCCACCCAAGAGAGCTTCCTCCTGCAACACACGCCCACCCAAGACACACTGGACCCAGACACCCAGGCCAAAATCGACCGCCTCCCTCGGGTCTTCAACCACGCCCAGAGGAGGCAACTGGAAAAGCGCCCCTTCACCATCCGAAGTCCGAAAGGCCATCCACAGTCTCCGGCAACACAAAACCCCGGGCTATGATGGCCTCCCTGCGGAGGCATACTACCGCCTCCCCGCCCACCTCCTCCGCATCCTCGCCCACCGCCTCTGGGACATCGTCACGGGGCAGACCCCCCTGCCACCAGACTGGGAAAACGTTGTCCGCCCCCTCTACAAAAAAGGGGACTGGGCAAACCCGGACAACTGGCGCCCCATAGTCTGTGCGGTCACGGAGGTCAAAATCGTCTGGACCATCCTCCTACGCCGCATCCGCCCCCACCTGGACCCCCACATACCAGCCAGCCTCTGGGGGGCCATCCCAGGCCGGTCTCCACACGAGGCCATCGCCTCCAGGACACCATCGCCGACATGGACCCGGTGGACCTCATCATCGCCTCCCTCGACGTCAAAGGAGCCTTCCCGAACACCCCCTGGCTCCTTCTGGAAGCGGTGTGGAAACGCCTCGGCCTCTCCTTCTACAACTTCGCCTCCGGCTACATCCGCACCGGCAAATACACGGTCCGCACTGGAGCAGGCCTCACCCCCTTCCTGGAGCCAGGCAGCAGGGTCCCCCAAGGAGGAGCAGAGGGCCCCTTCCTGTACCTTCTAGTGACGCTCCCCCTGGCCCTTGCAATCGAACAGGATTACCCGGCCTACGCACCCTACCCCCTCCTCTCCCCCCTGGTGGGCTTCGCGGACGACACCAACCTCACGGTCGCGCACACCCCACACGAAACCCATGCCCCCGACCCCGGGCCAACGGTCACCCAACAGGCCAATGACTTACTGGACGTGACCGTCTCCTACCTCTCCCACAACAACCTCATTGTCCACCCCACAAAGTCAGTGGCCATGATCAAGGGGTCTGCCACACCCCCCATCCTAGGGCCACAAGGGCCCCCCATGCAAGTCGTGACAACCACCACCCACCTGGGGGTAATCCAGGCCGCCAACCCTGAGGACACCACCCTCCCTCCCAAGTTGCATTCACACCTCGCCCATCTCCCCAGATATGCGTCCCCGACCACCAAGGCCCTCTCCCTGTCCCACCAGAGCCTGGCGTACTACCTCACCGGAGTCTGGAACGCCTCCATAGGCTTCCAAGCACTCCACCTGACACACCCCACCACGGCCCTCCAGCCGGCCACACGCGCCGTGACCAAGGCATGGGCAGCACACGGAAGCTGGCCCACCTCCATACCCACCCGCGCCCTCCGAGCGGCATGGCCCCACTATGGGGACGCCATAGGGGACGAGGTGAAAGCGGCCTACACCAGACACACCGCCCTCCTCCTTCACCGCATGACCCACAACCACTCACCGGAGGTCCGCGAGGTCACCACAATCCGCCTCCAAGCCGCACAACGGGCCCGCAACACATGCCCGCGCTGGGTACTCCACCAGACGGGCATGCCCACCAACATGAACACGCGCCTGTGGAACCACCTGCAGCTTCTCCTCCCATCCCCACACCACGCCATACTCACCAACCACACGCGCCCAGAGGAAGGGCCTCTAGCGGTCCTCTGCGGGGACCTCCACCATCACCCCAAGGGCACCATCCACACCATAGACCTTGTCGGGGCCTCCATCACCGTAGTATACGTCACCCTCCCCCAAATGCGGGTCCTGTACCACAGCGGGGCACACCACACCCCCTTTCTACAGCTTCCCGAATGGCCTCAATACCGCCTCTTCCACCAGTACCTCACGCAGACGGCACGAGCAGCGGGGCACACTCTGCCGGGAAGCAAAGACATGCAAACAGCCTACCGAGAGTTCACAAAGCAACACCCCCAACCCATCCCAGTGACACCGCCCTACGCACCCAGCGGCTCGAAAAACGAACCCGTCCTCCCGGTGACGGGCCCAGTCCCACCACTAACCCTACTACTGGCCCCGAATGAAGCCAAACCCACGCAGACCACCGTCATCGGCCACGGGGCAAAATGGCGCATACCGAAACACCACATGACCGCCCGAGACCTACCACGGGTCCCCCATGACTCCCAGAGCATGCCACGCACATGTTGGGCCTGTGACCCCGAGGCACCAACCACACCATGGCCCGTACTACATCTCATAGCATGCCACCACACCCACCCCACAACCCACCTACCACCACAGGCCTACGCATGGGTAGCCCCATGGTTCCACCGCACCGACACTAACCCCACGGTAGCATGGAAACCCGGCCACGCGCCCAAATGGCTCTTCACCACTACACCCACATGGCCCCGCCCCGACCCGGCAGGGGTCGCCATCCGTTACAGCATGTACGAGCCAGGCAGAACGGGCAAGCACGAGCACCCCTACTATCCGCTCCACCACTCCTGCCACACACAGGAGCACCGAACACAAACCCTCACATGCCACGACCTAAACCCAGACACAGCCTACATCCTCCACTACATCTACTCCTACCTCACACAAGGACAGCCGGAGCAGGGACTCATAGCCCTGTCCCCCCAAGCGAAACACATCATCTCCAAAGGAATAGGGGTGTACGCCACCCCCATCCTGCAGCCCACAACCCCAGTAGCCCACCTCGCCACGGGCCTCGCCACATACGCCTACCTGCCCATGAACCCATGCTGCCTCCCACAACCATCAGCGGCGGACCGGCTCTTCTTCACCGACGCCTCAGGCGAATCCGCCCTTACGCCCATCACCGGGGGGGGCACCCTGTAGCTAACCCAGACCGGGGGACACTACCACATGGACCACCACACGGGCCACACCACCTATGGGGCCTCCTCCCACGGGGAGCTAGGGGCCATGGCCGACGCCATCACCGAGATCGCGGCCCACCTACCCGCCCACCTCCCGCACATCATCCGGGTCTGGTTCGTGGTAGACGCCATTGTCGACACAAACCTGCTCCTCCGCATAGCAAGGCATCCACTTCACAAAGCCACCGCGACGAGCCTGGGCACCCAGGCACTGCTGCTCTGGAAAGCCCTTTGCAGCCTTCCCCCCTACGTCCAACTCCACATAGTGAAACAAGAGTCCCACAGACACCAATACTGAAATGGTAAGGTCGACAACCAGGCAGTACACCAGCGCACAACGCACCTACCAGCCCTCCAGATCCCTGACCTCGGCCGAAACCAAACACACCTCCAACACATACCCCCCGTACCCAAGCCCCATCAGACCCCGGACTGGGTACCAGAGGACGCCCCCTATTCCTCCCACAACAGAGCATACCACTACCCCAACCCCATCCTACATCTCGCCCGCGTGCTGGGCGACGCAGACGGCCGGGCGCACATCCAGGAGCTCCAGGACAGACTGCAAATCCCCCTCTACCACTCAGCGCTGCGCCCAGCAAACGTCCCAGCCCACCTCCAGAAACGACGCATCCAGCTCCTCAGGAAGCAACTACCATTCCTCACCAGGGTCGCCAGATGGCTCGCCCGCAAACACATCCACGTCCCCGAAGAACACACCCGTTGCCCGTGTGACCACACCACCCCGGAGGACTGGAAACACTTCAAGAAATGCCCCCTCCATACAGGCAGGGACACGCTAGTGGGCTGGTCCCCGGCGGAAACCCTACGACAACACGAAGGATGGCCAACCCACAGCCAGGCACACCAGGCCACCGAACACCTCTTCGGGGATCCCCTGGTCAAAGAAGCCACCATGAGAGGGGTGGTGACACAGGCCCTGCACCGACACCTCACCAAACACACAGAAAGCCCCATGGAGGCAGCAGCGCACCTCCAGCTAGAGGCAGTCCGCAGAGCAGCGGCCCAAATGGTACGCCGCAAACACCTCCTGTTAGCACACTCGGAGCAACTCACCGACCCCACCGCCAGGGAACACATGCAGCGTCTCATCCATTACCATGCCGTGCATGACCCAGACGTCCACTAACCCACTCCGCGCCCCGCACGCGCCCCCCATCTCCATCCACAGGCCTCCAAGACACCACCACAGCGCCCCGAGGCCCATCTCTCACCCAAGAAGCCACCCGGCACCGCCCAGCCCGGCCGAGCCCGACCAGGGCCAACCAGACGTCCACGTAGACGCGCAAAACCCCGGCAACCCATCCAGCCCAGCCCCCCCGGACCCGGGGCACCCCCCCCTCACACCGGCCACCATCCGCGACCCCGACCTCCTCCGAGCAACCCTCCAAGGCAGGGCCCCGACCACCCCCCTGCGCTGGTACCGCCTACAAGAGGACTGGACCAAGCTCACCGTCAAAGCCCTCCGCCACCTGACCACCCCAGGCAACGGCCTCCACGAGACCATCGTAGACCTCGTACTCTGGCGAGCCCGCAAACACACCCAGGGCCAGCACGTCTGGATCTCCCCCATCGAGTGGGGCCAGGCCCTGACACACGAAAACCGACATCAACGTCACGCGCCGAGGGACCGTACGCCTACGACGGGCCCCAGCGGAGAAGGACCACCCAGCGGACCCAAACCGCCCGGAGCAGTGGGAACAGGCCACCGCACCAACCCGCGACACCGCCCTCTGCGCCGCCGGCCTCCGCACCCCAGACGACGACCTCCCCCCCCACCTACAGACAGTGACCACCCCCCGCCGGAGGTCTGGGTTACAGTCCTCGAGCGCGGGCACTACTACGTGATAGGCGCTACGGCTACGTCCCCCGGCCCGCAATGGCTCGTCAAAGGGACAGACACCATGCTCGCCCCAGGGACCGCCCCGCCAGGGGCAGTAGGGGACCCCACCACCCAGCAAAGGGTCCTCAGGGGCGTCCTCCAGCCAGGGAACAAGCCCCCAGCCCGCGCCCTGGCCCAAATCACCTCAGGGAAGGCGGGCTACCACCTGGGATTGGCCATGCTCTGCCTAACCCACTGGATCCAGCGCCGCTGGCCACCCACGGGGACCGTGCCCTGGATTTGGGCCATACCCGGCGCCCACACACAAGTCGAGGCGGGCCCGGACACGCGGCCAAACCCCCCCCCCAGACCGCAGCAATCCCTCAGCTGCGGGTACCACGCCATCCACAGGGTCCTCAGCCGCGTGGGTCTTAGCCCTAAGCTAGCATACCCCCTTCCCGCAACTGATCAAGAGGTCCACCAGATACGCAAGCTCGTCTGTGAAATCCTTGCCGCGGCAGCAGAAGACGGCAAGCTTCTCCTCCAAACCGCCCGGCCTACAACTGGCCAAGCAAGCGCGCCGCGGCGAGCGGACACATACACCGACACAACGCACCCCACCGCACAATCCCCGCCCAAGCCCCTCCCCTCTCGCTGCCCACCCGGAGACCCACACACGCCCACGATCGCGCGCACCCCCGGGCCCCGCGACACAGGCCTCCCCCACCCGCCCGAACACCAGCACACGCCGGCCACACACCCACCCGCCGGACACCCCTCACCACCCCCCACACTCGACAACCCACACACACCCGCCGAGAGGAGCCCCCCGCCCTGCGGCACGCCCACCCCACCCAGTGGCCCGCCCACGCCCCCCGCACACACCCCAGAAGACTCAGGCCCACCCCCCCCGGCCCCTGAATGCAGCCCACGCGAACTGATCCCCCCCGCGGACGCCAACCCACACCACCTCACACATTGCAGGACCCGGGCCCAGCCAAGCCCAGAAGGAGAAGGCCACAGCCCCGCGCCTCCCTCCCCCGCCGCTGCCGACCAGATCGGCCCGCCGGGCCGCCAGGTCACGACCGAGCCCCCCCAGCCACCCGCCCCCAACCTACAGCCCGAGGACATGCCCTCCATCCTCCCCGCAGTGGCCGCAGCAGAAGCCGCCGCCCGCAAGCCCGCCCGCATCACAGCCCAACCCGCGTCCACCACCTCCTCCTCATCCTCAGCCTCAGCCACTTCCTCCACTTCATCCTCCGACCCCCCCCTCCCCGCCGCCCTCATCCTCAAGGCAACGGCAAAAGCCAAAGCCGCGGCCGCACGCACCGACCCCCCGACCCCCACACAGGCGACACGAGCACCCCGGCAACGCACCGGGAAGACCCCCGACCCGACGTCGGCGCCCTCACACCTCCGGACAGAGGTCCTCCTCAACTTGGAACCGGACCCCAACCCCAAACCCGACCCCAAACCCAAGTCGGCGCCCACACACAACACCACAAACGCAACGACACAAACCCAACCGACACCGCCCCAACCCGGACCCTCACCCAAGCCAGGACCCCCCAACCACCACAACCCACGCCCCCCTCACTGCGGCAGCCACCACCACCGCAGAGGCGGCAACCCAACACGACCCCGTCCAAGCCCTCGTCCACATCCCCGTCACCAAGCGCCCCGTCATCCATCCCCAGCAAACCACCACTACCGCCGGCCAAACCGACCCAGGGACGTGGGACCCCTCGACCACCGTCACCGTCAAGCCCGGCCCCCGACCCGCATCCCCTGCCCACCACATAGTGCAGCCCCGGGGGCTGCCCACGATGCCCAACCCCCCACCCCCACAAGGGGGACCGGAAAACCCACAAGGGGTACATGGGCCATACCCGCAACACCAACCCCACCACTACCAACACCACCACCACCCGCGGCCCCAGCACCACCACTACCAACACCACCCCCACCACTACCACTGCCCACCACCCTACCCCACCGGGCCACAACCCCCCGTGCACGAACAGCACCAGCGAATGGGATGGCAGCCACCCAGCGCTCCGGCCGCATACCCCACCTACCGCCAGGGGCCACCCCCCCCGTACCAGCCACCCCCCCCATACCAGGAACCCTATCCCCCCGGCCACCACGTCCACGCCGAAGGGGCCCCCCGGGCCCAACCCCGCCAAGGACAGTCACTCGACCCATACCACCAGCCGCTGCCGCCACCACACTCCTACGTGGCGGATCCATGGACGACAGGGGACCGCCCCCCCCCCCAATACCAGGCGGCACCACGCGAAGCTCCCCAGGACCCGCCGACACCTCCTGACTGGCCCGACTCGAGCGATGAGGCCCGGTCCCGCAAACGGCGGCGCTGCCGCTCCCCCCCCTGCACGGCACACTCGCCCCCAGAGCCCACACTCCTCACACCGCCACCGCGCCTCGGCCACCCACTCGCGCCGCTCCCGCTCCCCCAGGCGCCACCACGACCCCCCGAGACCCCGCTCCCGCCGCTCCCGCTCCCCCGGGCGCCACCACGAGCGCCACCGCCGCCCCATGTCCACCTCCCCTTCCCCCCTCCGGCCATACAAGACCCCCACCCCGAGCTCCCGCCACCACCGCTCCCGCTCCCCCCAACGCCGCCAGGCACGCCACCGCCGCCCCACGTCCACCTCCCCCTCCCCCCACAGGCCCTGCCGGGCTCCCCGTTCCCCCCGCCGCCCATACCCATCCACCACCCCCAGCCCCCGCCACCGCCACTCCCGCTCCAGCGGACGCCACCAAGCGCGCCACCGCCGCCCCATGTCCACCTCCCCCTCCCGTTCCCCCCTCCGCCCGTACCCGTCCTCCACCCCCAGCCCCCGCCACCGCCGCTCCTGCTCCCCCAGGCACCGCCACCCCCACCACCACCACAGGTGCACGTCCTCGCCCCGCCGCTCCAGGACCCCGGGCATGGAGCCCTCACCCCGCCAGGCCCCCGCCCACCTCGCCTGGTGGTCTGCCCCCGCTTTGCAGGAGCTCCGCCGCTGGGTGAAGTGGGCCGGGGGAGCCGGAAGGCACGATGGGGTGCACATGGTGCATACCTTCGAGGAGGTGCGCACCCGCACCCCCGCCGACCCCAACGAGGCCGCCCCAGAGGCCATCATGCCACAAGCGGCATGGGAGGCCCTCCTCCGCGATGCGGTCCAGGGCCTCCGCCCCCCCTACGGCCCCCAAGCCCTGCGCCAATGGCTCCAGGCCACCCACCCCCAGGCCTGGGCCGTCGGCGCCCCCTCCCCGATCCGCCCCTCCCGCCACCACCACACCAGGAAAGGGAAGGACAAGGGCAAGGGGAGGGCAAGGGATGCCAAGGGGCACTCGGGCAAGAGCACACGGAGGGGCCCCAAGTGAGGGCAGGCACCCATAGGGAGAGGGCGCCCGAAGAGACACCACATGGGGGCAGGAAACCACCAAAGAACCAGGAAGGGGCAGGAGCGGGGACCAAGGCGCGGAGGAAAAGGGGACCACGGCAAACGCCACGACCCACACCCAGGAAGGGCATACCACGACGGGGGGACCAGCGCCGCCCAACCCCCGACGAACGCCCCACGACTCCCGGGGGCGCACCCCCCAACACGCACCGCCGAAGCAAGCATTGGACGCCGTATGGATCACACCAGCGCACACCCACCAGCCACCAGAAACCACACGGGGAATGGAGGGCACACCTACACGGGGAGAACGGGCCACACCCACAGAGGAAGCCGCAGGGAACGCCGCCGCACGGCGCACCACCAGGCCCTCACCGCCAGGCGATGACCCCGGCCGCCACAAGGGCCACCTCACAGGCACCGGAAGAGGACAAAGGCACGGCCACAGCGACCAGGGCTAGGGACCGAAACCCCCAGAGGACACGGGACCAAGGCACAGGCCCCCAGGGAGGGCAACCCAGCGGACGCCTACCCAACCCACGAGCCGGAGCGGCACGCCCAGGCCCCCACAGCACGGACCCAGCGAGACACCCACACCTAACCGCACCCCCCAGCCACCAGCCAGCCACACCCCGGCCCGCACTCCGCACCACGACACAGGCCAGGCTGACCTCCACTGACCCACCGCGGCACAACGCGAGACCACAGCACACCGCACCACAGCGCGCCACAGTGTAACGCGCCACAGCACGACGCTACGCGACGCGGCACAAAGCGGCACAACACGGCACGACTGACCCTAACCTGAAGGACTAACCGAAGCAAGCCACCGCACACCCTGGAAGGCGCCGCACCAGCACGCCACACACCGGCACCGCAGGCCACACACGGGGCCACAGCGCGTCCGGCAACAACGGTGGCGGACCACCCAGAAGGTTAAAACCGGCACCGCAGAGGGGAAAGGACACGAACAACCCCAGCCCCCTAACCCAGAGCCACACACAGCCGCCTGGCGCAGCCGCCCAGCCGGCAGAGCCAGGACCTAACCCGGCATAAAGGGGCGCCGAGCCCAACGTGTACATAGCCCACCCGACCCATGGGGCCGGAACACGGCCAAACAGAACGCAACCGCCAACAGCAGCCCGGAAGACATCACTGAATGCGGGCCAGTGCGTGCGCCAGCCCAGGGAAGGCAGAGGGAGGAACAGGCAGGCCCCCCCCAAAAAAAAAAACAACGGAGGGGGGAGGGGGGGGGGGGCGCGAAAACAGCCCACAGCCACCAAACCGCCCGCCAACACCACCAGAGGCGGCCAAACCCCCCCCCAGAAGGCACCGAAGACAGGACCGCCAAAAAGGCACAGGGGGACCACCCAGCCCAAACCGGCAACACCAAGCCAGGGGCAGCGGCCCACCGGAAAAAGGGACACCGAAACATGCAGACACACACCACGAAAAAAAAAAGGAGCCAGCAGCCCAGCCCGAAAGAAAATGGATTGGGGGGACAGGGACCACGGGGCCCGGGACAGGGACACCCAGCAACCGACACCACAAAGCGAAAAAAAAAAAAAGGCGCAAAAAACACACCCTGCCAACCCAGCCAAGAAGGGCAGGGCACAGCCGAGACCCGGGCCCAGCACGCACGCCCACACCGCACGCCGGAACCCGAAACGGCGGGGGGCAAGCGGGGCGCGCGGGAAACCACACACGTCCCATAAGCAGCCCGAAACCGAAGCCCAACCACGAACACCACAAACAGCCGACACTAGAGGGACACCACCACAAATCGTGCCCAAACACACCCACCCAAGACCCGAGCCAGGACTGGCAGGGTTAACAAAACCCACACCCAACCGCAAACCGGACACAAACACAAACGCCGCACAACAAAAGGAAACCCAGTGCCCACAGCGCGGGCACTGAGGCAGCCCGTGCCATGCAGGTGACCCGGCCAAACGAGATCCGAAGACCGGGGGTAAGGCTGCATCCTAAGGCCTGCGCTGCTTTGGGACTCGAGGCAGAGCGTGCGACACCCAAGCGCCTCGGAACCCTAGTACCAAGAACGTGCATGCATGCCTTGGGAACGGGATACGCCAGGAAGTCCGGTGAACCTCTAGGGTTCCGCCCAAAGGAGGGGATGTGCGCAAGCACGGGGGCACACCCTCCCGGCGAGACAAGCACGTCACGCTGGCGGCGATCAGTCCTCCCGGTGTTGCCCGGGGCCGCTTTGTTGGGGGCCAACAGTCAGGTCTAGCGGGATGTAAGCCGCCTCCCCTCTTCACGCGCGGAGCCTCTTCCTGTTCGTCACAGGGGCGACGCCAGGGGGAACCATGGAGCGCCTCTCCACGACCAAGTGCACCTACCTACCTACCTACCTACCTCCCGCCGGTGATTGCGAAGCTCCCATGCGAAATGCCCCAGCTGGAGCATGTGGTCGAGGAAATCGTCCACGGATGTCCCTCCCGGCGGGTCCTAGCAGGCTATGGCGTGGAGCTACGCCTCCGCTGCCTCGGGCACCAGCCCAGAGCAGAAGATTTCTGTCCATACGGCGCCCGCGGAGCGCCACGAGGCCACGCATAGAGCCTTGTCCCCTGGTGGGAAGGGGCGCGCCGCCTCTTGTACCGCCTGGCGGTAGTGGGGCCACAGGAGCCGCGAGTGGGCGAATCCCACATGCATGTGCACCGGGGTCTCCTCCGGTCCGCCGCAGAGGAGGCACGGCTGCGGGAGGACGGCAACGCCTGAGAGCCGCTCCTATCGGACGCGGAGCCTGCGTTGCACCGGCGTGTGGCCGTCCCTGGCCCGCAGCGCTCGGTGGTTGGTGGCCGTCGCGGTGAGGTCCCGGGCGTGGACATAGGCTGTGGCGTGGGCCGCGCCCAGGGGTGTGTGTCCTCGGTGCGTCAGCGCATGGTCCGTCTGTGCCCGCTGCGCGACCGCGCCGAGCTTCCGCATCGTGGGGAGCCGTAGGTCAAGGTGGCCATCATGACCAGCGACTATGAGCTGGGCGTGGCTGGGGTCCGGGGGAGTGTTCTGTAGGATGGTGTCCTGGGACGCCGCCCAGTCCGCCTTGTGTAGTAGGGCGTCGCTGTGGTGGGAGGTGGCTCAGGCATACCAAAAAGGGTGCCCGCCGTGTTGTCCTCGCGCGCGCAGGCCGTCCCGGAGCCATCGCAGGGGCATCTGGTTCACTACCTTCGCCGCGCCCGCAGGGGCCCCCCGTGGCCCGCTCGCGATCCGCGTGTCGTAGGAGGTCGAGGATGACTTCGGCGTCCACCGTATGGACCCACGGCCGGTGGGCGCCGTATTGCAGGGGGAGGGAGGCGGCCACCCCCTCCCGGTCGGGCACCCTGCCCGAGATGGCCACCACCCACGTGCGGCTGAGGTTGGCGGCGAGAGCGACGCTGGTGGCGTGCTTGCAGGGCCTGCCCCCCGACGCATTGGAGCAGGTGTGGCCCCAGGCCTCTGGGATCCAGTAGTACCCGGTGGGGCTGAACCACCCCTCGTTGAGGTCGGCGGAGTGCCACCGGACGTCGGGGTGGCTGGGGGTCAGTTGGTCCACGCTCAGCGCCCTGCTGTCGCCGGGGCGGACCGCTGGGTGGTCATGTAGTCGGACCTATGCTCCAGCAACCGTGCTTGACCAGGACCCGAGCGGTGTCACATGTTCCCAGAGCCACGCCGGGCCTCCGCGCTGGTGTACCACCAGGTGTCCCGTGTCCTCCGGCTGGTCCTCCAGCGCGTGCACTGCCATGTGTGGGTCGTGCGGCACCTCCGTAACTACCAGCAGGGCGATGCCGCAGGGGAGCCCGCGGGGCCTGGGCTGGCCTGCCCCCACCTGCACTATCACCCACTTGGCCTGGAGCTGCGCTTGTTCCGTCGCTCAGGTGCACTGGTCGTCCGTAGTCACCAACCACACCGGCGTCGGCGCGTGGGGTCGTGGGCACAGAGGCTCGGGCCACGCCACATCTGCGTTAGGCTCTTGGTGCTCACCGTCCGCGAGTACGTCGCGGAGGATGTACGGGGGGGTAGCGCCTCTCCCTGAGGTCAGCCATCAATGTGGTGACCACACCTTCGCACTGGATCACGGACCTCAACGTCCGTGTGGACTCAGCGACGCGGGAGCCGCCGGAGGTAGACCTCACGTGGCTCCTCAGGCGCCCCTACTCATTTATCCCCCCAGTGCCCTTCCGCGACCAGTGCCAGCTCTCCCCGACGGCGCTGAGTGACTGGTTGCAGGACCGGGCCTCCATACCAGCGCAAGCCATCTACGAGGCCCGCTGGGGGGTAAACTTCATGCCAGGGGGGGGCCTCCCCCTGGACCGGTTCGACCACGACCAGCAGCGCCACATCACGGCGCATCGCATGGACAACGTCCCGACCATGGCCGTCCTAGCCCACCGTTCCTCCCACCGGGGCACGGTGCTGGATACAATGTGCCTCCTGTGCGGGACACAGCCCGAGACGGCGCCCCACCTGTGGGCCTGCTCGGCTCAATCGCACGAGTGGGGGCCAGCCCGCCGGCGCCTCGCAGCGTGGCTCGAACAGAAGGTGGGGCCACGGGCGGCCCCAGTGTGTCACCAGCTGTAGGGACCGACTGTGCTGGAGCGGTGGGTGGCAGCCCTGCGGACCCCCTCCATGCAGCTGGCCCACCTGGAGTGTACGGGGCCCCACTCGCTGGGCACGGAGTTCCTCCGCCACGTCGTGGAGGAGTCCATACGGATCTGGTACGCCCACGCCAAGGCGCGTGCCACACTGCTGAAGGCCCGCCTGGGCCCGGGCAGCACGATGGCGTGGGCGTTGCAGGAGCTACGCCTGCACCAGCAAGCAGAAAGGGAAGGGGTGCAGCGGGAGCTCCTGGAATAAGCGCGGTCGCCAGAGGCGAACACACCAGGTCTCCCCGACTCCCCCTCCCCCTGCCGAGGCCTATACACTTACGCACAGCGCGCACACAACACACACAGCCCAGCCCGTTTACCTGTACCCGTGGGTAGACATCCCGGCCTTTTGCCTTTTGGTAACAGCGCCTTCGGCACATCTGCGTTAGGCTCTTGGTGCTCACCGTCCGCGAGTACGTCGCGGAGGATGTACCGGAGGGCCGCCGGTGGGTGGTACGCCGCCCCCTGCGTGAGGGGGAATAGGCTGCCCCGACAGCGGTAGCCCCCAACGTGAGGGTGCAGGCCGTCCGGGGTCACCTATGGGCCAGTGTGGGCGTACTGCCTAGCCCTTGTGGGGTGGACGAGTCTCAGGCGGGGGTCGCGCGTGCCGGTGGTGTGGAAGAGGTGGACCAAAGCGTCGCGCCACCCGGGTTGGTTGGTGGGCTCCTGCTCGCGGCGGCAATAGTGAAGGTGTTCATCGCCGCACTAGTTGAGGCATTCCCGCATCGCCGTCGGCCACAGGTCGTCGTTGTCGGGGAAGGGATGGTGCGGCGCGTGGTGCCCATGCCACGGCATCGTGTGTGGCACCGTCGGGCGGCACGTGTTGCGGTGCCGCAGCTTGGCGGTGTGCAGCGTGACGATGTTGCCCGGTGGGGACTGTAGTTGGACGTGGGCCGCCCTGGGGCACGCGATGGGGTTTTAGAGCCCCACTCCCACGGCGGCCAGGGCCCGGGGTAGGCGGTGGACCCATTCGCCCCCCGCCAGGGCTGCGAATTCTGGGACGGGGTAGTGCACCTCGGGGCATATGCCGTGTGTACCGGCGATTTCCCAGAACATCCTGGTGACCTCGGCGCGCAAGGAGGGTGAGCGGTGGTGGACGAGTGTACCCACGAGGGCCACCGCTGCCTGCTGGCACCGCGTAGGCACTGGTGTAAGCCCCAGGGTCCAGTCATCGTGCAGGCTGTCCCGCGAGGCGTCGAAGGCGTATCGCCCCCTGTCCTTCGCGACCTGGACCGTGATGTGGCCCAGGTGGCGCGCGGTGTCGGAGTCGTCGGCGATGAAGGGGGCGACGTATTGCGTCACTCCCCCTAGAATCGCCAGGATGACGTCCTGTACCAATTTAGGCGGCGCAAGGGTGTTGAGGCACCAGTGGTGCACCGCCACCAGGCGCAGGCTGTGTTTGCGCTGCAGGGAGAACTCCCCGTCCAGCTGCAGCTGGAGTCCCAGGTAGGGGACGGAGTCCGCCGCCAGCACCCAGTGCCATGGGTTTTTCAGGTGGGGACAGAGGCGCAGCTGCAGGCCCTGGACCCCCTCCGTGGTGGCCATGGCGCACTTGCGCGGGTTGAGCTCCATGCCCATCATCCCCAGGTACGCGGCCACCGCCTCCACGCCCCCGATGAAGTGCTGCAGCGTGTGGGCCACTACCAGCAGGTCGTCTATGTAGGCCTGGATGAGGCCCCTTTCAGCCTCTCTGGGCGGACGCAGGCAGTGCCCCTGGGCCCTGAGTAGGGGCTCCAGGAGGAGCGCGTACAGCAGGGGGCTTTCGGGGTTGCCCTGCCGGACGCCGCGCAGCATGTGGACGGGTTGTGTCAGCCCGTGCGCGGTGACGATGCGCAGCCTGGCGCACGTGTGGAGGAAGAGCAGGAGGTCGATGACCTCTGGCGGCACGGAGAGGTGGCGTAGGATGAGGTGGAGGGCGCCGTGTGGGGCGGTGTCGAAGGCCTTGCGGGCGTCGAAAAAGAAGGCGTAGTTGAGCCTTCCCTGTTAAAGCTGCCGTTTCGCCATGAACAGGGGAGGGCCGGTGTTGGAGCCCGGGAGGGCCCCTTGTTGCCAGTCACTGACCACTCCGTGTCGTGTGAGCACCTCCGTGATGCGCTGGGTGAGGGGGCCTGTGAGCAGCTTCATGTCCAGCTCGCCCAGGGCTATGGGCCTGTAGTCGTCCAGTCTGGCAGAGCCCGGTACCTTGGGGCTGAGCCAGATTTGTGCGTCCCTCCAGTGCATCGGCGGCGGGGCGCCGCGGAGGATGACCCGGTAGGAGTGGACCAGGAGCCACTGGACGGGTGCCGGGAGGGCCTTGATGAAACAGGCCTCCACGTGGTTCGGACCCGGGGCCTTGCCATCGGCCTTGTCCAGGGCGGACTGAAGGTCCTGCATGGAGTACTGCTGGACCTGGGCCCAGGCCCCCTCAGGGACCCAGGGCACGTGGCGGGTGAGGACCGCCTGGAAGCCGGGGAGGTCCGTCGGCCGTTTGTCATACAGTTCCCGCCAGAAGGCGCGAACCGCGAACATCACGTCGTGGGCCTCTGTGAGGAGCGTTTGGGTGTTGGGGACCCGCACGCTCCAGAGGCCGGACGGGCCCGGGGCCTCTACCTCTATGGCCCCCCGCACAACTTTTTACCGCTGGGCGATGTCCTGGGCGTGGTGGCGCCAGAAATCTTTGATGGCGAAATTGCGGTCAGCCGCCAGGAGTGCGCGCAGGTGGCGGATGTGTTCTTCGAGGGCGGCTGCTTGCCTCTTCACCTCCTCCTGTAGCTGGCCCTGTGTGGCCGGGCGGAATCCGGGCGAAGCACCTCGCAGCTCCTCCGTGAGCCGGAGCGCCGCCTCGGACGGGATGCCATGCCGCGCCGCGTCCACCTGGTATGCCGCCGGCGCGCACGCTGCCAGGGTGTCGTAGCGGAGGATCGCCGCCTGGAGCCGTTTCCCGCTCTCAGGGGGGTCCCCTCCCGCCGGGTCCGTCCCGCCGGGGACGGCTGCCGGCGCCCCACCACACGCTCCAGGGCATCATGCGCCGCGTGGAGGTGTTCAAACACCTTGTCCACCGCAGCCGCGGGCATGGACCCGTAGGCTTGCTGCTCTGCGGGGCCCAGCCAGGGCGCCAGGGAGGGCTCATCCTGCGCGGTGGTGACCGCTGCCCACAGGCAGCGTTGGATGGGCGCGGCGTTGGCGTCGTACGGGAGGAGGCGTCCCTCCGTGTGGCTGTAGGGGGTGAGCATCGCCGCGTGCCCTGCCGCGTTGAGGAGGCCTGGCAGGGCCAGGCGGACCGGGAGGTGGTCCGACCTGACCACCTGGGGGTGTGCCATGCCGCGGGCCCAGACGCTTTCCCGCAGGGACCACGGCAGGAGGGCCTCGTTGACCAGGAAGGTGTCCACCCTGTGCCGGGACGGGTGGAGCGTGGGGGTCATGTCCTCCACGCCGCCTGCCGTGGCGCTCCGGAACCCGCAGGCCTCCCAGCCCGCTCGGAAGTGCTCCGTGGCCGGGTTGGTAGTGGCATCCATGTAGATGTTGGTGTCGCCGGCGAAGACCACCGGGTGTCTCCCACCGAGGCTGCGAGCCGTGGCATACATTTGTATGTCGGCCCAGAACGCCGCCCTTCCCGCCCATGGGGAGCAGCCTGCCTGCGGTCCGTGGACGTTGATGAGGCTGAGGCCTCCCCCGTCCGTGCGGATCTCCAGGGCCGCGGCCTTCCGAGGGACAATTTCCGTGAAACTGAGCACGTGGTGCTCTGCCACGTACTTGCTGCTGACCGCGGTGAGGAGGCCTCCCCCTCTCGAGGTGGAGGTGGCCCCTGTCTCCGCCAGCCGGCTGCTCAAGAAGGGGGTGTACCCCTTGTCCCGGAGCGCCGCAGCCACGTGCATCTCCTGCGCCCGGCTGGTGATCCCTGTTTCCTGGAGCATGATGGCGGAGCCCCCCTCCCGGGGTAGCATGCCGGTGATGAGGTGCCATCGTCGGTACAGGCCGCCGGCCCCCGGCGCCGCCGAACGTGTCCTGGAGGGACAGGTCTGGTGGGACGAGGCCGTTGCGCAGGTTCCCTGAGGGGAGCCATAGGGCGTCGTCCGCCGCGTCCTCCTGGAGTCAGCTGTCCCGCATCGGCATTGCCGCTGCGGCTCGCTGGAGCAGCCACGTCTCCTGGGTGTGCTGGGGCCATGGGGTGTGGGGAGCCCGCTCCCAGCGGGGCCCACAGGGGGGCCAGGGGGGCCAGTCCCGCGGGTATGGATCCTTGTTGGGCTGCACCGCCAGCCCCCGGGGCCGCTCCGGGCGCCTCCTCCTTGCCCTCCGCGTGGCTGGCCGCTTGGGGCGGGGGGCGCCAGGCGTACGGGGCATGCCACGGGGACCTACGTGCCCTCCATTGGAGGATGTGGGAGGCCGCCTCCTTGGCGTTCACCGGGGCGGCGGCGTGCACCGCGTGCCACGCCAGGTGTTCCAGCATCGCCCCGCTTGTGTAGTACTTGTCTGCACATAGGGGGCATTTCGTTGGCTCCGTGGCCCGCCGCGCCGGGGGGAGCGGCACCGACTTGCGGATGGCGCCCTCCGGCGCTGGATCGAAGGGCAGGTTAGCCAGCAGATTCTTGTGTGGCGCCAACGCGGGGCCCGGGGCCGCCGCATCAAGGGCTCGTGTCGCGGGCACGGGTCCGAGACTCTGGACGGCGTCGCGCTGCGTGTCTGCCTGCAGCCACTCTTGCCAGTGAGTGGCGCCAATTTGGCGGTCGGACTTGCCCCTCCATCGCAGGTCGTGGAAGGCTTGTAGCCAGTGGTACACTGTGGTCGGGACCGCCAGCTGGAGCTCTCGGTCGGCGGGGTGCGCCGCTGCCGGCCACACCCCCGGCTTCGCTGCCTTGGCGTTGTCCTTCAGGCGGACTTGGAGCAGGAAGGCGTGGTGTTCGCCCTCCCGCAGCGCCTTGACGATCATGCGAGCGCAGTCTGCCACGCGGATTACGGCCTCGGGCCCCGGCAGGCGCTCGGGGTCGCACACGGCGATGTGCGCGTCCGCCGGGCGGAACATGCAAACTACCCACTGCGGGTTCTGCTGTCCCCGTTGGGCCACCGCGAGGGTACCCGCCGGGCGGGCGTGCGTGATGGGCCCCGCGTGGAGGTCTGGGACGTCCGTGGCCCTGATGGCGTCTCCCTGCCATGCGACTCGTAGATGCTCCTCCTGGTCGGGGCTCCAGACCAGTGCGGGGGGGTAGGCCCACCCCGGTTCCTGCCTCTTGTTGGGGTCGCTGACGGTGTGTAGCAGGACTGCTAGCGGCCAGGGGCCCGCCGTCATATAGTAGGCCTGGGTGGGCCCCTGCTGCCAGTCGACATGGGGCTGGGGCGGGAATGCCCTCTGCCTAGCTGTGCTGTGCCAGACTGTCCAGCGGCCCTCGGGCCAGGATGTGCGACCGGTACCCCCCAGCGTGGCCGTGCAGGATGGCCTGGTAGCCCGCCGCCTGCAGCACCAGCGCTTCCCCCTGCTGAGGCCCGGGACGGGGTGCGCCGCCACCTGCGTCCCTCACGCGGGTGCGCTCGTGGAGTGTGGCTTGCCACGGTTGGGGCGCGTCGGGCTGCGGCCCTTGTATGCTTCCCGCGATATGCGCCGGGCCGTGGTGGTGTACAAGACTCTCCCCGCCACTGCCAGTAGCGCCGCCGTGACGACGTACGGCTGCTCCGCCGTGAGGGGTACCGTTGGCGTGTGCCTTGCGGCTGGCTGGCGGGGCCGGGTGTCTCGGCAGGGGACGTGGGGCAGCAGTTGCACTGGCCGTGCCGCCACGGGACTCATGGTGACGGCCGCAACCGCAAACCCCAGCGCTGTGCGGTCCGTTGGCCTGTACTGCCTAAGCCCCGGGGTGTCCCGGGCGAGGTGCCTGCAGGCCGCCGTCCAGGCCCACGCTCCGCAATTTGTGCGGTCCGGCTCGGCCCCGTCCGCGTTCTTGCTTCCCCGTTGCTGTACCATGGTGGCTGTGTCGAGCGGGGGGCCCTCCAGGCTCTGCCCCAGCGGGAGGGCGGGCGGGGCCGGCTGCGGGAAGCTCTGCGCGCCCAGGCACCCCGGGTGCGTGTGGTACGGGTTCTGTCGGCGGTGCTCCGGGGCCGTCCAGGGGAGGAAGAGGAGTTGGTTCAGGTACCAGTGGCCCTGTGCGGTGGACGGGTTGTGGAGTGTTAGCCACTGTTCCACGACACCTCCCGGGTGGGTGGCCTTGACGCGGTGCTGCAACCCCAGGCGGCCCAGGCAGTTGGACATGCCCGCAGGAAGGATGTGCGTCTGCAAGTAGAGCATCCGCAGCGGCTCCAGCGCCAGGTCCAGCACCTCGTCGGTGAGCTGTTCCGTAAGGGCCGACGCCCTGTGCAGGGCGTGGCGGACCCCGGGTGTGGGGGCCGTGAGCTGGTCGAGCACCGGCCCCGGCGGGTACCGTGCACCCGGGTTCCTCATCCACTCCCTGTGGTGGCTCAGCATGGTCCTCCACACTTCCCTTGTGAGGGCGTGGCGCGGGGCCAAGGAGGGGACCGCCCGTAGGAGGCGGTGGCACGCCGGTGGCGATCGCATGGGTTGCGGGGCGGTCACAGTGATCCACCTGCATGCCGTGTCGGGCACGATCGCCCCAAAATCCACGGTCCCCATGCCCTCGGCGTGGAGTAGCGCCTGGCCCTGCACCAGGGGGAAATACGGGCTCAGGCACCTGTCCTCCTCTCTCTGCAGACTGCGGAGCAGGGCCACGCCGGGGAGTTGTGGCTGTGGGAAGGCCCCCGGGACGGCTTGGGCGGCATGGGCCAGGGTGTCCGTGGGTGAGTACCACAGCGGGAGGATCAAGGGGTCCGGCAGCGGTTGCGCCCCCCCTGCGTCCCATCGCCATTCGGAGTCTGGCGGGGCGGCCGGGACCGTGCCCGTTTGCAGGAAGTTGCGTGCCCTCTTGTCGGGGTGCCGCTGGAGGGTTGCCGCGAGGCTGAACCCCTCTGCCGCGGGCGCCACTGGGAGGCCGCCCTGAGACCTGCGCCAGGGGAAATCCTGGTTGGCCGGCCAAGAGTGGAGGTCCCGGGCAATTTCCTCCGCGGTGCCTGTGGGGGCGTCCTCCGGTGCCAGGTGCCACATGACGGCGAGCACCACCCATGTGGAGAAGGGCCACGCCTGTGGAGGGGTGTACACCTGGATGGTCCACTGTGGGCGCGCGTGCCGCACACGGGATGCATGGAGCACCCCTCGGACCATGTCCGCCGCTAGGACCAGCACCATTTTTGTGAGCTCCACGAAGGTCCCCTCCGCCGGCCCGCCGTGGCAGCCCCGGGTGTGCAGGGCCACTTCCATTTGGCCCGTGTGGGCGACCCGGTCGACGGCCTCCTGGATATTCACGCTGCCGCGCGCAGTCTCATCCAGAATCCAGCCCTGCGCCACCCCGTAGCGCAGGGCTGCGCGTGCAGCCGTGTGCCCCACCACGGGCAGCGCTCCGTCATCGGGGCCGGGTCGGGGGTGTTGCCTGGGGCACAGGTCTTCTCCGGTGCAGTGGCCCCGTTTCCAGGCGAGGCAGAGGGCGGGCACGCTGCCCGCCGGCGGCGTGGGTTCCGCGGGCGTGCTGCCCGCGGGGGGCTCGGGGATTATCTCCAGGTCGGAGTCCGCGCACGCGTCCTCCTGTGGGGGGTCCCCTTCGCCGCCTCTGAGTCCCAGCGCCCTGATGACCTCGTGTGCCGTGTCCAGCGTCGGAGACCTGGGGCGTGTTTTGCGCCGTGCCGCGGCTTCCGCCATTGTTGTGTCGCTGTGCCTAAAAGCAGGGGATGGGGCGCGGATTTCCCATGGCTGGTGCAGGTGTTGTGGACGCGGTGGGGCGCGGGTGGGGGAGCTTGAACGCTGGCTCCGCGGGCCGGCAATTGCGTGCTCGTGTTGGCATCAGGTGCTCCCCCTGTCGCCCGTGTGCCATGGGTGGCCCCGTTGCGAGGGGTGTCTGAGGTCAGGCGCCCTCCCCGACCCGGCTGCCCTCCTCTGGGGGGCTGCCGGGGTCCGCCACCCGCGTGCTGTGGGCGCGGGTGCGCGGGTGTGGGGGCCCAACACTGTCCCCTTGGCTTGCATGCCCTGTCGGGGCTGCGTGCCGCGGGGGTGGTGGCGGCCCTACAGCGTGGTGCCCTTGCGAGCCGTTGTTGCGCACTCTGGGGGCGGCGGAAGGGCGTCCCCGGGGGGGGTGCCTTTCGCCGTTGTGGGGAGCGTCTGAGTTCAGGCGCTTCCCCTCCCCCGGCTGCCCGCCCTCTGGGCGGGCTGCCGGGGCCCGCTACCCACGTGCGGTGGGCGCGGGTGTGCGAGTGTGGGGGCCCAGCACAGTCCCCTTGGCTCGCATGCCCCGTGTGGGGCTGTCCCTCCCCCTGCCGCCCGTCCTCTGGGACGGCCGTCCGGGGTTCCGCGAACCATGTGTGCTGGGTGCGGTTGGTGTGAGCGTGGGGACCCAGCACCGGCCCCACGCCTTGCTAGCCGCTGATGCGCGCCGTGGGGTTGGCAGAAGGGCCTCCCCGGGGGGGGATGCATTTCGCCGTTGTGAGGGTGTAGCAGGCCAGAGCACAACACCAATCCTTCAAATCAGGGACGCAGTTCTGATTTTGTCCTAAGACCTTTCATAGTTCCTGAATAACATGATAATACAACAATCATGATATCTCGATAATTGTAACATACAAACACACACAATCTGAGCGTCTCTCATTTATCTACATTACGTAATGCGCAGCACTATGCGACAATCTGAAGTGCGCGCTTGTGACTGCCGCACTCCGCTCCCAAGCTCAATGATACCCTTGTACCATTGGGCTGAGCCACAGTTTGTTTGTTATAAAAGAGTGGCAGTCACACCCAAAAGCTTTGATACCCAAAACAAAACTGATATTGTCTTTTCATGCAAAAAAAACGTTTTTCATGTTGCATGTTTGTATACCACCAGTTTCACTGTTTTCTTGTAATGGGTGTCTTTGGTGATGGGGATCCGATGCTGAAAATTCTCAGAAGTCTATTTTACAAAATTCAGTGGGGCTCCAGGCAAGTGCTTGCACATACAAATGCAAATCTCTGTGCATCACAACGCAATGTCTTCAAACAAACAGACATGAATGCTAATATACAAAGCCCATTCACTGAAGTCATATATGAGTTAGATTACTTCTGAGATTCGTTCTCTGGATCCTTCTATTGTCTTTGTTGATGCTGATTGGACTCCTGAGCAGAAGTCACAATGGTTGGCCTCAAATGCAAAAAGGCGTGGAACCCAAAGAAAATGGTGGCATACCATGGCAACGTCATTTTGACTTTGTTGACTTGTTGAACTCTTGTGATTCTTGGATGAACCTGAAAAATAGGCAGGGAGGAGGAAGCAAGCTGGTGTAACCTTTATTGGGGCCCTGCCCATTCCTTGGGTGGCCCACCCTCTTTATTTGGTCACCGATACATTACATAATGCAGTGATGGTGTGCTGCAAACCCATACTGGCACATTGCCATACAGAACACAAACACACACCCTGACGCAACCCTTGCGCTGTGTGTGCCGTTCACTACTGTTTCAGTGAGACCCACGCACCTGATCTAGTGGACCAGTCACAACTCCACTTCCAAGATCCTCAATACACTGGTACACACACACAGCAGAGCGCACGCACTCAAACACCGTGGATGTGCATACACACGCGTGAGCGCAAGCACTCGGACGCTAGGAGCGCACTCCCGTGCATATATGCCAGAAATTCAAATTTCAGTCAGACTCACCAAAAGCGCCAAAAACAAGGCAAAGGTGCATGTTCCTGCAACCTTTAGAGCACAAACCAGCGCTTGTCCGACCAAAGCTGGTCGCTGAGACAAAAGTCACTTCTACATTCAGCTCATTTCAGCGAGATTCAGGCCCAAAACTGGCCAAACTCGCAAAAAGCGCGAACCAACACACGCCACAACGGAGAACCTTTAGAAAATTGTTTTTACATCACCTTCAAGTCGACGCCTTTTTCTTTCGTCGTCGTCCTCGGATTCGAACTCCTCGTGTCCGCGGTTGTGTTGTCCCACTGGCACTCGTGGACTCTCGCTTCGGCCTCTCTTCCGTGGCGCCACTCGTGGACCTCAGCGGCGTCGCTTCGTGCGCGCCGGCCCGCGTTTGCGCAAACTCCAAACCTTCGAGACGACTTGGGCACTCTCTCGTGGACGCCGCCTGGTTTTTGCTGTCATCTTTGTGCTGACGCTGAACTCTTTCGTCAGCGCTGCACCCAGCGTCGTCCGTCAGCGCTGTTTTCTGAGCGCAACCCAGCGCTCGTAACACACGAAGTCCTCGAACGCTGCAGCTCTCTTCTTCCCAGGGCCTTGACGTTCTTGGCCCACCCAACACTGGCGGCAAACCCAAATTCAGCGCTGGGTCATACGCGTCGCTTAGCGCTACAGCTTGACACATCCTCAGAAAGGCCCCTTCATGATATGCACGTTCACAAACGGAAGTTGCATACCAAGAGTCTTCTGTCCCCAACTCCTGCAGCACGTTGCGAAGCTTTCGCTGGTGTTCACCGTCGAGCATGCTGCCGCGTCTGCTGCTTCTGCAGCGTTCACCCGACTTGTCCGACTTGGACTCCTCAACTTGTCCTCTTTGGCGGGTTGTAGCACTGCCCTGTGCATATATTCCGTGAAAGGGGGAAAAAAATTGTTCCCGAACTTCGGACGTAAATGCAGATGTCTGCGTCCTGCTCTGCTGCTTTAAACTTCTCCACAGCGGCCACAATTCTTCGCAACCTCAATCTTAACGATGTCCGAAAATTTTCCCAGTTAGGACAAAATTGTAGCAGGCCAGAGCACAACTGCTATGGGTCTTCAAGGCTCAAATATCCTTTATTGCAACTATCTCCAAAATGCAAGATGTTTCGGAAATGCCAAGATACCCAAAATGCAGAGATGTAATGGACTCCAACAGGATCTCACCCCATGCAGCAGCACAATCACCGAAAGCGTTGAACCGTCATTAAATCATTGTTCCAAAGGACCCTGTGCAGAGATCATTGTAATTCAGAGGGATAACCAAAAATAACTGCACACTTCACAGATCGTAATTCGTAATTCTACAACGTAAATCGGTGTTACTCAACACTTCTTGACTATTAAATATTGCCGAATCGTCAGGCCGATCCTACTGCCTTATTGCCAAATCCTAGCTCTGAGCTGCTGCCACTTACACTCCCCTCCCAAGACTCTCAGCACATCAGTGGAAGTGATGAGCGTCTGAAAATTGGTTGAACGGGCCAAAAATCCAGGACTGCAGTGGCAGCCCAGCGAAAGAGGAGTCAGTGTGCTCTCAAAGAGAGCACCACTCAGCACTGCCCTGCATGCAAACCATGTGGTTGTGACAGGCCCATTAATTAAAAGCAACTAATGGCAGAAGACACCCAGAAAAGACTGAGCTCCTACGATTGTCCCTGTGGATTGGCTGTCGGCTTGGCGAGAACCTGAGAAGGAAAGCAGCAAGAAATGACTACTCAGCAATCAATGACCGTCCAAACACACAAGAAAAAATTGAAACAGATCGGGAAACAGGAAAATGGTCACTGTGCCGGCGCAGCCGGTGTCCATCACTGAGCCCTGACCCAACAGGGCATGACAGAGCCGCGCTGCCCTCTGTACTCAGCAAATTGGTGTAGAAGTTACGGGTCATAGAGTATGCCGAAGCATATACTCGAGCCAGCACAGCAAACCTAACACACAGACATACAGGAGGAGAACACAGGATAATTACTGCAAATATTCCATCAAGCCATGACGGCGACAGTAATCCTCAACCCTGTCATTATTGCGACCAACAAACTTCCTGATATCCTCCCAGGTCCGATCAGGATGTCCCATCCATGCTATACACAGCTCCACCTTTCGATAATTTTTCTTGGGGCCAGAACCCCTGTGGTCCAAAACCTGCTCAACATTATAAGTGTCATCACTCGGTGGAAGCTGTCGGTCAGAGTAGTAGCTGAGAGGCACCTTGGTTTTGGGATCAGGGGACCTGTAATACTTCAGCCTCTCACGCTGCAACATTTGCTGACCTGTGGGTCCACTGTTGGTCTGTACCAAATATCTGCCCCCCCCATCCACCTTAAAATTTCGTAGGGACCTTGCCAAATTGGTTTCAACTTGTTGAAATTGGGCTGGTCCTTGCGCGGCAGGTCACGAACCCACACCCTATCCCCCTCCCGGAAGGGTATGTCCCTGAATTTGGCAGTCAATTTGGCTGAAGCGTCGTGGTGCAACTTGACCAGATGGTCATGCACCTGCTTGCGCTCAGAGGCCAGGCGATCAAAAAAATCCTGCGCCTCTTGTGCCCCCTCGCCAGGGACAATGGGCGGACACTCCCCAAATCCCACAGGATCCCTCCCAAAAACCAATCTGTGCGGGGAATAGGGGGCCACCAGCCCAGGGAGGTCATTCAACCCCCACAGTGCCAGCGGCAGTGCATGGTACCAGCTACGTGGCCGCTGGTTTAAAAATTTGCGGAGGGCCATGACCACACTCTTGACCGCGGCCTCCGCCCTGCCGTTTGTGGATGGTTTGTAAACCACACTCGTGTGGTGTTCTATCCCGCTCAAATCGAACAAGTCATTCAAAAAATCAGAATTAATAACAGAGGCATTATCACTGAATACCTCTTTGGGTAATCCCATAAAAAAGACAACCCTTTCTAAAAGCAGTGTGGCTGCTTTCCTGCTGTCCATCCCCAATTTGGTAGTGGGGATGGCCAGCACGTAGCCTGTAAACCTGCAGACCACCACCATCGCGTAGTGGAAGACCACGTCATTGACCTTTGTGTTAGGCAAATCGACAAAATCGATTGCCAGGCTACTGAAAATTTCATCTGGAACAGGGTAGAACTCCACCTCCCCCGGTTGTATGCCCGTTCTGGGCTTGGTCTGCTGACAGACCTCACAGGAGTCACAGAAAGATTTAACCTCCAACCAGAGCTGGCGATCCGTCAACCCAGAAAAGGAGAACTTGCGGCGGCAGATATGATACGTCTTATCCAGCCCCCCATGTATATACGTATGGCATGCTGCAATAACCTTGGTAATCAGACTCCGAGGGACAACATGCTTCCCGTCCCTACGAATACGCAAAGTCCCAGGACTGGGACGGTATATGCAGCACCCTGGAGCCCTGAGATGCGGGTCATCCTGTTGCAGGGACGCCAAAATCCCTTGCCACTCAGGATCTTGCCGATACTCAGGCTCCCAATCAGCAAACAAAACTGAAACATCAGGCGGGACAGTGTTCGCACGGACACTGGCCCACGTCAGATCTGAAACACCATCAGCGCCCTCAGCCACATTGGCCCCAGGGGCACACTGCATGGCAGCCACCATCGCTGCAGGAGACCAGTTCTGCTGACGGATGTTACGCCTGACTGTCCTAAACTTTTTATTCCTAAGAGACCGGGAAAGCGGTGAGGAAGTGCTGTAAACCTGTCTCAATCGGCGTTCAGCAAGTGAAAACTGTACATCATCTTCCTCCACAGCACTGATTGAATCCTGCAAACAAGGAGACATGCAAACACAATCGCTGACATGACGCCACGAATCAGGGCAGCCTTGCAGGGAAGGCTGCTTGGCGCACCAATCAGAAAAAATGGAGCGCACATTAAAGCACACAGAGCGCAGCTCTGCTAGCTGATCTGCCCACTGCCGCACCTCCTGGTCATCGTTGTCCCGTCCCCTTTGGTCCTGCTCAGAACCATGCAGCGACACATCTGGCGCATAATGCATGGCGGGGTAGGCCCACCGCGACAAAACATCAGGAACCTCCTGATTTTCCCCCTTTGTGTACACCACTTCAATTTTTAAGCGGGCCAAAAATTGATGCCACCGGCCTCGCCTCCCGATTGGACCGGACACAGTGTCGAAGTCCTCCCGGGTCCAACTTTCCAGGCTTCGGTGGTCGGTCAAAACTGTGACCGGATAACGCAACTTGACCTGTGCTGACTGCAGCCAACTACGAAATTTGAAGAGAGTGGCCACAATTGCGTAGGTTTCCTTGTCGCGGATGTGCCAGGCCCTTTGGCCCTTGCCAGGCGTGCCTTGCAGTTTGCGGGAAAAAAATGCGACTGGGCGTAACGGGCAACTGCAATCAGCTTCAGCACAGGAGCAGCCCTTCTGCTCCAATACCCCCCCCACTGCATACTCCGAGGAATCGCACCGGATCCAGAACTGCCTGGTGGTATCCGGCAAGTGTAACACAGCATCCTGACAGAGACTTTTTTTCAGTTGCTCGAAGCATCGAACCATGTGGTCACTCCAATGGATGCGGTTCTCCAGCTGGCACACATGTTGACGCAGCAAACGCTCTCTCTGGGCAGCAGACAAACCAGGATGTTGCTGCCTCAGTCTGTCCTGTAACTCCCTCTTGGCCCTCGCAGAAAGTGGTGGATGCGCCGACTTACTCTTGCCTTTTTTTGTTAAGTCCAGGCCACGGAGTGCATCCGTCAAAGGTGCAGCCAGGTCCGCGAACCTGTCTATATAGAGTGCATACCACTGTGCAAATCCTAAAAATGCCTTAAGCTGGGTCGGCGTGTGGATGTCCTGCCAACGCCATCGCTGAACCGATGCAGTCTTTTCAGGATCAGGACATCTCCGACCCCTGCACAGAATTTAACCACAAAAACGCACCCGCTGCACAAAAAGCAGCATCTTGGACGGCTTAATGGTCAAATCACAGTCATCCATACGCTGCAGAAATCTGCGCAGCTCAGACTCATGCTGCCGAAGGCAGGAATCAGTAACAAGTGCGTCCAAATCAGGATTATCCTCAGTATCAGGGGTGCCCAATAATAAATCATCAATGTATGGCTCTAGGCCCAAAGAACTAAGGCAATCAGAGACCATACGCTGATACATTTGGGGGGCCGTCTTCAGCCCCATGGGGAGCACTGTCCACTGGAACAGGCCCCATGGGGTGACAAAAGCAGTCAGGGGGCGGGAGGCCTCGTCCAAATGCATCTGGTGAAAACCATCTTCTAAATCTAAGATGGACCAAATGGCATTTTTGGACTGCTTCAAAAACATATCATCGAAGACGGGCAGTGGAAACTGCTCGTCATCGATTTGTGAATTTAAGTAGCGGTAGTCGATGACTAGCCGCCACTTGCCTCCCGGTTTGGGCACACAAAAAGCTCTGGCTGCCCAAACTGAGCTGGAGGGCTCCAGCATACCCCGTTGTGAAAATTTGGTGATGAGCTCACGAAAGGCCGCATCACGTAGCCCCACCGCCCGATATGGTGTGACCCGCTGAGGCTTAGCCCCAGATTTCAGTGAAATAGAGGCCACCCCATACTTACCCCGTGTACTGGGATTCACTGTGCGTATATCATCAGGAAAAGTAAAAACTTTCGAAAATTCCTCTTGTAACCGGACACGAATGGGCTGACATCGAGGGTCGGCATTGTCACCCTCGACCACCGAACGAACACTTCTATCTTGCAGCGCCCTGAATTGTGGTGACCCCTCAGACAACATGCGCAGCCGTGCTTCACGCACAGAAAAGGGCGCAGGGCAGGTCACACAGCGAGACCGCCGCCCCGCACGCTCATCATCAGCTTCATACTGATCGTCAGAAAGCGGGTAATGTGTAGAGGGCGAATTGTCCAGCCGAACAGGCTGATCCTCGTCCTCACATTCCCTATTATCCGGATCACAGTAACCCTTCACCTCATCCACGTCTCCCCAAGTCCTGCCCCCTGAAGCCCGGGATGCCGAACCCTGCGCGTCAAACAAAACAACCCGAGTGGTCCAGTTGGGCTGCTTATAGACAACCCCTTGCTCATTTTTGTAAATAGGAACGGAGGGGTCCAGGTCCCACCAGTCCAGTGCTGCTTCCCCCAAACTCCAAAACCACGAAAATTGTTTTTGCACTGGAACAACCAAATTGCCGCAGGCCTCATCAAGCAGAATTTTCTGCACGACCTCAGAAAGCAGGTGCTGGGGAGGGTGCAGCCACAGCATTTTGTCATTCCGTTTGGAACTAGGATCATAGGACCAGTTTTGCTGCAAGGCGTTGTCTTCAGCATCCCAGTAGCTATGAAATAGGCGGGACCTTCTGGACGAGAAGGCGTCAACAAAAGGCTGATGCTGCAGACCTGCCCACTTCAGGACAGCATCGCGCACCTTGGGCAAAAGGATCTGCTTGCCCCTGTTATATACAGACTTAGCTGACTGACGAACACGTTGAGACATCCAGGCCTTTCGCTCATGCCGAGGAAAAGCCATAACCTTGCGAAAAGTCTTATCATACTGCTGACGAATCCGGCGTGAGAATAAAGGCGTGGGACATAGCCCTGCCTCCAACAGGGGGTCGGAAGTCAATTCAGATTCAGATTCCACAGATATACACCGCTGGCAGACTTCATCCACCACACACGAACACACGGGGGCTGCTGAAGTGTGTACCTGGGGGGCCCCCTCTGAGCGGCGCCACTCCCCATCCTTTGCTTGTGAATCCCAGACCCCAGTGTGTTGCTTGAAACGACCCCAGTCACCAGCAAAACTATCAGGAGGTAGCTCCGCCTCCCGAAGGGTTCGCACTGCCGGTGTCGGGGTATCCTCCTCAGAGTTTGCATCGCTGATGCCCTGCTCCGAATCAGTGTCCTCGTATGGCAATGTACAGGGGCAGCAATGGCCCTCGTCAGCATGGTTGATAAACTCAAATGAATTGGTGCGTCCAGGCGCCAAGGGAATACGCCAAGTGGGTCTGATACGCCTTGCCATACACTCTTTAACACAGAAGCAGTCCTTAGCACAAGTACACAACCTGTCAGAATTATGGCACTGTTGCTCTGACGAAGTCGGTATCTCAGCATTGCACGGCATCGCACATGATGAATCCTGAGAGGCAGGAGAAGACAGGGAGGATAGGGTAGGGATCATGCTAACCACAGAAATGAGAGATGCAGCCAACAAAGCGGCTGTGACCGCAGTGACTGCTGGCATCAAACGAGAGAAGGAAAGAATCAACTCTGGTGCCCCGGCCATGCGTGGCACACCAGAAGCGGTTTCCCCTTCGCTATCAGAATCAGAAGCAAGGTCAATCAGGCGGCGACAGTAATTTTTTGTGCGCCGCTGACGACCACCAGAGTGTACAACACTCACAGACCCACTGGAGCTCTGTGGTGCTGAACCAGCGCCAGACACCTGTAGCAATGTCCTGACCTGTGCCGGACAACCACACTCAGACGCACAGAGAGGGTCCATAAGACAATCGCGGACAGGGTCCACAATAAGGCCATAGGCCTTGCAGAAAGGATAGCCTACAATTAGCTGTTCCTGTACCTCGGCCATGTACACGAACGCACCCTCACAGACCACCTCCACAACACCGCCATCGCAACCCTCGATTGCGATCCCCAGGTCAACCACAGCACCGTGGGTACCACCCTCCAACCGCGTTCCATTCACTGCAGAAATTCGCAGCGGACGAGTGGCAGGCACCAATGTCCCCTCCGGAAAAAAAGATCGGGGAGCAATGGCAAAACACATGGAACCTAAATCCACTAACATGGGAGCCTGTCGATCACAGGCCTGGCAGTCACGATACTTCACACTGGCTGCAACCAGAAGTTCTGTTTTTGCGTCTTCCGGCAATTCAGCGCGACGCCGACGCACCCGCCCAACTTTCTGCCGCCGCACAGTGCGCTGAGGCTCAAAGGGCATGCGCTCAGGGGAGCTAGAAATAGCCCTGAGACTCACCGTGACTGGCAATCTCAATTCTTCAGTAAAAGGTAATTCAGAACGCCCCGGCGGCACCATTGCAGGAGACAAGCCACCGGAGCAGTAGGCACAGGTTCTGACTGGAGGGAGGAGGACACACCCACAGTGGTAGGCGGAGCAGGGGCTCCTGTCTTTCGACTCACTCTCATCGGACCTCGTGTTCGCTTTTTCCTGTGTCTCCGACCTCTCTAAGGCGAACCACCTGAAGGTTCAGGAGTCGCATCTGGAGACGGCTTGGGATCTGCATTCCCCTGGGCAGGCTCTTCCTCTTTTACCTGGCGATGTCTACGATTCCTGTTTCGGTCACCGCCCCGGCCCCCGCCTTTTCCATCTCCACCCTTGCCTTTGCCCTTGCCCTTACTCTTCGGGCAGTCATTGCCCCAATGGTCTTTGGAGCCACAGCGAACACAGGCTCCTTCCTTACACCACTGCTCCACCTGACGCTGAGCATTTGTCAACAGGGACGCGCCTTTACCCTGCTGATCGACGTCATCTCCCAGCTTCCGATTTGTATCGCCATTTTGCCTGTCGCGTCCTGCCTCCCCCCCCAGTTCGCCCACCAGAGGGTCGGACACGTCTCTTGTTTGGGGTTCCTGCCGCAACATCTTCTTTCTTCTTGCGGCACTCACCCTCCTTGTGACCTTTGATGCCACAATAATTGCACGCACCCTGAAATTTCTGACCTTGCCCACGCAACACGCGGAGCGAGGCCTCTTCAGCACGCTTGACCGCATCTCTGTCCTCACGCCAACCCATTTCGTACACCACCAGCTCATGCGCACCCTCATGACTGAGCTCAACGTGATGAACACGTTCATATTTATATATCTCATCTAGCTCAGCCTCATAACCACCATGTCTGTGGAGGGCTTCAATGTACGCATCCTTAGCCTGCAGCGCCGTAACCGGTGCGGTCTTCTGGGCCAGCAAGCACCATTGGAGAACCCAAAGGCCATAAGCAGCCAATGATTTCTCCTTCGGGGGGGTACTGGCTTCCCACCGCTTACGCAGCACTTTTCGGGACTGCAACCCCCGCCCACGGCCCGCCAAATCAAGCCAAATTTTCTGGTAAGTCCACCCTAGTGACATGTGTAGTTGGGTGTACAAAGCCCTTTTAGCCTGGGGCAATGTAGGGAGCAATATTTTCGCCATTATATCCGCGCCACACCGCCGATACCAATAATTATGAAAATTGCGCCATTGCAGTTCAAAAGCAACCCAATGATTGTAATCTCCACTCCACTTTGGGCACTTCAATATTTTTGTGACTTCTCGCCTAGTGTCGTCATCCAGTGCCTCCATGTCGGGTCGTTCATTACCCGTTCTACCGAAAACTCGCCTAAGCTTCGCCTTATCGGGTCCTTTGGTGTGAAGCTTAGGGTCGTAGTCATGGCGGGCTTCCGGCACCGCATCAAAAAAATCCTCAACCTCCGGAAAACCTGCAGAGATACCCACACCAGCCAAAGAAATCTCATGGAGACTCTCCTCCTCATCCTCGTATATAGGTAGCAAAGGGGGCACATCTTCAAAATCCCCTTGCCCAGCGTGTCCTCCAAAGATAGAAGGGGCTTGCACATTCAAAGTTTGCAGGCGAACCCCTCCGTCAGACGAGGAGAACGCCATGGGAAGCAAGCTAGCCTTAGGGGCCCTCAATGTCCCATCTCCCCAATCAAAATCATCCTTACACCCTGTTGAATGTAATGCTTGCACATTACCGCCAAAGCGGACCGGTTGAGAGCGGGAGCGCCGTGAAGAAGCGCGCTCCTTCGGTTCAAACGCCCGCAACTTAGAATCAACAGGATGGGAGCGAAGGCGCTCCTTGTTCAACCCACAATCACGATGAAACACGTGAGCATGCGATGAAGAGCCCATGAGTGTGGGAAAAACCTGCGATGCACACTCCAAATCGGCATTGCTCCCATTGTGGACATCCCATTCGCTCATCGCAATCTCAAGTGCAGCCACTCGCTCTTGCAAATGGTCCGCATCCTGAGTATCGGATAAGCGTGTGCCTACTTCGTCCACAATAGTTTGCAACGCCGAGAGACGATCACACATCAAACGTGCATCAAAAGATGCACCACTCCTCGATGGAGAAGACTCCAAAGCCTCCAAAGCGGCTACTTTTTGCAACACCGAAGCCTTAAAAGCTACATAATCCGTAGTTTGAGTATCTATTTTGCGTGTGCATTCATCAAAACGTGTAGCAAGAGCCACATAACTTGCACAAGTATCCGAACATGAAACACACACACCCGAAGGTGTGCGCGTCGACCGCAAAGAGGAAAGCCCCAATTTTAACTTCTTTAATGCCTCATCTCCCTGAGAGAGGCGATCAGAGAGTTCACGAACGCGCGCATCACACGAGCACGAACATGCATGGGCACTCCCATGACGTGACGCCTCTTGGAGCTTGGTGACTTCTACCTTTACATCCGAAACTTGCTCTCGCAGAGCACTAATGACCGCAAAACATGAACAAGTGTCGGGACACACCGAAGAGACGTGTGTCCTCTTGCCTTGATTCACATGTTGTTTAAAAGACTCATAGTCACCAAGAAGTTGTGAACGAAATTGCTCGAAGCATGTACGCCACTCATTAGAATCACCCGCTGGGCACGAAGCGGGTGTGGGAAGATGGGAAGAAATTTGGGTGCGCACCGATGCAATTTGTTCCCTAAACTCGAGCCGCAACTCGTTTAACCGCAACTCCAAGGACTCATCCATTAGAGATTGGGATGCACGAAGTTGTGAAGAACCAATCTCCAACGCATCAAGACGGTTGGTAAGCGAACAAGTAAGAGGAACAAAATTCGCGTCATTAATTAACGGCGTGGACAGTGGAGGATCATCACCAAGCATCCCATAAATATGACGGCGAACCCATGAAATTTGGCGATCAACTAAAGCAAAATGACCCAAGCGTGACTCAACGGAAGCAACGCGAGCATTATAGTCGTCAAAATGAACGCGAGATTGTATTGAATGTTCCAAGCCCGCAAGGTATGGGCGCAACACTTCATCAAAACCACGGACATGGTCATTAAAATTAGAGCTCAAGATATTCAAGGTAGGTAGGTAGGTATCTTCGGGAGCTCGGGATGCCTTCTTTGACATTGCAGGAAGAAGGTCTTACCAAGGGGACATCCTGTCCCTCCCACTGCCCTATGTCAGGTGCCTCTTGAGCCGCTCCCGCATGTGCTTGGGAAGGCATTGTCGCGGCCACCCGGTCCATGTGTCCCAGGTGGGAGGGTGTCCCCACATGTGTCCATGGGTAGGGCCACATGCCCCCTCCTTTGGGCGGCAGCTCTGGGGGGCTGCCCAGCCGTGTGGAGTATCTCTCACCACAAGGGGTATTGCTCCCGCTTGTCTACGGTACGACCGCCTCACCCTTGTGGTCTGAGTTGCGGGGCCACTCTGCTTGGCAGGTGACCCCCTCCTGGACTGTGTACCGGCTCGCCTGTCACCGGTTGCTTCCATGGCTCCGGGTGACGTTTGCCATGGTCCTCGATGCAGCCTGGCCGGGCTCGGACCAGTGGCTTTGGAATACCGCTCCTGCCACTGGCCCGGTGGGTCGGCTGGGTCGCCCCAGTGCGTCCGACCCATGGGGTATTGGTTCTTTCCTGTCCCTCGGCTGCCCTACGTGTGTGCAGCGTCCTGGGCCGTTGGGCTCCTGTTCACCGGTGTGCCCGCGCGGTTTGCTGTGGTGCGTCTGCGGTGTCCTGGGCCAGCTGGCTCCTGTTCACCGGTGTGCCCGCTCGGTGTGTTGTGTCGCATGTGCGGTGTCCTGGGCCCCTGGGCTCCTGTTTACCGGTGTGCGTGCTGTGTGCGGTGCCCGTGTGCCATGGGTGGTTGTGTCCCTCTTCCTCCCCCCGTAATTTTTGTTTTTTTTTTTTTTTTGTTTTTGTTTTTTTTTTTTTCTGTTTTTTTTTTTTTGGAAAAAAGAAAAAGAAAAAACAAAAAAGAGGAAAACAGAGGCGCGCGTACACTGCAGGCACAGGCGTGGGCAGCTGGTGCGGCGGTGCTATAGCGTTGTGTCCTCTGGCGTGTGTCGCCGGTGCTGTGGCGGCGGTCGCGCCCCAGGGGTGCGGCTCGCGTGTCCTGATGTACATGGGTATGGGTCAGGGTGGGTTTGGTTAGGTGTCTCTTTGCTTCTGGTGCTGGCTGGTTAGGCGGCTGTGTGGGCTGTGGCTGTGGGCTGTGTCTACGCATTTCCCTCAGCGGGCCTGGTTTGGAGTCAAGGGTTGACGGTTTCGGGATGTGGCTCGGGTTTGATTTGTGTTGGGGCTTCGGCCCGGTTTGGCTTGGGTCAGGGTGGGTTTGGTGAGGTGTCTCTTTGCTTCTGGAGCTGGCTGGTTAGGCGGCTGTGTGGGCTGTGGGTGTGGGCTGTGGTTGCGTTGTTCCCTCGGCGGGTTTGGTTGGGAGTCAAGGGTTAGCGGTTTCGGGGTGTGGCTCGGGTTTGATTTGTGCTTGAGTTCTGGCTCGGTTAGGCGGTTGCGCGGGGCCGGGCGTGTGGGTAGCGGCGTCCACGGAGTCGTGCGCCCGAGGCGGGTGCGGGGTGGTGCGTGCGGGCCGGCCGTTGGCCCGTGGCCTCACTGGGAGTCCCACACGGAGGGGTCGACGGGCGTGCCGGGGGCGTACGCAGCGTGCAGGTTGGGCAGCAGCGGGCGCACGTGCAGGGCGTCGGCGTGCCCGATGGGGACCTCACTGAGGACCGAGGGGTTGGCGGCAAGTAGTATGCGATGCCCGGGAGGGGTGGTGGCGAGGAGCGGGAGGATGTCCGTGGCCCGCGACGTGGGGGCGAACACGGCGTGGGTCGGGTGGGGCCCCGGGAGTGGTGCTGGGGGGAGCGGGACCACAGGACGGCGGTCTACTGTGAGGTGCCAAGTGCCGCGATGGTGGAGGAGCCGGACTAGGGCGATGCTGTGGCGCAGTGTGTGGGGCTGGGTGCTGGGCGGCGTGGGGACGTGCGGCGGGAGGGGGGGGGGGCGGGGCGGTGGCGTGGGAGGGGGCACGGCGGAGGAGTGACGTCAGTGACGTGTGTGTCGTGCTGAGGGTGGAGAGGAGCCCACGGTATCGGGCCCGGGTTCGGCGCCTTTGGGCGTAGTGGTGCTCGTTGTCGTGTGCGTTGGCTTCCTTTGGCGTCCGGTTTGTTTGGTGACTTCTGGGCGGGGCCTGGCGTGGCGCCCCGTGGTGGTGCTGTGCTGGATAACGGGGTTAGATGGCGGCGCCGCTGGCCGGGGGGTCAGGCGCGTCGTGTTGTGTGGCGCGCAGGGCTCCTGGGGTGTTGTGGGTGTCGCCGGTGTCGGTCTGCCGACGCTTGTGGGGTTGTGAGGGGGTGTGTGCATGCGGGGCTGGGCTTTGGGTGATGTCCCACAGGCGGATGCCGTCTCGCCGCGCTTCCTGGAGGGTCTCCCGCAGGCGCCTGAGGACGTACGGGTGGTCCTGGGGCGCGGGGAGGTTGCGGGGGTGGACTCCCAGGGGGTGGAGCGCATCGGCCAGCATGGCTTCCCATGCGGCCTGCGGCATCCACCCCCCCGCCGGCCGGAGGCGGCAGTTCTCCACCGACCCCTTGCGGGGCCGATGGACCAGGCCCTCGAGGGAGGGCTCTCCCCGGGCCCACTTCCGCAGCTCCCAGAGCTGCGTGTGGGTCCAGCGCTGCCACCACTGTTCCTGGGCGGGCTTGCGGTCTTGGGCGGAGGAGTGGGCGTGGGTGGGTGTGACGGGGTCGTGGGGGCCGGCGGCGGTGGCGGGCCTGGGGGGTTCCTCGTAGTCCTGTTCCGTGGGGGTGCGTGGGGAGTGGGGGTGCACGCGGATGTGGACCCGCGGGTGTGCGCGTACGGTCTCCGCCTCGGGGTTGGGCGGGGATTCGCGGCGGCGGCGGTAGTGGGGCATGCGTTGCATGTGGGCTGTCATCGGGGGCCGGTAGGGGGGCGGGGGCGCTGCTGGTGGACCCTGGAGCGGTCCGTGGGCCTGGGGTGCGGGCTTTGGGAGGTGGTGGGACGAGGCGCGTCGCGCTTCGGCCGCGGCGCGCTCCGCCATGAAGGTGGTGGCGGTGGCGTCGGTGACGGTGGGGGGGCGCCGCGCTGGGCGCTGCTGCCTTCGGGCCTGGAACGGCTGGGGCCGGATGTCGTAGAGGACATCCTGGGGGGGCCGGGCCCGAGCAGCTGTCGTGGCGCCGGGTTTGGGCTTGGGCTTGGGCTTGGCTGCGGGCCGCCGTTTGGCGGCGGCCTTGGGCTTCGGCTGGGTCGTGGGCGTGGGCTTCGCCGGGGCGTGGGCTTTGGCGGCGGCGGGGCTGCTCGCGGTGGGGGCGGGTTTGGAGGCCCGTTTGGGAGGTGTCCCCCACGGCCTGGGGGGTGGAGTGCTGGATGAGGACGTGGTGGTGGTGGTGGTGGATGAGGTGGTCGTGGTGGTGGAGGTTGTGGAGTCGGAGGCGGAGGAGAGGGCCGCGGGAGACGGCGGAGGGTCCCGGGCCTCGGGGGCGGGCGTATGATGCTGGGTCCTGTAAGTAGCGAGAACGCGGGTGCAGGTTCGGGCATCGGGCGTGTGCGCGCGTTTTCCCTGGTGATCCGTGCGTGCTGGTGCTGGCGTGGCGGTGTTGTCTCGGCTGTGCGGGCACGTGGGTTACCCGGGGGGTGGCCATATCTGCTCCAGGACGCGGGGGTGTGTTTGCTGGAGGTAGTCGAGGGTGCGGAAGAAGCATCGCTGGATGCCGGGCATGTCCTCCTCTGTGAGGTGGGGGTAGTTTTGGGTGGGGGTGTGGGGGCCCGGCCATAGCAGCGCCATGAGGCGGGCTGCCACCATGTACGGGCATAGTTGTGGGGTGGTGGGGCGTGGGGGGGTGGGTCCCCCGCGGTTTGGGGGGGCTTCCATCTGCTGGGGGCGCAGCGTGACCACCCACACCCATCGGTCCGTGGGGATCCCCCAGGTCCGTTGGGTCCACTTGGCGAGGCAATACATCGCCCTACCAAGGCCCTGGTAGCCGCTGCGGATGGAGAGCAGCGCGTCCAGGGATTCGGGTTCCCACGTGCCCCAGATTTGGGGGTCGTCCGGGTCGTCCCCCCTGGCGTACGTGTCGGGGCCTGGGTTGTGTGTGGGGGGGGTGTAGTCGGCGGGGAGGAGGGAGTCGGTGCCGTGTACCACCCAGTGGTCTGTGGGTGCGTGGTAGGTGGTGGTGGAGAGGGTGTAGTGCAGATTGTACATGAGGGTCATGTACGTGGAGGGGGCTGGCTGCTGCTCGTCGGGGGTGGGGATGTCCCCCGGGACGTGGTGCCGGAAGTTGCTTAGGGAGGCCATCCGGGCCACCCATGTTTCCCGCTCCCACTCTTTGGTGCTGTCGGGGGTGGCGTCGGGTGGGGGGTGGGCCATGTTGGGCTCGCGGTAGCGGGTGCGGCCCTGGGTGCTGTCCCGCTCCGGCACGGCGTGTCCGACCAGGTGTCGCCCCCAGTCGATGGGGGGTACCCAGATCCGGCTCCCCGTGGGGGGCGGGCTCTCGCCGTCTGGGGTGGCGCGTGGGGGGCGCTGGTGTCGGGCGACGTGGAGGAAGGCGTCGAAGAGGAAGTCTCTGACGCCTTCCCCCAGGGTGGCCGCCTGAGCCAGGGTGGCCGCCCGGATGGGGGTGCTGGTGCCGGAGGTGCGGAGGTACAGCACGACGTCCTGTTCCCCGACCCCCCGGAGGTGCTGCCGTACCGCTGCGGGGTTGTGCAGGGCGTAGGGTTCGGCCGGTGCGGCGACTGGTGGCGCGGGGTGTGATGGGGGGGGTGGTGTGGGTTGGGGGGGGTGGTCATCGTTGTCGCGCGTGGGGTCCGGTGATGGGGTCTCTTGTGGCGGTCGCGGGAGGGGGGATTCGCGGTGGCATGTGTCGGCGGGGGTATCGACATCGATTGGCTGGTGCTGGCTGCCGCGTGTTGTGTCCGTGGCCTGGTCTCGGGGGGGGCGGGGGGGGGTGGTGTGGGGGTGGCGCTGTTGGTGGTGGGGGGGGCGGGGGTGGGTGTTGTGCTGGCTGGGGGTCTGGGCGTCCCTGTGGGTTGTGTGGGTGTTGCGTGTGTGCGCCGTGTGGCCCTTGCGGTTCTTGACTGGTTGTGGTGCCGGGGTGTGGGTGGGAGGCGGCCGCATGAGCTTCCGGGTGGGGCTGTGGTCCGTATGTAATGGGTGGCTGCTGGTGGATGGTGCTCGCTGGTATGGGGTGTGGGTGGGGGGGCTGCTGGTGGTGGTGGGGTGGGGGGGGCGGGGGTGGGTGTTGTGCCGGCTGGGGGTCCGGGCGTCCCTGTGGGTCGTGTGGGTGTTGCATGTGTGCGCCGTGTGGCCCTTGCGGTTCTTGACTGGTTAACCCCACAATCACGATGAAACACGTGAGCATGCGATGAAGAGCCCATGAGTGTGGGAAAAACCTGCGATGCACACTCCAAATCGGCATTGCTCCCATTGTGGACATCCCATTCGCTCATCGCAATCTCAAGTGCAGCCACTCGCTCTTGCAAATGGTCCGCATCCTGAGTATCGGATAAGCGTGTGCCTACTTCGTCCACAATAGTTTGCAACGCCGAGAGACGATCACACATCAAACGTGCATCAAAAGATGCACCACTCCTCGATGGAGAAGACTCCAAAGCCTCCAAAGCGGCTACTTTTTGCAACACCGAAGCCTTAAAAGCTACATAATCCGTAGTTTGAGTATCTATTTTGCGTGTGCATTCATCAAAACGTGTAGCAAGAGCCACATAACATGCACAAGTATCCGAACATGAAACACACACACCCGAAGGTGTGCGCGTCGACCGCAAAGAGGAAAGCCCCAATTGTAACTTCTTTGATGCCTCATCTCCCTGAGAGAGGCGATCAGAGAGTTCACGAACGCGCGCATCACATGAGCACGAACATGCATGGGCACTCCCATGACGTGACGCCTCTTGGAGCTTGGTGACTTCTACCTTTACATCCGAAACTTGCTCTCGCAGAGCACTAATGACCGCAAAACATGAACAAGTGTCGGGACACACCGAAGAGACGTGTGTCCTCTTGCCTTGATTCACATGTTGTTTAAAAGACTCATAGTCACCAAGAAGTTGTGAACGAAATTGCTCGAAGCATGTACGCCACTCATTAGAATCACCCGCTGGGCACGAAGCGGGTGTGGGAAGATGGGAAGAAATTTGGGTGCGCACCGATGCAATTTGTTCCCTAAACTCGAGCCGCAACTCGTTTAACCGCAACTCCAAGGACTCATCCATTAGAGATTGGGATGCACGAAGTTGTGAAGAACCAATCTCCAACGCATCAAGACGGTTGGTAAGCGAACAAGTAAGAGGAACAAAATTCGCGTCATTAATTAACGGCGTGGACGGTGGAGGATCATCACCAAGCATCCCATAAATATGACGGCGAACCCATGAAATTTGGCGATCAACTAAAGCAAAATGACCCAAGCGTGACTCAACGGAAGCAACGCGAGCATTATAGTCGTCAAAATGAACGCGAGATTGTATTGAATGTTCCAAGCCCGCAAGGTATGGGCGCAACACTTCATCAAAACCACGGACATGGTCATTAAAATTAGAGCTCAAGATATTCAAATTGTGACGAGTAGCCGAGTCATCTTGATATGCATCATGCAATCCTCGTGTGATGGTCTCCAAGTTCCCATAAATGTTTTGTATACCGCCGTGTAAAACCGAATTAATGTGACCTTGCAATTGAACTTCATGAACTAATTGTTGAAATTGAGCAAGTTGTGCCGCAGGTTCGGATGTGAACGACACAAATTCATGAGGTAACCCCGCGGAATCGACCCACCGTTCACGTTCAATGTGTACTCGCCGGTCAGCTTGAATGTCAAGGTCCATGCCCTCAAGTTGAGGATGCTCGCCGGCGAAAAATTCACGAACCGGTGAACACGGCGGATCATGTAGACGTGCTACTTGTTGACATGGAATACTACCGAGTTGTAAAGCCATTGTCGCATGGGATGAACTAGACGATGCTACCATGCTATGGGTCTTCAAGGCTCAAATATCCTTTATTGCAACTATCTCCAAAATGCAAGATGTTTCGGAAATGCCAAGATACCCAAAATGCAGAGATGTAATGGACTCCAACAGGATCTCACCCCATGCAGCAGCACAATCACCAAAAGCGTTGAACGGTCATTAAATCATTGTTCCAAAGGACCCTGTGCAGAGATCATTGTAATTCAGAGGGATAACCAAAAATAACTGCACACTTCACAGATCGTAATTCGTAATTCTACAACGTAAATCGGTGTTACTCAACACTTCTTGACTATTAAATATTGCCGAATCGTCAGGCCGATCCTACTGCCTTATTGCCAAATCCTAGCTCTGAGCTGCTGCCACTTACAACAACACCAATCCTTCAAATCAGGGACGCAGTTCTGATTTTGTCCTAAGACCTTTCATAGTCCCTGAATAACATGATAATACAACAATCATGATATCTCGATAATTGTAACATACAAACACACACAATCTGAGCGTCTTTCATTTATCTACATTACGTAATGCGCAGCAGTATGCGACAATCTGAAGTGCGTGCGTGTGACTGCCGCAGAGGGGTTCTAAGTTCAGGGGCTTCCCCTCCCCCGGCTGCCCGCCCTCTGGGCGGGCTGTCGGGGTCCGCCGCCCATGTGCTGTGAGCGCGGGGGTGCGGCTGTGGGGGCCCAGCACTGTCCCCTTGGCTAGCATGCCCTGTGGGGGCTGCGTGCCGCGGGGCTGGTGGGGGGCCGTCCCCGGGGGGGGTGGGCCCTCCACCGTTGTGAGGGGCGTCTGTAGTCAGGCGCTGTCCCTCCCCCAACCGCCCGTCCCTTGGGCCGGGCAGCCGGGGTTCTGCGACCCGTGTGTCCCGGGTGCGTTCCTGCGGGCGTGGGGACCCAGCACAGGCCCCACAGCGTGCGCCCTTGCGAGCTGTCGTTGCGCGCTGCAGGGGTGGCGGAACGGCGTCCCCGGGGGGGGTGCCTTGCGCCGTTGCGAGGGGCGTCTGAGGCCAGGCGCTCCCCCTCCCCCGGCTGCCCACCCTCTGGGTGGGCTGTCAGGGTCCGCTACCCATGTGCTGTGGGCGCGGGTGTGCGGGTGTGGGAGCCCAGCAATGTCCCCTTGGCTGGCGTGCCCTGTGGGGGCTGCGTGCCGCGGAGGTGGGGGGGGGGGCGTCCCCGGGGGGGGTGGCCTTCCACCGTTGTGAGGGGCCTCTGGTGTCAGGCGCTGTCTCTCCCCCAGCCGCTGGTCCTCCGGGGCGGGCAGCCGGGGTTCCGCGATCCGTGTGTCCCGGGTGCGGCTGGTGTGGGCATGGGGACCCAGCACCGCCCCCACAGCATGCGCCCTTGTGAGCCGTTGTTGCGCGCCGTGGGGGTGGCCGAAGGGTGTCCCCGGGGGGGGTGCCTTGCGCCGTTGTGAGGGGCGTCCGAGGTCAGGCGCTCGCCCTCTGCCAGCTGTCCACCCTCTGGGCGCGCTGTCGGGGTCCGCTACCCATGTGCTGTGGGTGCGGGTGTGCGGGTGTGGGGGCCCAGCACTGTCCCCTTGGCTTGCGTGCCCTGTGGGGGCTGCGTGCCGCGGGGGTGGTGGGGAGCCGTCCCCGGGGGGGGTGGCCTGCGACCGTTGTGAGGGGCGTCTGGTGTCAGGCGCTGTCCCTCCCCTGGCCGCCCGTCCTCTGGGGCGGGCAGCCGGGGTTCCGCGACCCGTGTGTCCCGGCTGCGGTTGGTTTGGGCGTGGGGACCCAGCACCGGCCCCATAGCCTGCAGCCTTGCGGGCCGGCATTGCGCGCTGTGGGGGTGGCGGAAGGGCGTCCCCGGGGGGGGTGCCTTGCGCCGTTGTGAGGGGCGTCTGAGGTCAGGCGCTCCCCCTCCCCCGACTGCCCGCCCTCTGGGCGGGCTGTCGGGGTCTGCTACCCACACGCTGTGAGCGCGGGTGTGCGGCTGTGGGGGCCCAGCACTGTCCCCATGGCTTGCATGCCCTGTGGGGGCTGCGTGCCGCGGCAGAGGTAGGGGGCCATCCCCGGGGAGGGTGGCCTGCCACCGTTGTGAGGGGCGTATGGTGTCAGGCGCTGTCCCTCCCCCGGCCGCCCCTCCTCCGGGGCGGGCGGCCGGGGTTCGGCGACCCGTGTGTCCCGGGTGCGGTCGGTGTGGGCCTGGGGACCCAGCACCGGCCCCATAGCGTGCGCCCTTGCGGGCCGGCGTTGCGCGCTGTGGGGGTGGCGGAAGGGCGTCCCCGGGGGGGCTGCCTTTCGCCGTTGTGAGGGGCGTCTGAGGTCAGGCGCTCCCCCTCCCCCGACTGCCCGCCCTCTGGTCGGGCTGTCGGGGTCCGCTACCCACACGCTGTGAGCGCGGGTGTGGGGGTGTGGGGGCCCAGCACTGTCCCCTTGGCTTGCATGCCCTGTGGGGGCTGCGTGCCGCGGGGGTGGTGGGGGGCCGTCCCCGGGGGGGGTGGCCTGCCACCGTTGTGAGGGGCATCTGGTGTCAGGCGCTGTCCCTCCACCGGCCGCTCGTCCTCTGGGGCAGGCAGCCGGGGTTCCGCGACCCGTTTTTCCCCGGGTGCGGCTGGGGCGGGCGTGGGGACCCTGCACCGGCCCCACAGCGTGCGCCCTTGCGGGCCGGCGTTGCGCGCTGTGGGGGCTGCGGTAGGGCGCCCCCGGGGGGGCGTGCCTTTCGCCGTTGTGAGGGGCGTCTGAGGTCAGGCGCTCCCCCTTCCCCGGCTTACCGCCCTCTGGGCGGGCTGTCGGGGTCCGCTACCCATGTGCTGTAGGCGCGGGTGTGCGGGTGAGGGGGCCCAGCATTGTCCCCTTGGCCTGCATGCCCTGTGGGGGCTGCGTGCCGCGGGAGTGGTGGAGGGCCGTCCCCGGGGGGGCTGGCCTGCCAGCCTTTGGAGGGGCGTCTGGTGTCAGGCGCTAACCCTCCTCCGGCCGTCCGTCCTCTGGGGCGGGCAGCCGGGGTTCCGCGACCCGTGTGTCCCGGGTGCGGTTGGTGCGGGCGTGGGGACCCAGCACCGGCCCCACAGCGTGCGCCCTTGCGGGCCAGCGTTGCGCGCTGTGGGGGTGGCGGAAGGGCGTCCCCAGGGAGGGTGCCTTTCGCCGTTGTGAGGGACGTCTGAGGTCAGGCTCTCCCCCTCCCCCGACTGCACGCCCTCTGGGCGGGCTGTCGGGGTCCGCTACCCACGTGCTGTGAGCGCGGGTGTGCGGGTGTGGGGGCCCAGCACTGTCCCCTTGGCTTGCATGCCCTGTGGGGGCTGCGTACCGCGGCAGTGGTGGGGGGCCGTCCCCGGGGGGGTGGCCTGGCAACGTTGTGAGGGGTGTCTGGTGTCAGGCGCTGTCCCTCCCCCGGCCGCCCGTCCTCCGGGGCGGGCGGCCGGGATTCGGCGACCCGTGTGTCCCGGCTGCAGTCGGTGTGGGCGTGAAGACGCAGCAAGGGCCCCAAAGCGTGCGCCCTTGCGGGCCGGCGTTGCGCGCTGTGGGGTGGCGGAAGGGCGTCCCCGGGGGGGCTGCCTTTCGCCATTGTGAGGGGCGTCTGAGGTCAGGCGCTCCCCCTCCCCCGACTGCCCGCCCTCTGGGCGGGCTGTCGGGTTCCGCTACCCACGTGCTGTGAGCGCGGGTGTGCGGGTGTGGGGGACCAGCACTGTCCGCTTGGCTTGCATGCCCTGTGGGGGTTGCGTGCCGCGGGGGTGGTGGGGGGCCGTCGCCGGGGGGGTGGCCTGCCACCGTTGTGAGGGGCGTCTGGGGTCAGGCACTGTCCCTCCCCCGGCCGCCCGTCCTCTGGGGCGGGCAGCTGGGGTTCCGCAACCCGTTTTTCCCCGGCTGCAGCTGGGGCGGGCGTGGGGACCCAGCACCGGCCCCACAGCGTGCACCCTTGCGGGCCAGCGTTGCGCGCTGTGGGGGTGGCGGAAGGGCGTCCCCGGGGTGGGGGGGTGCCTTTCGCCGTTGTGAGGGGCGTCTGAGTTCAGGCGCTCCCCCACCCCCGACTGCCCGCCCTCTGGGCGGGCTGTCGGGGTCCGCTACCCACGTGCTGTGAGCGCGGGTGTGCGGGTGTGGGGGCCCAGCACTGTCCCCTTGGCTTGCATGCCCTCTGGGGGCTGCGTGCCGCGGGGGTGGTGGGGGGCCGTCCCCGGAGGGGGTGGCCTGCCACCGTCCTGAGGAGCATCTGGTGTCAGGCGCTGTCCCTCCCCCGGCCGCTCGTCCTCTGGTGCGGGCAGCCGGGGTTCCGCGACCCGTGTGTCCCAGGTGCGCTTGCTGCGGGCGTGGGGACCCTGCACCGGCCCCACAGCGTGCGCTTTTGCGGGGGGGCGTTGCGCGCTGTGGGAGCGGCAGATCGGGGTCTCCGGGGGGGGTGCCTTTCGCCGTTGTGAGGGGCGTCTGAGGTCAGGCGCTCCCCCTCCCCCGACTGCCCGCCCTCTGGGCGGGCTGCCGGGGTTCGCTACCCACGTGCTGTGAGCGCGGGTGTGCGGGTGTGGGGGCCCAGCACTGTCCCCTTGGCCTGCATGCCCTGTGGGGGCTGCGTGCCGCGGGAGTGGTGGGGGGCCGTCCCCGGGGGGGTTGGCCTGCCATCGTTGTGAGGGGCGTCGGCCGCTCGTCCTCTGGGGCGGGCAGCCGGGGTTCCGCGACCCGTGTGTCCCAGGTGCGCTTGCTGCGGGCATGGGGACCCTGCACCGGCCCCACAGCGTGCGCTCTTGCGGGCCGGCATTGCGCACTGTGGGGGTGGCGGAAGGGCGTCCCCGGGGGGGGTGCCTTTCGCCGTTGTGAGGGGCGTCTGAGGTCAGGCGCTCCCCCTCCCCCGACAGCCCGCCCTCTGGGAGGGCTGCTCGGGTCCGCTACCCACGTGCTGTGAGCGCGGGTGTGCGGGTGTGGGGGCCCAGCACTGTCCCCTTGGCTTGCATGCCCTGTGGGGGCTGCGTGCCGCGGGGGTGGTGGGGGGCCGTCCCCGGGGGGGGTGGCCTGCCACCGTTGTGAGGAGCGTCTGGTGTCAGGCGCTGTCCCTCCCCCGGATGCTCGTCCTCTGGGGCGGGCAGCCGGGGTTCCACGACCCGTGTGTCCCAGGTGCGCTTGCTGCGGGCATGGGGACCGTGCACCGGCCCCACAGCGTGCGCTCTTGCGGGCTGGCATTGCGCGCTGTGGGGGTGGCGGAAGGGCGTCCCCGGGGGGGGTGCCTTTTGCTGTTATGAGGGGCGTCTGAGGTCAGGCGCTCCCCCTCCCCCGCCTGCCCGCCCTCTGGGCGGGCTGCCGGGGTTCGCTACCGACGTGCTGTGAGCGCGGGTGTGCGGGTGTGGGGGCCCAGCACTGTCCCCTTGGCTTGCATGCCCTGTGGGGGCTGCGTGCCGCGGGGGTGGTGGGGGGCCGTCCCCGGGGGGGTTGGCCTGCCACCGTTGTGAGGGGCGTCTCGTGTCAGGCGCTGCCCCCCCCCCGGCCGCCCGTCCTCTGGGGCGGGCAGCCGGGGTTCCACGACCCGTGTGTCGCGGGTGCGGTTGGTGCGGGCATGGGGACCCTGCACCGGCCCCACAGCGTGCGCCCTTGCGGGGGGGCGTTGCGCGCTGTGGGGGCGGCGGATTGGGGTCTCTGGGGGGGGTGCCTTTCGCCGTTCTGAGGGGCGTCTGAGGTCACGCGTTCCCCCTCCCCCGACAGCCCGCCCTCTGGGCGGGCTGCTCGGGTCCGCTACCCACGTGCTGTGAGCGCGGGTGTGCGGCTGTGGGGGCCCAGCACTGTCCCCTTGGCTTGCATGCCCTGTGGGGGCTGCGTGCCGCGGGGGTGGTGGGGGGCCGTCCCCGGGGGGGCTGGCCTGCCACCGTTGTGAGTGGGGTCTGGTGTCAGGCGCTGTCCCTCCCCCGGCCGCCCGTCCTCTGGGGCGGGCAGCCGGGGTTCCGCGACCCGTGTGTCCCGGGTGCGGTTGGTGCGGGGATGGTGACCCTGCACCGGCCCCAGAGCGTGCGCCCCTTCGGGCCGGCGTTGCGCGCTGTGGGGGTGGCGGAAGGGCGTCTCCAGGGGGGCTGCCTTTCACCGTTGTGAGGGGCGTCTGAGATCAGGCGCTCCCCCTTCCCCGACTGCCGCCCTCTGGGCGGGCTGTCGGGGTCCGCTACCCATGTGCTGTGGGCGCAGATGCGGGTGTTGGGGCCCAGCACTGTCCCCTTGGCCTGCATGCCCTGTGAGGGCTGCGTGCCGCAGGGGTGGTGGGGGGCCGTCCCCGGGGGGGGTGGCCTGCCATGGTTGTGAGGGGCGTCTGGTGTCAGGCGCTGTCCCTCCCCCGGCCGCCCGTCCTCCGGGGCGGGCAGCCGGCTTCCTGCGACCCGTGTGTCCCGGGTGCGGTTTGTGCGGGTGTTGGGACCCAGCACGGGCTCCATGGCGTGCGCCCTTGCGGGCCGGCGTTGCGCGCTGTGGGGGTGGCAGAAGGGCGTCCCCGGGGGGGTGCCTTTCGCCGTTGTGAGGGTCGTCTGAGGTCAGGCGCTCCCCCTCTCCCGACTGCCCGCCCTCTGGGCGGGCTGTCAGGGTCCGCTACCCACGTGCTGTGAGTGCGGGTGTGCGGCTGTGGGGGCCCAGCACTGTCCCCTTGGCTTGCATGCCCTGTGGGGGCTGCGTGCCGCGGGCCAGGTGGGGGGCCATCCGCGGGGGGGTGGCCTGCCACCGTTGTGAGGGGCGTCTGGTGTCAGGCGCTGTTCCTCTCCCGGCCGCCCGTCCTCTGCGGCGGGCAGCCGGGGTTCCGCGACCAGTGTCTCCCGGGTGCGGCTGGTGCGGGCGTGGGGACCCTGCACCGGCCCCACAGCGTGCGCCCTTGCGGACCGGCATTGCGCGCTGTGGGGCTGGCCGAAAGGGCGTCCCCGGGGGGGGTGCCTTTCGCCGTTGTGAGGGGCGTCTGAGGTCAGGCGCTCCCCCTCCCCCGGCTGCCCGCCCTCTGGGCGGGCTGTCAGTGTCTGCTACCCATGTGTTGTGGGCGCGGGTGTGCGGGTGTGGGGCCCCAGCACTGTCCCCTTGGCTTGCATGCCCTGTGGGGGCTGCGTGCCGCGGGACTGGTGGGGGGCCGTCCCCGAGGGGGATGGCCTGCTACCGTCGTGAGGGGCGTCTGGTTTCAGGCGCTGTCCCTCCCCCGGCCGCCCGTCCTCCGGGGCGGGCAGCCGGGGTTCCGCAACCCGTGTGTCTCGGCTGCGGTTGGTGCGGGCATGGGGACCCAGCAGCGGCCCCACAGCATGCGCCCTTGCGGGCCAGCGTTGCGCGCTATGGCAGTGGCGGAAGGGCGTCCCCGGGGGGGGTGCCTTTCGCCGTTGTGAGGGGCGTCTGAGGTCAGGCGCTCCCCCTCCCCCGACTGCCCGCCCTCTGGGCGGGCTTTCGGGATTCGCTACCCACGTGCTGTGAGCGCGGGTGTGCGGGTGTGGGGGCCCAGCACTGTCCCCTTGGCTTGCATGCCCTGTGGGGGCTGCGTGCCGCGGGGGTGGTGGGGTCTGTCCCCGGGGGGGTGGCCTGCCACCGTTGTGAGAGGCGTCTGGTTTCAGGCGCTGTCCCTCCCCCGGCCGCCCTTCTTCTGGGGCGGGCAGCCGGAGTTCCGCGACCCGTGTGTCCCGGCTGCGGTTGGTGTGGGCTTGGGGACCCAGCATCGGCCCCATAGCGTGCGCCCTTGCGGGCCGGCATTGCACGCTGTGGGGGAGGCGGAAGGGCGTCCCAGGGGGTGGTGCCTTTCCCCGTTGTGAGGGGCGTCTGAGGTCAGATGTCCTCCTCCCCCGACTGCCCGCCCCCTGGGCGGGCTGTCGGGGTTCGCTACCCACGCTCTGTGAGCGCGGGTGTGCGGGTGTGGGGGCCCAGCACTGTCCCCTTGGCTTGCATGCCCTGTGGGGGCTGCGTGCCGCGGGGGTGGTGGGGGGCCGTCCCCGGGGGGGGTGGCTTGCCACCGTTGTGAGAGGCGTCTGGTGTCAGGCGCTGTCCCTCCCCCGGCCGCTAGTCCTCTGGGGCGGGCAGCCGGGGTTCCGCGACCCGTGTGTCCCGGCTGCGGTTGGTGTGGGCTTGGGGACCCAGCATCGGCCCCATAGCGTGCGCCCTTGCGAACCGGCATTGCACGCTGTGGGGGAGGCGGAAGGGCGTCCCCGGGGATGGTGCCTTTCCCCGTTGTGAGGGGCGTCTGAGGTCAGATGTCCTCCTCCCCCGACTGCCCGCCCCCTGGGCGGGCTGTCGGGGTTCGCTACCCACGCTCTGTGAGCGCGGGTGTGCGGGTGTGGGGGCCCAGCACTGTCCCCTTGGCTTGCATGCCCTGTGGGGGCTGCGTGCCGCGGGGGTGGTGGGGGGCCGTCGCCGGGGGGGGTGGCCTGCCACCGTTGTGAGGGGCGTCTGGTGTCAGGCGCTGTCCCCCCCCCGGCCGCCCGTCCTCTGGGGCGGGCAGCCGGGGTTCCGCGACCCGTGTGTCCCGGTTGCGGTTGGTGCGGGCATGGGGACCCTGCACCGGCCCCACAGCGTGCGCCCTTGCAGGCCGGCGTTGCGCGCTGTGGGGTTGGCAGAAGGGCGTCCCCGGGGGGGGTGCCTTTCGCCGTTTTGAGGGGCGTCTGAGGTCAGGCGTTCCCCCTCCCCCGATTGCCCGCCCTCTGGGCGGGCTGTCGGGGTCCGCCACCCACGTGCTGTGGGCGCGGGTGTGTGGTTGTAGGGGCTCTGCACCGGCCCCCCGGCTCGCTTGCCCTGTGGGGGGCTGCGCGCCGCGGGGGTGGTGGGGGACGTCTGGGTTCAGGCGCCTCCCCTTCCCCGGCTGCCCGCCCTCTGGGTGGGCTGCCGGGGGCTGCTGGCCACGTGCTGTGGGCGCGAGTGTGGGTGTGTGCGGTGTGTGTGGTGTCTGCGCGGTGCGTGCTGTGGTGCGTGGTGCTGCCCTTCGTCTGTCCCTCTGGTGCCCCCCTCTCCGGTGCTTTGTTGCGGTTTTGTGCTCCCCGTGTGCCTGCCGTGCCCCCTTCCCTGCGCGCGTCCTTTGCTCGGCTGCTGGCTACCTCCTGTTTCTTGCGTGGTTTCGTCACTCTTTACCCTTTCCTCCACCCTTCGCTGGCCTGCCCTTCTCCCTGGCATGCACTTTTTCCCTGCCTCCGCCTTGGTGTGTGTCTCGGTCTTTCTCCTCGCCTGCTTCCTTGTTCCAGGTTCCCGGGTCCTCTTCTTTCTCTCCTGTTGGGTCCTGTGAGACAGGGCAAGGATGGGGGGTGTGGGCCTTCGGGGGAACGTGCGGGGGTGGGCTTGTAAGTGGACTCGTTCTTGTCTCTCTATCCTATCACGTGATTTTTTGCTCTCCCAAATCTCGCTGCTACATTTTTCCAGTCTCCTCGTCCACGTTTCCCTGAGTGTCCCTGCGAGCACAAAAGGGCAGGTCTATGACCTTTATTCATGGTAGTTCATTCTGCATCTTCGTAAGTCATAGAACACAACAGTGTTCCATTTGCATGCCTGCAGGAGAAACATGCTGGCATGCAACACAAAATCTCAAAGTATAATAAATCTACATTTATGCATGCCGAAAAATTATTTGTACACTCAACACACATCTATTGTTTACTTCTCTCTTTATCTTTCTTCTGTCGTCAGCGACTATCTGGCGCGGGCTCTGGCGCGCGCTTCTATTCTGGCGCGGCCAGTCACAGAAAATCCCGTCAAAAGTCCAAAAGATAATCCAAGAAAATATGTCAAAAAGTAAACCCTGTGTAACTGTCAGGAAAAACCCATTGCACTCCCTTCCCAAGACGAAAATCACGGGTGCAACCCTGAATTTTGGCTGAAAAAAACCCTGATGCGTTTTGCCTGCAGTGTCTGCACCCGGGCTGTCTTTATTGCCATAGGGGGGGTCTGGAGCCTGTCCTCTGCCCCTGTGCAACCAGACACAAGTCCAACCAAGCTGCATAATATTTTTTGTTCAATCGGCACTCTACAGTGTCACGCTAACCCACTTAGTATGTACACGTGGCGGCCTCTTCAATTATATTACTTCTGCTCTTGGTCTCTTGCGTTGGTGCTGAGCTGGACTTCACTCCTCATCTTCGGCTCTGGGGGGTTTGGTGTGCCTTGCTGGCTTGTTGCCCCCTTGGGCCCCTTAGGGCTTGCTGGAGATCTGCAACAGAACACACATTGGTACAATACAACCTATCGCAACAACAACAGGCACCTCACATCCGCAGGGGGGGGGGGTTGGCCTTCTCCTATGGTTTTCCTACTGGCATTGTGTAGCATACCGTTGGCGCATGGTACACAGGCGCGTTCGCACCCCGGTGTCGTCTGCTGTCGCATGCCGTGCATTCCCTTCAGTCATTCCTCGTGATCCCTGCGTGGTAGGTGTAGTAAAGAAACATAGGGGGGGTGCAATTTCCGCAGGACAGTGCAAAATCCTGAAGAAAGGCAAGGGGAAACAAACGATATGCAAGAAATACGAAACAGTGCATTTACCTCAACGCTGTGGGGGGGGGGGGGGTTGTGGGCGTGGTGGGTTGGTCGCCTGTCTCCTCCTGTTCGCTGCCCAGTGGCGCCGGAGCAAGCTCCTGACCACACACCAGGTTGTACATGTGGATCTTGCTCAGCGTAAAAAAAAATGGTGTGTGCCCCAGACGGCCGGCCTGCAGCGGGATCCCTCCCCAGTCCTGCAGCCAGCTCCTGCACTGACGGTTGTTGTCGGTGTGGCTTTTTGTGTTCCCTGGGTCCATGTGCCTGCACCATGCTCTGTGTGAGGAAGGCCTTCCCATCTGACGGTGGCAGCCGTGACGGGAATTCTACCGCCTCTCACCCGATGTGGCCCCACCGCATACATGCCATCCCAGACAGCCATCAGGGCTGTCGTTCCAGGACTTTACGTGCACCGGTCGTCCCTGTGGGGTTGGCGCTCGTTCCCACCCTGAACACTCTCGGCTCGCCCCTTGCCCCAAAACCTGTGCGCCCCAGGCTGGCGGGGGCCTGTCCAGCGTAGGGGAGGAGTGTGCAGGACCAACCCACGAAAAGTCTTGCCAGCGGCGCCGGAGCAAGCTCCTGACCACTCGCCAGCAAGGATCATGTTCCCCAGTGGCGCCGGAATATTTTCCTGACCACTCACCGGAGCACGCCGGGTGCCAATACACTCAAATGGTAAAAAGAATCACTCAAAAATCAATAGTAAAAAAACAATGGGGGGCGTTGGGGTGGAAAGGTGCACTAAGCTGAATTACAGTACCATTTCAGAACTCCTGACCTGTGTCACGCTGTGACACGCGCTCCTTCTTTGGTTTTCTTGTTCTCCTCTTCCCACGGTGCGTTGTTCGCAACTCTTCCCCGCCTTCTGGTTCTCCTTCCGGCGTTTCCGGATCAAATCCATAATATTCCCATACTGGATCCCCAGGTCCTTGATATCCAACAGGTTTGGCTTCAATGACTTCCTTGCCGACCGGCCCGTGTGTCCATGGCATCGTTTCGTCCGCTTGTTCTGGTCCGTGCTCTGCGCAAACCCTGTATACCGTGGCGTCCAATGCCTCCTTTGGATCCCATTTCCACGCCGTTTTGAGCTGCAAAACTTGCACGATCTGGTCCTTTGTCATTGTCAGTGAATCCCACTGCGGCGCTCTCAGGTGAACTTCACGCATGATCAATAAGACTCGCAGTTCTTGTTCCGTAAAGGGCACTGCGGCCGCCTGTTGTGGTTGCTTATACCTCCAAACACCATTGATCTTCAAGCTCCAGCGTCCCGTCACGAGATCAAACTGACGCCATACTCCGTTCTCATCATCCATAACCCATGTACACTCCGTGGCAGCGTTCAACAAACTGTCCGGCGCTCGTAGTTGCCGTATTTGGTGTATTGTTGCCTCGGCCACCGATTCACGTTGTCGCTGGATGCTCATCACTGTCTTCTCTGTCGTACCTTTCGGTCTCGGCTATGCCTGGTTCACCGCATATCCCTTTCACGCTCGCATCAGTGGGCCACCTTCGTCGCCCACTCTTGGAAGCAAATGGAATGTAAGTGGACTCGTTCTTGTCTCTCTATCCTATCAGGTGATTTTTTGCACTCCAAAATCTCGTTGCAATATTTTTCCAGTCTCCTCGTCCACGTTTCCCTGAGTGTCCCTGCGAGCACAAAAGGGCAGGTCTATGACCTTTATTCATGGTAGTTCATTCTGCATCTTCGTAAGTCATAGAACACAACTGTTCCATTTGCATGCCTGCAGGAGAAACATGCTGGCATGCAGAACAAAATATCAAAGTATAATAAATCTACATTTATGCATGCCGAAAAATTATTACCGAAGAGCGTAAGCTTGAGGTTCCACCCCGAGAAACGCTGCAAATGTCGCAGACTTTCAGGTATGTATATATATATATATATATATATATATATATATATATATATATATATATATATATATATATATATATATATATATATATATATATATATATATATATATATATATATATATATATATATATATATATATATATATATATATATATATATATATATATATATATATATATATATATATATATATATGTATATATATATATATATGTATATATATATATATATATATATATATATGATACAACTTCCGTCTATATCGCGAACAGGAGGCGCGCGCGCGTCATCTGGCATCTGGCGGATTTTGCGATTTCGATTTCTGCCGCCAGAAATCGATCTGAATGCATTGCTGTGTGAAAATTTATACAGATGAGAACCGGTGAAATTATCATGCGCGAAACAGCGCAATTTCTTGATCGGCGGTGCATATCCGCAATTTTGGCATCTTGATGCACAATGCTCAAGTTTGGATGCCAAAATCGTGAACAAGGTCCAAAACTAGATTCATTCAACTTTCGGGTTATTCGACGTTGAGGTCGTAGGCCAGAGATCTGAATTTTTGGGATTTTAATATATTTCACCCAGGTTGGTCATTTTGTGCGCTTAACATGCCAGCTTAGAGCTCAGCCCCCTTAACATGCTAGCTTGCCATGCCCATGGTCATACACCATGGCTCAAGCATTGAACCCACTACCTTTCCTTTGCAGCAAAATGACTTGCAAAACATCAATGTTGGCCCTTCCGGCCTCCTTTTGCCACGTAGGTTGGGAGCACGAACGTTGAAAAGGAAAGCTGTTTCCACTTCACATTGTTGGTGTCATATTGCGGACTACATCCTAGCCTAAAGATGTTGTAGACAAGGGTTGGGTGCAAGGGGGCCGAAGGCCCCCTTGCCAAAAAGAATGAACAACAATAGATAGTAAAATTTAAAATGAGTTTTCTGGGTTACATTGGAACATACCTATTAGTTTACGTATTTTTATTTCAAAAGATTCTTCGACATCTTGTTTGAAATTCGGGTGTGTGTGCCTATTGTTGGAGCAACTATCGTGTGCCCATCTTGGTGCCCATACATACCTACCTACAATCTGAGCAAAGGTACCCAGCCTTTGGGCAGAGTAATGGGTTTAGCCGGGTACATTGGAGAGTAAATTGGAACATATATGAGTGCCGTCTACTGGTGTTACCGGGCATCTCGCGCTGACAGGTGGTTCCTGCCTCGCTCGATCCCGTGGGTCCCAGGGCTGCATGAGGCGGCCCACAGCATGACGGAGGACCCAGAGGACCGGGGATACCGGTCAACCAGGCTTTGGGGGCAGTGGCAACTGCATAGCGTTAGCATTAGCAACGGCGACGGGCGCTGGCCCGTTTGTTCGCCGGGGGTAAGGGGGCAAGGCAAAGCAACGCAGCAGCATCGCAACAAGTAGAAAGCAAGGGCTTCTCTGTCCGTCGCAAAGCGGCAACCAAGGAACAAAGCAGCACGCATGCGGCGAAGCGAGAGCTGACCCTCCGTCGTTCGCGTACCCCCGCCACCGTGGAGACGTCCATCACCCATGACCCCACGGAATCCATTGCCGTCTGCGTTCTCGAAATTGCCCACCACCCCTGACTCCACGTATCCCTCTGCTAGCACGCAATAGCCCGTATGTGCATAGCCAGGATTTCTGGGAGGCTCCAGCCTAGCCTGGCCCTCAGCTTTCATCGCCCCCGTGTCTCCACAATGTGCGCCGCCGACCCACCGCACCATCCCCCTAGTATAGTACAGAAACACGGTATCAATTCCACGTCCCCGTGGCCCTGAGCTGCTCCCACATCCCATTTATATACCATGCCGGCACTCCTTGTCAGGGGCCAGCCCCCAATCAGCTTCGAGGCATCCACTTGCCCTCATATAATATAACTTGAGGGTCTACAGGGGGGGACGCTGGCCGCTACGCGACGGGAGAGGCGCAACCCGTGAATATCGCTGGCTGGGATTCGGGCTGGTGGGTGCCGTAGCTTGGTTATCGACCCCCTGTAGGGGTACCCACCAGAGGCTCGCTCCCGGCTGTGGTAACCAGGTGCACCTCATCTGGCCCACATACATTGCCCTGGCGCCTACCCTTGACCCTTACCTGCACTGATTGGCCAGCTCCCGTGGTTGCTTGAAGGACGCCGAGCTCAGGAGGCGAAGGCTATTGCCACCTCCAAGATAGTGGTGAACCTGCCTGAGTTCACAGGCAAGGACCTCAGCGAGTTCGCTGAGAACTTTGGCCGGTTCCTACCACTGACCGGCCAAACCCACGCGAGTGGGCGAGTGAAGTGCGATCTGCTCCTGCAGTGCTGCAAGACCAAGTACCTGGAGAAGCAGGTCAGGCAGATCGTAACTAACTCCGCCACCTTTGCCGATGTGTTGGTTGCCCTGGAGAGGCAGTACCCAACCTACGAAACCGACCTCTCCATCAGGGCCGAGATCCAGAACCTGCCCGTGCTGCCCAACAACCCCAAACCTGGCAGGGTCTCCGAGCTGTTGGCTGACCTGGATCACTGGGCTGGACGACTGACGCCCGGTTCCTACAGCAGCGACGACCTGCTGTTCTGGTTGTGCGCCGAGCTCCCCCGAGAGGTATGGGACGAGTGCCGTTTGACGGCTGAGCGCAAGGCTAGATCCCTCCGCTACGAGGATCTATGCGTGCTGCTCCTGGAGATGGCGCTGGAGAAGGAGAGCGACCAGCACTTGAACAACTACCGTCCTGGTGGTGGAGGTTCTGGAGGCAAAGGGTACCAAGGGTCCCGACCTGGGCAGGGGACTACCCCCAAACACGCCCACGCCCGTACCATGGAGAACGTGAAGGAGCTATTCTGGTGTGATGCCAGAGATGAGCAGGGCCACCTGCAGCACGCCTCTGACTGCGAGCAGCGAGACTGCTTCGTCGTCCAGGGGAAGCAGCAGGAGAAGAACACCGGCGCCAAAGCGAAGCTGCCGGATCATTACCGCTGCACCATCACGTGTGCATTCTGCGGTAAGCGGAAGCACTACGAGGATGAGTGCTACCATAAGCAACGCCTATCGGCAAAGCTTAAAGGGGAAGATCCTGGCAAAGGCTCAGGCAAAGGTGGAGGCAAGGCCAAAGGCAACGACTCCGGCAAGGGCAAGTCGAAAGGACGTGGTCAAGGTGGTCAAGACAAGGGTCAAGGTGGACGAGGAGGAGGCGCTAACCGCCAGCCCGACAACAAGAACAAGGACAAGAACGGAGGCAACCCCAACCCTAATCCAGGGGGGAACTCCGAGCCCTCTGGAGGGCAGACTGGTCCTACCACACGCTCACAGACGCAGGCCCAGCAAGAACAAGGAGCCAAGCGTGAGCATGAAGGTGGTGACGACGGCAACGCTAAGAAGAGGAGCCGTTTCATGAGGATGGCCCGCAAGTTGCGGAACAAGGGGTTCGAGGTGACCTGTCCCGCGGAGTTCTGACGGGGACGCTCTGGTGGCACCCAAGACCTGGTGTTTTGGGTACGTATCCGACTAGGGGGACGTGAATACCTGGGGGTACTGGATACTGGCGCCACAATATCCATAGTGGCCAAGAAAATTTTACCTTGTGGGAGCCTGAAGAACACCATGACCACCGCCGCTATACGCATGGGGGATGGACATGTGGTGCACAGCTGCGGGGACTGTGAAGTGGAGGTACCTATGGGCTCTCAGACTATCGCCCATCGGTTCTATGTGATGGACACTGAGGCCTTCGACTTTGTACTGGGTACTGACTTCTTCGTACAGCACTCCCAAATACAATCCCTGACGCTGCAAGCGCCCTACCTCCTCTACGTGGACCACGGCAGTGGCAGAGAGTCTGTGCCACTGGAGCAGTCGGAACATACCTCAAGTTACCTGAGACTATCGAAGGAGGAGCCCTCGACCATGATGGCGGCCTCCAAAACTGAGGACTATCAACTATTGGGGGAAGTCCTAGACCAAGGTCTGAAGGAGTTGGGTTACTCTCGAGAAGACCTAAGTGTGGAGCTGTTCGCCAGCGACAAGCAGCATGTACTGGACCTATACTGCAGCAAGGGGAAGAACTGCAGCTACAAATTTTACTGGCCCTCTTTCGGGATGGCCTACGGGAACCCCAGATTCAGCGAACTGGGGAAGGTGCTGACCAAGGTGGCCTTGGAACGTTCCCGTATGGTCCTGTGTTCTCCCGATTGGGGAGCCCATGGGGGCAACGAGTACTGGGGAAACCTCCTGGACAGGCTGACTATCAGATCTGTTCGTTTGCCTGATGAGGCCATCTATGTGCCTCTGGGACGCAAGACGCCTATTGGGAAGCCCGGATGGGGGAGTATGCTCAGCGTGGTGGACGGAAGTCCGACCACCATCCCCTGGGAGGACCTGGACCCGACTCTGGTCCAGGCTATACAACGAGAAAGCGATGGACTCGCCTTGGGTGACTTGAAGGATCGACTACGACCTCAAGATGCTGTTGAAACTACACCCGGAGGAGATGAGTACGTCGTGACTGACACCAACTCCCCCAACTCTCCCTGCCGTGTACCTGTTCCTGATGGAGTCTCTGAGTGTGGACTATCTGAGCTACCTAGCTCTATCCACTCAGAAGACGAAACTGAGCACGACGCCTTCTTCGTGCAGACCTGTGTGGAGGAAGTGGAGAACGCCGAGTACATCTCCCCACTGAAACCCCTACTCTCCATGAGGGTGGAAGACCCCGTGGATGAGGAGCTGGACCCTCGATCCAGGCTCAGGGAGTATGTGGATTCCAAGAGGAAGTTGGTGGCGAAAAAGCTATGCTACGCGAAGCCTACCCGCAGCTCATGGCCACTGAAGCAAGGACGTATGGGAGACCTATCCCAATTGAAGGAGGACCTCGAACAGAAGATCACCACCTGGCAAAGGGAGGTAGATCTCAAGCTCATGAAGAGCGTGTGGGGCGCCCATGTGAGGACCCCAGAGGAGGACGACCTCTCGGAGGAATGTGTATGTGAACCCCCTCGAGCGTGCCTATGTTGCCATCGTCCACCGGAGATGGTTGAGCAAGACCTTCTATATGCCTACCAAGGGCTGAAGGATACTACCGCGGGCGAAGAGTCGGTGGAGGACCACCTCCCGACGTCTATTCAAGGGGCAAGCAACTTACACTCCGACGAGGACATGGAGGACAAGATCAAGGTATTGGACCCGCGGGTACAGAAGCTTATAAGGACCTATCTGGAGGTGTTCGGAGAACTACCCCCTCCAGCCTCATGTGACAAGCTGGTACAGATGGACCTCAAGCTGAAACCCGAGTTCGTGGGTCACAAGATCCGGAGGAGACCCTATCCAGCTCCTAAAGAGCAGGCCGACGAGATTGAGCGACAGATACAAGAATGTATCGACGCTGGCCTAGTCCTGGAGTACAAGGACGGGGACTACCCCCTACACTGCAGCCCCTGTTTCCTGGTGGCTAAACCTGGCTCTACAGCCAAACGGCTGGTAGTGGACTATGGAGAGCTGAACAAGAAGACGTTGAACCACTCAGGGTCCATTCCCAATATGGAGTCTACCCTGGAGAAGATAGCCTCCTGCCGCTACAAGACCAAGATGGACAAGCGAAGCGGATTCTGGCAAGTGGACCTGACGCCCAACGCACAGGAACTACTGGCCTTCATCACCCCTCAGGGGAGGGTGTTCAAGTGGAAGGTCATGCCGTTTGGCGTGGCTAACGCACCCGCTCTATTCCAAGAGCTGATGAACAAGATCTTGCCCATCCTACGAAGGAGACCTAAAGTGCAGGAGCTCATATCCCGTGGTGCCCAGATGGAGGCTCACATCGACGATGTATGCCTCGGGACCAATACCCAGGAGGATCACCTAATCCTCTTGGGTGAGTTCTTTGCGGTCTGCCAGGAGAACCACACACGACTCAAGCTGGAGAAGTGTGAGTTCATGCAGGAGACCATGCAGTACCTGGGGTTTGACGTTGGCTATGGGTGGTGGACCCCAGCGGCCTCTAAGGCCAAACCCCTGATGGATGCCAAGGTACGACACGAAGACCCCAAGAAAGGACTTCATGATGTACGCAGTTTCATTGGAGCGTGCAACTTCTATCGCCGCCACATCAAGAACTTCACCTATACCAGCGCCGTTCTGACGGACTTGATCAAGAAGAGTACTACTTGGCGCTGGGGCCCACAAGAGCAACAAGCGTTTGACGAGGTCAAAGACAAGGTAGCCAACGCTAAGTGCTTGGGCGTGCCTAGAGCACAAGGGGAGATTATCCTGGTGACTGACGCCAGCAATGTGGGCGGTGGTGGAATGTTGTTCCAATGGCAAGCACTAGAGAAGGAGGAGTTCGACTCAGCCATTTCCCAATGGGGGACTGAAGGTCTCAACCGAGATGGAACCCTCAAGCACAGCTACCCTGACGACAAGTGGGTCCTAGTACCTCTGGGCCACTGGAACTGGAAGTGGAACCAGGCCAGGGGGAACTACTCCACCTATGAGCAGGAATTGCTCGCGGGTATGCTGGTGCTATCCTCACAAGCACGACTGTTGGGGAGTAACCCTGTGGTCTGGCTATGCGACCAAGAACCGGTCTGCAGTTTCCAGAAGGGTCCCCCACCTGAGAAGGCCAAGCTACGTCGCTGGTGGACCTACCTCAGTCAACTACGGCTGACGGTACACCATATCCAGGGAGTGAAGAACGAGTGCGCCGACTACATCAGCCGCAACAACTTCGACGCCCTGATTGGTGCCCGGTCTGAAGCGCTGGCTAAGGAGGCGTTCAGCCGTATGGACCTACACCTGGACCTGAACATGACCATGATACGCCCCCTGGATGGACTCCAACAATCGGAGTACCTGAAGGAGTTTGGGGATATCTACAAGCGCCTGGAGAAACGACTTGAACCCCTCCTGGTCAACCAGGACCAGTGGAAGAGGGACAAGAGCTACCTCTGGCACGAGGACCGCATTGTGGTGCCTAGTGACCGAGTCCCAGCGCTGCTGAAGTGGACCCATGAGTCCAGCGGTCATGTGGGTGCTGACCGTACCCTGAGGCTGTTCAAGCAGTGGTTCCACACTACGTGGACTGACGACCAACTGCAGAAGACACTCCAGCCTATCGTGGACAAGTGCCCGTGCAGGTCCTGTAAACCAGGGGATATCAGGGACAGAGGTCTCTACTCGACCCTGCCCATCCCACACTGTGCCAACAGCGTTCTTTACGTGGACTACACGGAGATGCCGAAGTTCGGGGGCTATGACTTCGCCCTCGTGGTAACCTGTCGGTTGACCAGGTTTACCAGGGTGTTCCCATGTACCAAGCACATTACCGGGGAGGAGACTATCAAGATACTCCTGGAGAAGTGGTTTTGTGTCTATGGGGCGCCCAAGGAGATCAACTCCGATGAGGACGTGCGAGTACGCTCAGATACTGGCTGGTACAAGAGGTCCTGAGATCCCTCAATGTCCAGGTGTCTACGGCGATTCACTACTCTCATACTGAAGCGGTATGGGGTGCTTCACCCATACCCGCTGAACAGCCTGTGGCGCTCTTCGCCAGGCCAGATCAGGAATTTTCCTGCTGATGCTACGGCATCTTGATTTCTGTGGGATTTCTGTAAAATACCCCAGAAATCGTAATTTTACGTCTTTTCTGGACTGGCGACGACAGTCGTCGCCTGCGCGACGCAGCTCCAGATCGAGAATTTAACTCTCGATTTCTAAAGATTTTAGGCAATTTTATTATTGTTTTATCGTTTTTAGGAATAAAAGATTATAGCGTGACCCTTTTCGCGGCGTTCCGCGAAGGTCCATTTTTGCGAAAAAAGGCGCGTTCACGCATTTTTCAAAAAATGCTGAGGCGATTCCAGGAATCGCTCAGACGCCTATGGCGTAGCCCAACAGTGGGCCTTTTCATATGTAGGTTGAATTGGCACAGAAACGCGTCGCGTCGCTTACGCTACGCGTTGGGGGGAGACGCGCAAAATGAGTGTTTTTGACTCAAAAACCACTTTATTTTGTTGTTTTTCGCCCAAAAACCACTGGTTGGCCCAGTTTGGGCAGGATCTCAGTGGAGATCCTGATGGCGACGCCTCGTAGCCGTCAGATTTTCTGATGGCGGCGACGCCGTCGCCTTCATTTCGTCTTCTTTTTTATGCTATTTTATAGTATAGAATTGTTACTCATACATTGTACATGTCAACGCATTTATCTTGCATATTTATATTACATATACCTTCTCTTTGTCCATAGACGCCAGATTGTGTCCGCGGACGCTCCCCATGGGGCGAGCAAGGATTCCAAGACCATTTACGCAACTCCAATGGTATCGAAGTTTGGAATAGACTTCATGTAGTACTTGGAGAGGTTGGGGTGATGGGTTGAAGGATTTTCAATTTTTCAATTTCAATTTCGATTTTTCTGTGGACGCACGGACATCACCCCCACCGAAAATGCTTCAAAATGGTCTTGCCGCTGTCCGCGTGGTTCACTGGCGGACCTGTCGATGACTCCCACGACGTCGAGTGGTATCCTGCTGCCTGGTTTTCGACGACTCCCGCAGCGCAACAGACTGCAGCCAAAGGTATTGCCCTGGTGGAAATACAGTGCAAGAAGGGACGCCTGGGCCAAGACTGGCCCCCAAGGCAACAGCAGCGACGACGACAGCCCTGAGATCAGCTCCAGGAGCTCCTGCGACGACGACGACGATCCCAGCAGAGGTCTTCAGGAAATCTGGACCCTGCAGCAGCTTGACAAGTGGAGTGGATGGCAAATCCCAAGAGCTACGACAGCAGGTCGCGCGGTAAGCGCCCCGCGTCCACCAGTAACCAAATCAGGCGCGTTAATTCGTCGCCTTGGGTTGGTTGACCCTCAGGGAGGTCCCTTCCTACATAGGCGTGGGGCGCCTTGGGTGAGAAATTACCCTAAATCCCCCAAATCAGGTGCGTTCGTTCGTCACCTTGGGTTGGGAATCGACCCTAAAAGGCACGAGGAATTCGTCGCCTTGGGCAGGAAATGGCCCTAAATTCAGGCTCGGTGGAAGGCCTTGCCTTGGGTTTGACCCTAAATAATTTTTTCCGAATTTATTGAATTATTGATTTCCATGCCCATGGAGAAAAAGGGCCAATATGTGCACCTAAGTGCCATCAGTCAGGGCGGAAGGCCCTGCAGCGCCCCTGGTCTGGTCACCAGAGGCTACGAGGAGTGCCAGGGACCAGTGTTGTCGCCTGAGGGGCAATTGCCCTATGAATATTTCAAGATCAAAAAAAAAAAAAAAAAAAAAAAAAAAAATTTAATTTTTTTTTTACGTGTGTGTGGTGCTCCCCCCCATGTAAATTACTCACGAAGCCCCCCCCCCCCCCACTGTTCTGATGAATCAGTATTGAAACCAGGACACTGCAGGGGTCAGAGCGCCTCCTTGGCCTTGCCTTCCTTTGGATATAGGCAAGGCTTTTAAGGAGGGGGGTGAAGCGGTATGGGGTGCTTCACCCATACCCGCTGAACAGCCTGTGGCGCTCTTCGCCAGGCCAGATCAGGAATTTTCCTGCTGATGCTACGGCATCTTGATTTCTGTGGGATTTCTGTAAAATACCCCAGAAATCGTAATTTTACGTCTTTTCTGGACTGGCGACGACAGTCGTCGCCTGCGCGACGCAGCTCCAGATCGAGAATTTAACTCTCGATTTCTAAAGATTTTAGGCAATTTTATTATTGTTTTATCGTTTTTAGGAATAAAAGATTATAGCGTGACCCTTTTCGCGGCGTTCCGCGAAGGTCCATTTTTGCGAAAAAAGGCGCGTTCACGCATTTTTCAAAAAATGCTGAGGCGATTCCAGGAATCGCTCAGACGCCTATGGCGTAGCCCAACAGTGGGCCTTTTCATATGTAGGTTGAATTGGCACAGAAACGCGTCGCGTCGCTTACGCTACGCGTTGGGGGGAGACGCGCAAAATGAGTGTTTTTGACTCAAAAACCACTTTATTTTGTTGTTTTTCGCCCAAAAACCACTGGTTGGCCCAGTTTGGGCAGGATCTCAGTGGAGATCCTGATGGCGACGCCTCGTAGCCGTCAGATTTTCTGATGGCGGCGACGCCGTCGCCTTCATTTCGTCTTCTTTTTTATGCTATTTTATAGTATAGAATTGTTACTCATACATTGTACATGTCAACGCATTTATCTTGCATATTTATATTACATATACCTTCTCTTTGTCCATAGACGCCAGATTGTGTCCGCGGACGCTCCCCATGGGGCGAGCAAGGATTCCAAGACCATTTACGCAACTCCAATGGTATCGAAGTTTGGAATAGACTTCATGTAGTACTTGGAGAGGTTGGGGTGATGGGTTGAAGGATTTTCAATTTTTCAATTTCAATTTCGATTTTTCTGTGGACGCACGGACATCACCCCCACCGAAAATGCTTCAATACGAGCAACCCCCTATGTGAGCGACAGATCCGCGTCCTGAAGGAGAACGTACGGATATGGTGCAAAACTGAACGCACCAGGGACTGGGTGAGACTACTCCCCGTCATATCCTTGATGATGAATTCCCAAGAGAGTTCAGCTACTGGCTACTCGCCACATGAGCTATTCATGGGGCGCCCGGCGTGGTTCCTACATGCCCCCTATCCAGAGAACACCCATTCTTCTGTGGGTGAATGGGTCCAAGAGCAACAAGCGAAGGTGGACAAGGCCAAGGCTATGCTCCAGAGAGTGAGGGAGCGTCAGTGGAACAAGAAGAACAAGCACCGTGTGCCGGCCACCTACCAAGAGGGGGACTGGGTGCTGGTGCACCACAGTCGACTACCCGCCTGGCCACGCTCTACCAGCGATGACCGATACTTCGGGCCGTACAAGATCCTATCAGTGGATGGACACCGTATCACAGTGCGGTGTTCTCCCCGTCTAGGGGGGACCCTGGTGTGCGCTGCTCAACACCTGAAGCGCTACCATGATCCTGAAGACCTCTGTGGGGAGGAGTGGGAGCTGAACGACGAGGAAATAGCCGCTCTGGACCTACAAGGGGCTGCCAGCCCTATGGAAGTTGAAGGTGAACTCCCCGACATGAACGCCGAGGAGATGGCTAAGGAGGGCTTCTACCTGGTGAAGTCTGTCCTACGCCACCGCTATCGCCACCCTAGTGACCCCTTTTGCACACCATGGTGCCATGTCCTATGTTCAACCGGTGTTCAACTGACTTCACCTGGGCCCTTGAACCACCCCTGAACAGCGGTTGAACACCCCCACCGCGCGTAGTGCAATTTTACCAAAAATTAAACTTTTGACGTATCACCATGCCATTCCAAACCATCCATGACGATGTACCATGCTTTTAACAACATACTAATGCCCAATGCACTATTCCATGCCATACCCCTCACATTGCCACTCCCTTTCTATCATGTCCAAGAGTAGCGTCAACGCCGCCTTGGTGTTCAACCATGCGGTTGAACACCCCACTTGACACATTCCCCTAAGCTTTGACCTTCATTGTGGTCCTTTGGCTTCCATTCTATCGTGGATGGTGTTCAGAGGTTTTTGCAGTGTGCACCTGCCTTATCCAAATCAATTATAACCACAAAACCATGGATTTTCTGCTACTTTCATATTGCCGCCCATACGCGTTCGGCCATGTTCAACTGCGTGTTCAACCGCGCGGTTGAACACGGTTGAACACGGTTGAACACGGTTGAACACACACTGGAGCGCGTTAGGAGAAATGCCGCACGTAATCGCAATCACACAACAATGGCACCAACAATTCACGTCAAATTGGATGAACAATCCCAGTGCCTGTCACCATGGGAACCCCAGGTCCAGGAGTTCAGTGCGCATCGGAGCGGGAAGGCGGTGCCACGCGATAGATGTATACGCCACGATGGCATACCTTTCACCCTCCCATCGCTCCGGCCCATGCGTACGCCACGCATTGAAAATCACCCCCTTTCGTGCATCCACAACAACCCCTTGCACAATTTGACGCCCACATTGCATCCATGCTTGACGCTGCGCCCCCCCCTCCCCCCCACCACCCATCCACGCCGTAGTAAAGAAACCACCACCACGGAAATCACCCACCGCCACCACCCCACTCAACGCGGAGTCATCCCTTGGATGTTTGTGTACATCCATGGGTGCACATCCGTTGCCCCACACGATGGAAATTGCGGTGTAACTGAGGGACGGTAAACAAACCGTGAGGAAATTATTTACAAGGCGCACAACATGTGCATCATCATGTGTCCTCTTAGACATGCCCACGTGTGTAAACGTCGGAAACTTCCTTGTTGCTCCCCATAGGATCCGGCGGTACTCTCCTCCATGTTTCTTCTTGTGGAGCCATCCCTTCAAGCCTTGTAAGGCTTCATGGACCTTGTTGGCTAGTCACTTTGAGTCCACGGCCCATAGCGCTTGCGTCTCCGGTCCGACCTCCTCCTTCCCATCATCGGCACACTCCTTCTCCCTTGTGCTCGCCATTGCCCTTTCGCTCCCACCTTCGTGCATGCCGTCTGCAGGGTTGGCGCTTCCTCACCCTCTGGGAAGGGTTTGGAGTCGAAGAGGCCACCTGGGAGCCCTTCTCTCCATTTGTTCTACCGGAGGGACGCCTACACTCAGTTCTGGTTGACTACTTGTCCCAGAACAACCTTGGTGAGTTGCTGAGGCTCGCTGAGACGCTTGCCTCCAAGACTAAAGCTAGGGACTGAACCTTACCCTTACCTGCCAAAGCGTATGTGTGAGTGTGCTAGTCCTAAGGTCCTGAGAGCAAGCCGCAGAAGTGGTGTCCTAATTATACCCAAGTCTGCGCCCTTGCTAAACCTGGAGGGTTGGCTTATTGATGCCACGGGGTACGCCCCGGGTCTCCCCTCCCCTAAGCGCCCAATTTCTGTGCTGGCGCAAAACCTTTGGGGAATACCCAGCGTACTAATCCAGGTATTGTTTTCCCTACCTATCTGTCTACTACAGGGAGGGGTGGCCAAAAGCTATGAAGGCATGAAAACGCCGTTTTGCTATGTGGCCAAAACACTGACCTAACCACTGCCACAGCCCACCAACCCTGCTAAAATTGCAGGAAACGGGTGGGACAGTGACACACGCACTACAGGTCCTACACACCCTACAGTGGCACCATCCTGGTGGGCGAGCACTGGGGCAACTGGCTCAAGCCCCCACTCAGGACTACCACTCCTACACGCACACTCTACTGGGCGTTGCGAAGTCAAAGGTGTCGTGGGTCCTAGCGACCCTCCTGTGAAATGACAAGAGAACACAGCGCTGCTAAGCAACTGTGGCCTAACAGGGGACGCCACAACGCGTTTCCCCTGCTAGGGCTTGGAGAGAAGGAGTGCTCTCGCGTGCAAGGCGCAGATGTCGATGAAGTCGGACTCCCTGCTCTGCCACAGGCGGAGCGGAGTTACTTGTTTGTGTGATCTGCGCCCTTGTTTAGCAGGGCATAAAAAAAGGCTGCTGCACCAATCACCCTACCTGCCCACCTGTAAAACAAAGGCAAATGAAAGGGCGTTTGCGGCGGAGGAACCAAGCCACACTCCAGGTATTATACCCTTCTCAGTGTGACCTATAATACACTGTCCGCAAACACGCTGGAAGACCAGCTACCCTTGTCAAGCAAGCAAGCGTTAAGGGACTCCTCAGGTTCTCTTAAAGAACGTACCGAGGAGCCCCTGGGTAGCCTAAACAAGGTTTACCGTGCGCACTTCGCGTGGCCTACCCTTTAATGCGTGTGTGAATGCGCGAGCATGCACTTGGGTCGTGGGCAAACCTGCCCATCTTCACCGCAATCTTGACTCCACCAGGGGGTGGCCCCGCCTGGGCGTACCTACCTTACCTACCGCTGGGAAGTGAAGCAAGGTGAGAGCAAGTGAGGGGCGCACGCGAAGAACGTTGCTATGCACTTGTGTGTATGTCGAATCACCCTGATCTGACCGCTAATCATCTGCAATCTTTCTAATCAATCCCTCTATCGCGTTCTATCTTTGTTAGCGCTGCTACAAGGCTCGTTCACGGAGACACGAGACGAGCAATGTGTATGCGGCATACGAGACGAGCATACCTGTAGTTTATACCTGATTCATTGAAGTCTTTTTCGTTGATTGTCGAATTCTTGAATTTTCGAATCTTCTATTAGTGTGGGTGGAATCTGTATGTTTGTTTATTAATGTGTGTCTCGTCATTTTCAAGACTACGTGATACATACGTTTATAATTCCATTATTTCTCCATTTTCCGGCGCTTCGCTAGGAGCCGCTCCTGCGCGCCGCCATTTTATGCATATGAATTTCTGGATTTAAAAAATCCAGAGATGACTATAGTTTCTATAAAAATGTGCTTCTGATGCACAATTGGATTCTGCTCAGGTGTGTCGTTTCAGAAAAATTCTACGCCGTCATTTGACGGATTTTGGTGTCGTCGCTTCGTTTTTGCGTGGATTCGTCCATAATTCTCCCATTCCTGCCTCTGCAGATACCCACGCGCAGCCTCGCTGAGTAGGCCGTGTTCGGGCCGAAACGCAGGTGCCTGGAGAGACTGAGCAGAACCAAGACCCCACCAAGGGGCAAATTAATTTCTTTTGAGACTCCCTTCGCCCTAAGACAGGTCACAGGTCGCCAGCAGGTTTACGAGAACCCATGCGAGTGTGTATAATGTGTCTTGCATTGGGTTTGTGTGGACGCTGCGTCTTGGAGGGAGGGATGCATATGCACATGTTTGGCATGCTCCCATACTAACCCAACCAAGCCACAGGAGCCCCGGCAGCGCCATGAGCGCTGAGTCTTCTGTAGGAAACTGTACAAACAGAGCAGCAAAAGAGCGCCAGCCATGGTGAGCGCTCATTTTTCAGTGTGAGGGAAACTATAGGTATTTTAAAGTAGATGTGGAAACCAAGGAAAGGCCAAGAAAAATTCCCTTTTTCCTAAAATGCGACAGTGGTGGCCACCACAGCACAAGGGGGGAGTAAGAAAAAGTGCTTTTCCATTGCTTTGAGGCATACTCTAGTTGTATTAGAGATGCACTGAGCATCCATGCATTTTTATCTTAGTATTGGTCCCACCAAAAGTGGTGATAACACATTTTGACCTATGGAACCAAACACCCAATCAGGATATGGAGTGGACCCCTTAATCCCCTTTCAATGTGAAGTAAAACATCTTTTCCTGAGTTGACTGAGAACTGACATATCCAAGGCAGAGCCTATGAATTTATCTATGTTTTTCCATGAATACTTATCTGCCCTAGTGGTATACACCCTAGGGGGCTAGGCACCTCTTTTTGAGAGGTCCTGGGTTCAATTCCTGGTCAGCCTAGCTAAGTAGGAAGATCCCATGTGACATGGCAGTGACCTCATCGCCACATACCATGCCACCTCAGCACATATGGGACCCAAAACAAAAGAGTGCACATCTCCTGAGATGGCACTATGGAGAGAGAGTGACCCTGGGGCAGTTTTCTAACTCTTTTCCCAAAACATTCTAGCTATCTTTGTGAATATGCATTCATTTGTGACCTGAGTTGCAGTTTCTGTGAATATCCAATCATCTTTCACTGTTTACACTGCAGCCCTTCATGCTTTGATCCTGATCTTCTCCTCTTTGCACACTTCTGGCTTGGGTTATCCTGGATTGAGTCTATTTCTGCAAAACAAAGGTTTTCATCTTCCAAAACAAGCAGCAGGAAACCCTACACCTACAGCAAGCAGCATGAGAAGCAAAAACACAGTGCTGAAAACACTATAAACTTTTCTTATTTACCTTCTTCTCCAGATTTTTTATCTCGTCTGTCATCGGCTTCAACATACCTCGTAGCGCTTCGATAAAGTCTCCTTCGCGCATCTCCGTCTTCGAAAGCTTCTCCTCGTGATCCCCCGTTGGTACCGCAGCGTAGGCTGGATATTCGCAAGTTTTCGCAGGTTCTGAGAAGTCAACACCTTTCTCTTTGCCGGTTCGTTTGACTTTAGGTTTTCCTTTCCCCTTCTCACGACGCCTCGCTCTGATTGCTTCGCTTTTTTTCCGCACTGCATCGTCGACCGATTTGAGGAAGTCTTCGTACTCTTTCATCTCTGAATGCGTCTACTCGTCTTCTTCTTCGTCTTCAGCGCGATCTTTGAAATACGAAGCTGGACCGGAAGACGATTCACCCGTCTCGAACGCGTCGTCAAATTTCGGTTCTTCAGGTTCGTCGGGTGTGTGCATTCTTTCTTCGTGAACTTCTTCGATCTCCTTGACGCCTCACTCTTCTACGACGTTTTCCTCCCTGAGGACGCCTGACTTTCCTTCGTCATCCAAGACACCTCCGTCATCGTGTGCATCGTCGCTGACGCGCGACGCGTCTTTCGACCTACTCCTTTTCGTCCCACTGCTCGTTGCATCCATTCTTTGCCGTAATCGCGTGACCTTCTGATTTGCACGAGTTGATAATGATTTCGCTTTCGTGCAGGTCCCATGTCTTCGCGAACTGCCTCTCCTACCAATGTCCTTTTGTTGCTCTTGGGCTGCGCCTCCTGCTCCACTCACCAAAATGTGTTTCGGAAATGAACCAAGAACTCGACTTGAAGGTGGAGACAGCGAAGCAACAGATAAGGATCGTGGCAATCAGAAGAATGAGATACAGTAACATGTGGGACTGAAGTACAAAGACAGTGTTGTGTATTGACATTGCATCGCCTTTATCACGTGCTTGCATGCTTTGGAATCACAGAACTTTCGGCAGAAAGTGGCTTAACTTGAAAACCATGCCAAATGAAAAAATAGTAAAACAGACGGTCAAAAATCAGATTCCCCATATCAAAGATAGGTGAAATATCACATTTTGTGTCTTGAAAGAATGTTCTGTGCCTCGGTACAAAACAAATTCGTGACTGCGGAACTCAGTAGGAACTGCCCTGACGATGTCAGAACTCAGTAGGAACTGCCATACTGTGTGGTCTCATGCACTCCACCACCAAAATGACCAAAAATGGGCTCCGACACCAAAATTGAGTATGATACATCAATATATGCGGAATTTTATGGCGGATTCAGATATGCAAATGGTTTTGAATAATTCAGCGATATGTGTGAAAAATTTAGCTTTTTCTGATCAGGCTGAGCGCATTCATGAATAACAATGAAGCATAACCAAAATAGGTGTTCACCATGCCTCCACCTAACTTACCTTCATACCTAGACCAAGTATCATAGCCTTAAGCACAAAGATAATCAAACAAACAAGCTATCAGTCTCATCATGGGTTAGTGGGGGTGGGCTGACCACTGCCCTCAGCAAAAGATGCCTCGGGGGTTTCAGCAATACTCTGGGGTTGGACAAATGATCACATGATTAGAAACAGATCTCCCATTCAATCAAAAGCATTAAAGCGGAAATGACTTAAATGATGGGCTAGGTACGATTTTCAATAAGACGGAGCAAAAAATAGAGGGCTAAGTATGCTCTCCGAGTTCCGCAATGCCGCCCAAGTCCCATAATTAGTAGCTCGGTTGTAAGAATTGATGTGGCGGATGAACGCCGATTATTATGGGCCGACCGGATCACATTTGTGATTGGATCACAAAATACCTGCCAAAGCTTGCAACGGTTGTCCCGAGAGCTCGGAGAGGAGGTCACGAAACAACACGTGCAAGTATCTAAGCGATTTACTAAATGAATCGGCTATGGAGCGGGAAAACGATTCACACATGGACAAATACTTGTGCAAACATGTGCGAAGAGATCCAGCGGCCAATAGGATGCAGATGTGAGGACTAAGTGTACGTTTATAAGAAAATCATGCAAACAAAATGTTTTTGCAGCGGCACTTCAAAAGTGCCATCCGCGAGCATTAAGAATGGAGAAGACTTTTTGAAGAGACAAGAACAAAAGTAGCCCGTGTACAAGACGGACCTCGGTGTTTGTAAATCGATACAGGAGCTACCTATGCTCTCCGAGTTCCCCAATGCGACCATGGTCTCAAAATTGGTAGCTCAATTGGAAGAACTGATGGGGCGAATGAATTCTACTTCCTATTGGCTTACTGCGCCACATTTGTGGTTGGTTGGCAAAATACCTTCCAACACTTGGGACAACTTTCGTCAGACCTCTGAGAGGAAGTCACAAACTCATTCCTGCGACCAGCTAATTGATCTGCTGATTAAATCGGCTATGGAGCGGCAAAACGACTTACACATGGACAAATACGTGTAAAAACTTCCGCAAGCAGACACCCCCTCCCCGAGAGGCACAGAGGAAGAAGATTTCAGCCTACTCACCCTAACCAGAGTCAAAATAGAAGAAGGCCCAAGCGGATGCAACGCTCACCTCTGAAAGGTAAAAGACTTCCTAAGCTGTGTTACTGTGGACCTAGAGATGACAAAAGAGGACCTTGCTATGAGTAAGAAAAATTGCCTTTCACTTGTAAAATAGTCTATGGCCTTCACATCTTCTCATTTTGACCTACCTGCCCAGTGGAAACTAACCAAAAGTATTTCCAAAAGTCATCCAAAATGGCAGCAATTTCCTTTATTTATTTATTTCCTGATTTGCTGTGTGATATCTTTAAATGTTTTTGCATTAATAAATTCTCCCATGGTTTTCATTTCTTTTCTGTCCCAAAAACCATTGCATCCATCTTTTATCTTGCAATGGATACTATAGTCCCATAATCACCTCCTTGAAGCTGTAATTAAGCCTTTGTATGTTAGGTATGCTCAGTTTTGACACAGTGACATAGGAGCAGGGGCCCTTCAGTTTTACCTAACTCTTTCATAGTTTCCCTATCTATCGTAGTGGCATGCACCTCAAGATATAAGCCGCCCCTTTTTGAGGGTCATGGGTTTAATTCCCTGAAAGCTGAACTAAATAGGAACCACGCATAAGTGACATAGGTGACATGGCAGTGACCTCAGGGCCACAAAGCCATGCCACCTCATCAAATGTGGCGGGAAACTAAAGGGTTTAGATCTCAAAGTGAGCCTCAGACCAAGAGGGAGTGAAATGGGAGATTATTTCAATGCTTTTATCCCAAAAGTAGACTATCTCTCCATATCTGCATTAAACTTTGCTTTGTGATTCACTTTATTTGTCGATATTGTAAACAGCTTTCCACTCTATTCATCTGCAGTTTTGATCCATCTTGGTTTTCCCGCATTGCCGACTTGATTACATTTTCTGAAAACTTGGAGCAAGGCAGTGGCAAAGAAACAGAGCAAGCAAGAAAGAAACATCAAAAACTTTTTTTCCATGCATCCGAATGCAATGGGCGCTCCAGTTGCCTATGGCAATTGCAACGGAGATAAAAGCACAAAGATGGTCAAGAGGTGAACCACCAAGACAGTTTCCACTGCAGAATCACGTGTCGCTACTCTGGCAAACGTCGTCATGATGAAGACGAATGCAAGATTACACACCGTCAAAGTGAAAAGCACAAGAAAAGAGGAACACCGGAGGCAAAGTGACCGCCGCAACCCTTCTGAAACAGGAAGGAACAAGAATCCTGAATGCGCCCATTTAAGGGTAACCCTGGAGGGGGACGCACATCCTCGGCACCCCCTACGAGCAGGGAAGGTAACTAAATACCCTGTACCCCAGAAAGATCACCAGTGTGAGAAGCGCCCTGCGCCCTCTTCAACCTATGCGGCTCGCGGTGGTAACCAAACCCACAGCCGGGGCGGTGTATCTTAACACCAAAAAGCGCAAACCAAAATGGATGACCAAAACGTTTATGAAAGCTAGCATTGACATGAAGCTCTCTGAGTAGGCGGGCAGCTCCGAAGAGGACTTGATTTTTCAGATTAATGTCCGAACAAGAAAACAGGTTTTCAAAATAGTCGTGGACAATGCTAAAACTTTCCTCAATCCAAAAATACCAAAATTGTAGCCATCAGGGTTGGTGATGGCAGGACTCTAAATACCCTTGGGAGAGTGGATGTGGCTGTGGGTTTTGGAGGCGAGCAGGTAACCCAGCGCTGCCGTGTGCTAGACACCAACCAACCAATGTCCGAACAAGAAAACAGGTTTTCAAAATAGTCGTGGACAATGCTAAAACTTTCCTCAATCCAAAAATACCAAAATTGTAGCCATCAGGGTTGGTGATGGCTGGACTCTAAATACCCTTGGGAGAGTGGATGTGGCTGTGGGTTTTGGAGGCGAGCAGGTAACCCAACGCTGCCGTGTGCTAGACACCAACGCCTTTGGCAGAGACATTCGTGCAGACTTTTTGCGCCGCAGCCCTACGTGAAACTGCTGTGTCTTTCCTTATGCATGGCAGCCCTGTTGCCCAAACACACTGCTAAAACATGTCCATTTTGCTCACTAATAATTCCAATAGTGGTATGCACATATCACCTTTGGTGTCTAAAGTGTCTGAAACTACCGTGCTTGCGACAACCCCATGCCCTGCACTCCAACTTCCGCAGTGGTCTCTTCTCCGTTCCTTGGGAGGTGTCAGGACGAAAACAATTTGGTCTACGTTGTGTGAACTTGTCTTATCGAACTGAGCACTATTCGTTACCTCAACATAACCTAAAGAATGCATAGGCCGCCCTACAAGTAGACCTAAACAATGTCTACGTCCAATTGTTTGCGAACCAAAAGCAACATTTCATGCAACGGTGCTGCTCTAAGCACCTCAATAGAGCCTATTGCTTCTATTGGGGAATGATGGGCTTGTGCTGTGCAAACCTTCCTTTCTCTCACCTCCCAACAATCTTGACCAGAATCGCCTTTGAGGGACCTGGAGTAGTCTTATATTCCCCCGATTGGGGTACTTCACGTGAGCATGCGTGCTGCAGGTTGGGCGTGCGCGGCGGTGGTGTGCAGTTGTGTGTTGGGTCCCACGATGTATTCCTGTAAGTGGTCGCCCGCAATGGGTGTGCGCGGGGATGGGGGGGGGGGGCAACGATGGCCCGGGGACCATGCAAACTTTGCCAGGGCTGGGGCAGGCGTGCGGCTGTGCAGCTGGTATGGCATTTGCTGGAGGTAGGCAAATGTGGAAAATACGTATTGTGTGTGTTGGAGAGGGGGGGGGGGAGCACATGTGTGAAGCCAATGCCTTGTGGCACAGTCGTGACTTTAAAGGATGCATTGCTTGCATGGAGCGTGGTCTGCGGTGAGTGTAGTGGGGGCACCGTGCTTCCGCTGCCGCCCTCTCAGCCATAAAGGTGGTTGCAGCGACGCTGGTGTTGGTGGGGGCATGTCCCAAAAAACTGCCCCATCAAAAACCAATGGCTTTTTGACACATTTGAAGAGGTTTTCCGGTACTTTTCATTTGGGAGGGCCCCCTGGGGCTGGCAACTAAACAATCCCCCCCCAAAAAAGAAGGAAAAACCAAAATGATGGCACCGGTATCATGGGTTGTCATGCTTGGAACAATCCGTAATGGTCTGACATACCGGTCTATTCGAGGCGTTGAAAAACACCCCTCGAATTTCGGTATTGGTACATTCAACCATCAGGGTATGCCTCTCGGCCACACGGCCACACTAACGCCCAGTCATCATCTGTTGTGGCTGGTCAGACACCAACACCACACAGCAGACAGATGGGAACCCCATGCCTGTACTGGCCTTGAGCAACCACTAAATCCAACTCTCGCATATGCTGTGAGGTCCAGCAGGATTGCAGCAAGAGAAAGCTCCCTGGCACCCTGGGGCTTGAGGGGATGCACAGTGCAAAAAAAAAAAAACAAGCAAAAGAAAGCAAGTGGAGCAAGCAGAGTTGTAACAATGTCTTTCTTCCTCTGCTCTGGTCAGGTATGTTCTTCCAATATTGTTTCATATGGCCAATTGTTGATAAACTAATCCTCCCATTGAACTAACCCTAACCCGCGCAATTCTCAAAGACATCTGGAGCACTTGACAATGGCAGAAAAAGATTTTTTGGGGGGGGGAGGGGGATCAATGGTCGGTTCTGATAGACTGAATGTCCCCGCCATGGACATGTTTTTTGAGGGTGGACTTTTACCCGGGTAAATTGGCAAAGCCCTCCTACCAGATGGTCGTGCAGAATATTCTCGGAAGAAAATTCTGGGAATCAAGGATTAGAGCAGTCCAATGCTACAATTGTCCCACAAAGCAATGAAGGTAAATGTGGCAGGTAGTGAGCATACCAGGAAATGCAGCGGGGCTTACTAAAAAGGCACACGTATCTCATTTAAAATTTATTCAGGGACTCTGTGGTGCATCCACAAAGTAACTGCAAGACAGTGGAGGACAGCACTCCTCGTTGCCACTCATCCTTTGTACCCCTCCCCCCTTGCAATCTCCCCCTAGTGTGCGACGGTCTCCTGGGGGGGGGGGGGGGGGCAGTCACCAAGTGACAGTCCCCCCCCCCCCCCGCCGAATTCTAGAATGGCCCAAGAAAACTTTTCTTCGGCGCCTTTGGCACCTACTATTTCCGATGCTTTTTGGGCCAAGTGACGGTCTCGGGGGGGGGGGGGGATTGCAAGGGGGGAGATTGCAAAGGGGGGGGGGGGGTTGCAAAAAGGAGGGGGGGCGATGTGCATCACCTGACATGTCTGTTGCTCTGCCCATGAATATGTTGGAGACACCTGTAACCACAACGAAATCGCGAAATATCTATTGTTCAACAACATTTTGTGTGCCGCCAAGCGAGCCCCCCAGCAAAGCACCCCCAATCCCGCACCACCATTTCCAGCTCTCATGGTTTGCTTTTGTTGTGTTTTGCACCTGAACCCCAATGCTGGCTATGTGACAGGCTGGGCCTGAGTTTTGTGCCAGTCCCACCCCATGCTGGCCAAGTTGTAGGGCTGTATGCATGCAAACCTGCTTCGCTTACTGGGGTTTAGTTTAGGGGCAGAATGGGTGAGAAAATTGCAGAGTTGATGTGAGGCAGAACAGACCTGCAAGAAAACACAGATGGTGTTTGAGAGAGAGAGTGCATATTATGGAGCATGGGCCTTGGGCTTGAAGGCTTTGTGGCCCTACCGGTGTTTCCCTGAGGGTCACCTGGTAGGGATGGTGTTTGAGATCCTGAATTGAACGCATCAAGTCACCCTACACAGCATTGCCGAGCAACAATAGACCTGGCGATTGACTGAGAGTGACACCCTTAGGGGCTCTTCCAGTTCTGATTTCATCTATTCCGCATTGGTTCAACTCCGTGTGAAGAAGGACCAAGACCATCTGTCTCATCCTTGTGGCTGAACACACCCATCAGAAAGATTGAGCTGTCACAGAGTGCTATTTGAGCAGCCCATCGGCTCATACTCTCATCCGCTCAGATACCCACCCACACGCAAAATTGCATTTCTCCCAAGAGTCACCACCTGAGCAAGCCACACAATGACTCTCTGGGGGAAGGCCGTGGTGAGATGCTGGTGCAAAAGTACCGTGCGTTCTGTTTTCGGGGCCATATCTGTGCCTCAACGACTTATCATGTACCATGCCCCCACACCCATCTCAACCACAGACCGAATGCTGTTGGAAACACTTTTGTGACGCAGGAGACAAATGTCTGCAACAGTCTGTAAACACATAGACTGCGGCACACAATTGATGCTTGCCACTGGAAATTATCCGCCTAAACTCATCCGCAAACCAAGACAAATAGCAACGAACAGCCACAATTGGCCTCACTGAAAACCTGAAGAGCACAACTAAGGGTGGACGCTTCAATTTGGAAGCATCGTTCTGGTGAAAAGGGGATTTTGGTTATCCCTTCAGATGTCACCTTAGAGACCTCCTTGATGCAATTCTCTGGCCTAGTCACCACGTGCTCGCTGTGTTGGCCAGAAAACACCACTTGTTCGTCGAGCAGGAGGGCATGGGGGTCATAAAGCAATTACGGAACTCTTAGAGCATTGGGCAAGCGCTCAGAAATCACAAAGGTCGTCAATTTTGCACAATACCTCCACTTTTCTCTAAAAATAGCACTATCCTCGGAAACAGCACTGCAAAATGACAGTAGAGTGCGGTCAAATGAAATGCCCATTATTATCCAACAGGTGCTCAGTCATAAGGAAAGTAGCAGTTATCAGCCAAAATGCAGGGAACAGACACGCAAGCAAGAGGTGAGGGAGTTTTGGTGTAGTGATGTACATATTCCCAGGAACAAAGAAAAATAGAACCTGGTTGCTGGCAGCTCCAATTGCACCCTGGAGCAGCTAAACAAGAGTCACAATGGCTCTTGTTTGGTTTGTGGAAGGCCCCACCCGGATTGCTGGAAGCCACAGTGCAAAAACAGAGCAACCATGGCGGAAGCCACTCCAAGATGTAGTCACAGATCAGCAAGCTGTGGCGCGTGACTTAGGCCACGAAGCACACACAGCTATGAGATCGTTTGTGTTGTCATACAACTTACTCAGGGGGCCCTTCAACATGCTCCTCTGAAACCCAGGTTCAATTTCTGTGTTGTTGTACAGGAAATTGCCAGCATGGACTGCACAATAGATTGTTGCCCCTGCATCCCCTGCTAGGGAGTGAATGGGCTTGTGAATCGCTCAGCGAGGGCTCCGCATGCTGCCAACCTTGCTGATGGACAGAGGGACACCTTGCAAGGCTGTAGTTTCTCGAGCTGTAAAATGGAGGAGGTATACCACACTTCATTCTCAGTTGAATCCGAGGCCTGCAGAGTCGTCATCACAGGTATTGAGTTGGCAGTCAACCAATGCAAGCAAGGGCCCAACTAAGAAAGGTTGATACACCCACCCTCAACCCCACTCAGCAAAACCCTCTTTCCGACTGCAATCACCACAAGAACAACGGACCACAAGAACAACGGTCCCAAAAAATCCTGGAGGCTGTGAAGCAACGGATACTTAGCTACTGATATAGCCCGCATGACATAGGCTATACAGTCACAGCTCGCACAATCCAATCCAAAACAGTGCTGAATGTCACCTTGACTTTGTCCAATTGGACCATCAAATGTTGCTTAGTCTGGTTTGGGTCAGCTATTCCCCTGTTGCCTATTTGGAGGGGGGGAGGGGGAGTTCAACGGTCCAGACAGGGCAGGACGGTGGACCCCAAGGTGCAAACCTCTGTACATACTCCCCGCCCCCCTTGTACCCCCCCCCCCCCTAATGTCAGGCCGGTCCCCCCATTTGGGGGGGAGGGAAGGTCACCAAGTGACGGTGCCCTCCAACCCCAGTTCCAGTGTAACCTGAAGAAAATTTGTCTTCTGCGCCTTTGGCGCCTAGTGTTTCCTATGCCTTTTGGGCCAAGTGACGGTACCCCCATGTAGGGGTAGGGGTTGGTACTGGGCAATGGCTGCTTGTACTGTTGTACAAAATATCAGCTAGTGCAGAGGCCAGCATGCGGGGATGGGCGATGACCCCAATAGAACGGGACCAAATCAGAGGAGGCTACATCGCCGGCAGAATGTTTGGTGAGGGGGGGGGGGGGGGCAAAAACAGGCAAGGGTGGGGAATGGTCAAAAAAATATGCCCAGCGCTAGCCCCCCCCCCAAGGAGCTTTGCACAAATCACTGCCTTGAGAAAAGCACATGCACACCCTGATACTATGGGTAGAAAGGGTATGAATTCATGGTGCTTGCAGCTTGAGCCCTTCTTATTGTGGAGCAATGCAAACAAATGTTTGGGCAACCAGGGCAAAGGTGCTGCTCTAGACCCCTTGGACTCACCAAGAACAGGACTATACCAGAGACGCCAGGACTCAACGGCAAAATTGGGGGTAAAGTGCAAGAAGCAAAGGACGGAAAAAGGCCGCAATCCAGAAGAATCTGCAGGGTTAGGGGGAAATTGGAGGGATCGCTTCAGAATTGCTGGCAATAGTTTCACAACACAAGTCAGGGTGAGGTGTGGTGTGCGGCCATCAGCTTGAGCATGGGCAGCCTTGCAGAATGGTCCCCTTCCCCATGCACAGAGTCTCCTTGACAGCAAAGGTAAGGTGATCACCGGTAAGGTGACCACCTCTGATGCCTTGCTGGGACCCTGCTGAATCAATTATCGCGGGTACAAATTTGGTAAGCTAAGAAAAATAAAATGCGAACATGGGCACACTAAACAAAGCACATCACTGTAGAGGCATGCCACAGATGAGCAAAGCACCACCAAATGAGGCCAAAAAACAACATGGCCTTTCCAGGTACTTGGGCTTGGAGAATGAGTGACTTGGTCAATGGGAAAAGGGAGTGGGTCACAATGGGTGAAGAGGGGACACTAGAGGGGAGCAGGGGGCGTGGAACAGGGACTTTTTGGACCCTGTCCATAGATGCTATGAGGTCTGCTCCTGGGGATTGGGTCGCCAGAACAACCGTGTGTTTGCCAGGGCTGGTTCTGAGATGCCTGCGATAAAGCTTGAGCATCAACAAAGCACCCGCTGACCAATCATCGTTGTCTTAAAGGTTTTTTCATTGGCTGCACCTGTAGGTAGGGGGTCAGAATTGTAGATAGGTGATAATTCAGTTCCAAATAGTTCATTCTTGTTTGGAGTCCTGCAGTGGACAACCGAACTGAAGAGCTGAGTTGAATTCCAACACTTTGTGTCCTGGGTGCTCGCTGCTTGGGGGTCCTACTCAATTGAGGCACAGGATGGGGTCAACAAAGGCGTGGGTGGTACACATGCAGGTTTACCACAATCTGTCCAAAAACACAGATGCGGGGCCTTCTGTTTGTGCGAGGTGAGTTTGTCCCTGATGATGACAGCTCCACCAACCCAAGGTGGAGGGTCACTGATCGTTGACAACCCTCGTTCAGCAAACGTGTCAAAGAGTGCCGGCAACGCTAAGAGAGCTCACGGATTCAAGAATCTGCGATTAGTTTTCAGCAATCACCATACAGTCTCGTCTGTGTCCGGGCTGGCATGTGTACAGAGTCGTACTATGCAGTCAGACAGTGCAGCCTAAAGGCTGCTTCAAATAGATGGGTGGGTGGGGGGGGGGGGGGGCAGGGCCTTTTGGACCAGGGTGGCCCGGCAACAAATTGCAACTGAGGAGTAATACAGTCTAGATACATACAAAAAATCGAAAACTCTTATTTGCTCGCACCGCTCGCAAACATTTGTTTGGGGTCCGGATATTGTGATAATGTCCGCTTGAGGAAACACATCCCCTCGCTGTATGCCTTTAACAGTGCACACATTCTCTTGGGACCAGGGGCTGCCTCTTGCATAGAGCGGCAAGGCTGGCAGTTACGTACTTGTAGAAACGGCATATGGAGCATGGACTATGCCAACAGCCATCTCAGGACAGTGAAAGATGTAGGGGGGCCAGGCTAACTCCAATGCCCTCAGGATTTTTCATTGTAATTGGAGAGGGGAAAAGAAAGAGATTTAGCGTTCGGAACTTCCAATGTGCATACAGTGGACAGTTTGGCCAAATGGGAACCGCTAAAAAATGGCACCACCCAAGCCCACTTTAAGGCACAATGCAGGGAGAACAGTCAAGGAAAACCTCGAAAAAAAAGAAATTTTGTGTGCATGCAAAAAATCCTTTCTGAATCAGTGAGCAGAGAATGGCGTGTTTCTGCATTCCCCCGACAAAGGAATCACTAGTGGCGATCAGCACACACTGGTCCCCATGCCAACCCTGTCATTGTGACCCGATGTGGGCATCAGCAGTGCGGGTGGCGCAGAACAGACCCACCCTGTCGCCCTGAAAGCAGTGGTGTGGGCATCAGTGTGCATGGTAACTGGGATGATCATTTAATCAATAGGGCTTGGATGAGCACAACGATGGGTGAGTGCACCAACCACCTCAAACCAATGCCAAAGAGACACCCATACACTACCCCTGACTTGGACAACAAACAAAGAACGTTTGACTTTGCATGCCAATGTGCACATGGTGCCAATTGGAGCAATGCCGTGACTTCAAACCACTCAGCCTGACTTCAGCATCCATAATATGTCAGAGGCAATCAATGAGAGCAACGCAAATTATATATGGGGTGTATTTACAAAACCACTCCCTCCGGGAAATCGATACGAGGTCATACCCTGGCATACCCTGGCGTACCCTGAAAGTTGCACTTTGCAAGGCGCATATCCCAAGATGCATTGGCCACAGTCCTCCCCATGAACCAACCCAAGGGTCAAACTGTGTTTTTCTTTTTGGGTTTTCCGCTAGTGTTGAGAGTGGCCCCTTTTGGGGAGTGGAATCATGGCTATGCTACGGTCCGTAAAGGTTTGACATGCTGGTCTGCTCAACTAGTTTTTGAAGACAGTCCGCAAAATTCCCAGTGGAAACAACCATCAGGGTATGCCTGGCGGCCACACATCTGCTGTCAGACACAGATTTCTGTCATACACATCCTTCATTAAATTACAAATTCCACTCATCATCCCCCTGCTTCATCTAACTTCTCGATCTCTTCACTTCATCATCTCACCTGCAACTACTCTTTCCCTCAAGCGTTTTCACTGCAGTCCCTCACTGCAGTCCCTCGCATTCAACCGCCTCAAACCTCCAGAAGGGTCAAACTGTGTGAAAAACACATAAAATAGGGGCAGAAACATGCCCAGCATGTATTTTTGATCATTCTGCGTGCTTCCCGAGAATCACGTGCCTTGTTCGACAAGGTGCGAACATAACCCAGCACATGCCTCATGGGTGCCAATCTCTCCATTGATCCTCAGCATTATGGAGAAAACCAAAAAATGCATTAGCGTCGGAAACCCAACACCAAAAATTCACTCACCAGATGATGCCATTCATAAGAGTTTTGACAACAGAACAGGACCAAATTTGATATTTGGTGTTCATTCATTTGGTCAGCAATCAATGGAGAGAGAAAAAGGTCAACAATCAGGAAGAACACATCACTAGAGGGAGCAAAAAAGACAGGGAAGAGATAGCAAGGCTGGTTGGAAGCAACCCCCCGTTGCAAGAACAACGGTAAACACACTGAAAATGTTGGAAACAACACTCCTGTTGTGATGACAAGGGCGATGTTTGTGCACACTATGAAATCAGACAGCCATATCTGTGGTGGTATCAAAATCATGTCCAAAGGAGAGAAAAAAGTGGCAGGACAGGAATCAGCATCCCTGAAATACCATTCCCAGCCCGAAATCACCAGAAAACCTTGATCATCACAGACAACCAGGAAAAAGAACGCCAAATTCCCTGATTCCAACAGTTGCGGAAACAGGTCAGCCTATTTAGGTCCTGCACTGTATATGTGCGTACAGGGGTTAGCGCAGAAACAGTTTCTCGGTGTACACGGTGTGAGAGGAGGACCCGTGCCCGGGCTCAGGTGTCCTCAGTGCTGGACCTGCTGTGCCCCGCACCCGGGGCCTCCGAGCCTCTTGGGGGCGTATGCGCCCTGTCTCTCTTCTCCTCGCGCAACTGTGCTGGCGCCGCCCCCTTGGTGATGCCCAGCGCAAAGAGACCACGCGGTAGATGCCCGCCCGGGTCCCGGTCCCGTGGTGTTCTTGCCGCCCGCCCTGCCCCGACCCTTCTTCTCGTTGTTGGGGATGGAGAGCCCTGGTGACCCTGCTTGATTCGGCCGTCCAGCAGTTGCGGAAACAAATTAGCCCATAAAGGTCCTACAGGTGTGCATACAAGGGTCAGCGTAGAGGCTGGAGCAGGGCCGTCCTGCTTGCCACCTCCCTATGTCTCCCCCTGAATGTACACGCCACGAGGGAAGGACCCTCACCAATAGCTCAGGTCTCCTCACCGCTGGCTCTTCCATGGCCCTTTCCTGGGCTTGGTCCTCCCTGGGCGTTGACGTTCTCCCCTGCCCCGTCCAACAGCTGCGGAAACAACACCTGATGTCGTTCTGACAGGGTGGCCTGCAAAGAGTTGGGGGTCAGGGAGGGGGGGGTGGGGTTGCACTCTGGACCTGAAGCTGTACCCGTAGCTGAGAGCCAGGGGGAGAAATGCACACCTTGTTGCACAAAACCCAAAACAAAAAATCTATCAGGGCTATGCAGCAATCCGCCGAAGAATCCATCGGGCACCGCCAACTACCATCCAATGGAGAACAACTGCGGTCGGCCGGCTGGGAGCTGCTGGTGCTTGCCGTCGACACCTCAACAGTCCCATCAAAACGGTCGTGAACAGGCACCGAGACGATCAGGTAGCACAGGCAGAATAGAGGAGAGCAGGGTGGTGGAGACAAAATAAATTAGATGGAGTATGATGGGGTGCTAACACCACAGAACTCCCCCCTGCCTGCACAATACCAACCAGATCCCCCTGGACAGCAAACCAGAACACCACCTCTGCACTGTTCTTGCTATGCATGCATTCCATGAACGATTCTGAAAATACAACCCCGGGGGGGGGGGGGGGTTTGCCCGGCGCGCGCCTGGCGCGCTACTTTTGTATTAACTATCCCGGCACCCCAGATTTACCCTCCCCCAGAGGACCCCCCCAAGTCGACCAGAGTGGACCGCAAAACTTCCCCACAAATCCGTTCCATAAGTCCAAATAATTGAATTCAACATCAATGTGTGTCCATCATGTATTGCCGAATAAACAACTTGTTCCCCACAAGTGTGGGCATCAATACATTCTTCACAATAATGCTCCTGGCACTCACCACAAACTGTGATGGTGGAGCGCTTCTGGCAGCATAACACACACACATCTCACACACACATCTGCCTCATCCTATCCCTCATCTTGCGCGGCGGCTGAGTTGCTTTTTTCAGTTTAAACATGAGGTGAAACTTGGACCCATGGCCCATAAGGGGTCCCCATAGTGGGGATAGATCAATATGGCTACATCACCCCTGCATAGATCAATATGTCTACATCACCCCTGCCTTCTCGGGCTCCCCAGTGGGGGGAAGAGAGGGATGGAAAATGGGTAAATCCGGGTAAAAATGGGTGACAATTCAAATATGCCACATCCAAAATGCATAAGAAGCCAAAAAAAATCCGGGTTTTGAACAGAAAACTTGTGAAAATCCCCCATATCTTCAACCGGAAAGGGGCCACACAAGAAGCCTAGATTACAGCTCCGTGTCAAAAACGGCCCAAAAAGATGCCTGGCGCGCTGCCGCTCCCCCCTAGTAGTGCTTCCCCTGATAAATTCGCATGTTCTGTCCACATGCTCATGGGTATCCCCCCTCCCCCTTGCGCAAGCACGCTGAAAATTAGGAAAACAATGGCCAGACGGGTCCCCATGCTTAGACAAGGCAGTGCTTGTATAAGGGAGGGGGGGGGGGGGACAGTTGCCACTGTCCTCCATAGTGTCTGCTGCACGGTACAACACGTTGTTAGAGTTCACCTCGACCGCCCTGCCCCACTGTTCCAGAATATCTGTTGACTACCTCCACTCTTCACACACATTGACGTCATGTTTCCCTGTGCCTCAGTCGCTGCGTCACCCATTGACTGTGTTTCTCTGCAAATTCACAGCCCGTTTCCTGACAAATCAAATGATCCGAGGCATTTCGGCATCATTGAGCAGCACTTCAGGTGCTCCTCATGTCTTCTGATGGAGATGATTTGGGGGGCAAAATGAGTCAACCCTGAATTCGGATGTTGCTGGAGGATGTCTATGGCTGACAAAGGTCTTTGGCTGACACAGGGTGACAAAACACCCTGGGTTTTGGCGTCTTTCTTCGTCAATTGCAAAATGATTGCTCACATCCTTTTGTTCACCTCATTTCCGAGAGTCGTGGTTTGGTTGTAGGAGTTATGTGTCGGCAGCAATGCACAAAACCTTTGCATGTCCTAAAGGCTGAGAAAGGATGACAGAGTCATGACAATCGAAACCCTTTCTCGGGGGGGGTGACAAATTTAAATACAGCAGCCCTGTGGCAGCATCCCATGGGCTAAAGAGTGACGCAATCTGAATGAACAACATTTAAAACTCTTAAGAGTGCCCCAGGCATGGACCACCCCGCAGAGAACAATGCCATGCTTCTGCATCCAGTTTGGGCCAAGCTGGACAATGGTGCACTTGTTGCCATATGCACATGCCGTGTTACGGACACGATCCCTCCAAAACAAAACCACACTGCACGACGGCATGCGTCGATGAACAAAATGAGCGCTCTGCTGCCACATTTGGCCCAGCCACTCCCAATGGAAGCCCTCTTGCAATCTGTATGGGTGGCCTACAGGCTGAGGAACACTGCTGGCAGCTGTGATGGCATTCCGGTCTGATGATCAAAATGGTCTGAAACCCCCCTGATAGCAACCACATAATTTCCAGAGGAGGATTGCAAAAGCTCCTTTTTCCAGCACACACTACTGAACGAATGCTGTGTCTACGCCCCGAGTAGCTTCGAGCGGAAAGGAGATTGACCCACATACAATAGAGGGTGGGGGGTTGCCATAAAAGCAAGAATGGTGTCGGTTGGTACTTGCGGATGCAAACACTCCGGGCCGGAGGAGGGGGAGGGGGGGGATAGCAGGATCCCAGCAAGGCGACTAGAAGCCTTGACCAAACCCACACAAGACCCAGCAGGGTAGCAATCAGCCAGCCAGGCGAATGAGCTTGGCTTGTACTGTGGTGTGTTGGCAGTTGGGGGAAGGGGGATGCACCACCCCCAAAACGATTGCCTTGGAACTACAGCAAAACTGGCGATCCACCGGAGGCGGTGTTGTGGTCAACGGCGGTTGATGGTCAACTGAGACGGGGCCATGTAATGTATTGCAGCAGTTGTTTTTGTTTTGGCATCACAGGTGACCGTGGGTATGAAGGTTCACGACTGTTCACACGCCACGCTGGACATGCAAGAAATGCATGCCAGCAGACAGATGGGTGGAGCAAGTAGTCGGACGTTTCTGGAGTGACCCGTAGCAACCCCCCCTGTTTCAGGGACCCAGTTTCCTCGAACCAGCCCAAAACAGTAGATTTCTGGCTGCAGCAGTAAAACAGACAATTTAATGAAGGTTCCTGCGTTGTAATGAGAAACATCTCTGTGCAACTGTGCTCACCTTTTGTTAACAAGAAATTTTCATGGAAAAGTGTTCTGTTGGTGGCAGCATGGGGTCACCAGTGACTTCAGTCAACGACCTTGACGCAACTCAGCAGGCTCTTTTTTTTTTTTTTTTAACTCGTGACCGAAGTTCCACCAAGTGTCCATTGAGAGTACACATAGCAGGTCATGGGTCAGTGACAGGGCCTCAGCAGGCTCCATTTGAGGAACAACACCCAGCCGTTGCAATGGGATCTCTGTTGTGTTCTTTGTGTGTGCGGTATTTTCAACCATCTCCGTTTTTTGCAAGAACAGCTGCAACTTCATCAGCACCAAGTAACAATGAGAGCAGTGCCAAGACTCCTGTCAAAAAAGGACGCCTACAGAACCCAGGCCAGCAAGTGCCAGAAAGCGTGTTGCTACACAGCGGGGGACCAACGCGTTGACAAGTATGGCGAGCATGGGCTGTACGACATCAACAGGCTGTTCTTCTGCAAATTTTGTGAGAAAGGGGGTTTATTGTCCCATTCCATGACCAGAAATGTGAGAGACACATATATTGTGGAGCACTACATGTATTGACACCGGAGCATGAAGACCGTTTGGAGCGCGGAAACAACGCCACAAGAAACGAGTTCTGGGTGACTGCAAGGCAGCAAAATGGGACGAGAAACGGGAGAAGGAGTACAGGGCGGCCACTCAATTGTGATAATTTTGCTGAATTTTTGATTGTGATGGATTTTGCTGAACTGCAAAATAGAGGCTAGGGAGGGATTTTTTTCCCATGTGGAACAACAAGAAACGGAGTGCTTGAGGAATGCAATATTCACACAGGCATTGATCAGCTTGCCCAGAGAGTCCATTTATTTGGAAGTGGTATCCGGATCCAGGTGATGCGAGGTTGGTTACTAGAGGATTCTGGAAATTTTCTGTGAGATATTCCGGGATCCGCATGCAAAGTTAAAGGACATAGTGCGCTGTTCATCTGTCACCAACCCCGGGGCGTTGGACCACAGACTGCAGCCCTAGCTGACGAAGGCATGGGACAGAGGTGGCTTAAAGGGGATACACAAACCATCACCATCTGGGATGCAACTTACGAGCCACAGGAATTGAAAAGCCAGTGGGTTACAAACAAAAGGGCGGCCATTATGAGCCCAAATATAGCCTCCACTGAGGGTGATGTTCAGGAGTTCACAAAGGAAGAGGCGATTTGAAAGCCTGCCCTAGCTCTGCAAAAGTCGAAGGATTAGGTTGGTTGCAACGAATGAATCGTATTTCCGACGGGGAATCAAAACTCATTTACAGATAACGGTAAATCGTGCGAAATAGCTCTGTGACAGACCACACTGAGCAACTCCAAGTCATGCATGACAAAGTCACGCATGGCCATCAAACTGGCCTCACCCTAACACACAGGAGAAATGCGCCTTGCCTATGCTTCTGCACGTCGCCTTTGTGCTTGTGTGCTTGTGTGCTTTGTGCTTGTGTAAGACACCCAAAACGACCTTGAGACAAATCACTGAAAAATATGGAAGTAAACAATGGCGGCGTCTGCGTTTGATGCGCTTGTGACACAGCATCATTTTGTATCACAGCAACAGCAACTCTGCACCACCAATGCCAATGAGCACGAATGCCAATGAGCACGCGCTCATTGGCTCGTTCACTGAGATACACAAATACACCCACCCACCCACCCACACATACTCATTCAATCACGCACAACTGTGCTGATGTATGTTTACGTCACAATCCTGAATCAGGAATGTATGGAGATGCAATATTCAGCTTCTCCATTGCGTCCCAGTCCACATTCTCAAAGAAAGGGTGACTCATGATCTGATCCACTCCCAGTCGTTGATCCGGATTCTTCTCCATCAATCCCTGAGAACATTGAGAATTTGGCCCTGTCAGTCGTAGCCTTGGGGCACAACAACCAAACTAATTGCCAAGCCGGATCCTCCATCGCCTGTCACGGCCGCACAAATACTCTCAGAACAGCCTGCCCCAAACTCACCCAGCCACAGACCCTTGACATGCCATCACAAACCTTTAGCAATGAAACTGCGTTTGGGCTCAGATGCTCTTCCTCAAACTGTGGTTCCTCATCCAGGATGTTGCGGTACATGGTGGCCCCAAGACTCTGCCCCTGAGCAACACACATGTTGAATCAGGGAGGCTTTTTACTTGCTGACAACTCCAGACCTGAGCCATGCCTGCCCTGCACGCTCTCACTTTCCCAGCCTGATCTTATCCTGCTCTTCCCCCTGCTCCAGCCTCTGTTCCCATCTTGCCTCCTGTATCAACAATAATGAGTCACGGAATACTAATTCTGTGTTGGGTGTTTTGAAGTTCACAAAACTCCATTGCCTTTGGCAAGGCACCCCAAAGAGGGATTTTTGTGATGGTTTTGCTCCTGTTGTTAGGACAGCAGACAGGCACTTAATGCATGTTTGTGCTGAGGGGACAGGGATGAACCCCAACCCAATTTGCGGACACAGCAGGATGCAACCGCACGGATCAAGGCCATCCCGCTGGGGCACTGTGCAAGGAACATCACGCGCCCAGTCCATTCCACCAGGGCGCTGTCCAACTGCACAAGCCCAGTCAAGCCCATCATCATCATCCATCATCCAAACGACAATCAGGGTCGCGATTTTCTCAGGCCAAAACCCACTTTCACAACAAAACGAACGTCAAAACAGGTCCACTCTACACTGTCACACACATAACCGTATAAATGGGCTTTTTTGGGATTCAACATCTCCAACTTTGGGAACATCCCTCCTCCTCCTCCTCCAATCACCTATCACTCAGGGTCATGATTTCAAAGTTTCGCACCCAATGTTGCTTTCATATTAAACATACATCAAAATAAATCCACTCCAGATTGTTGTAGACACAATGGCATAAATGGTTTTTGTAAGTTGGTTCAGTTTCAGCGTCTTTGGTTCTGGGATCATCCATCATTAGCATCCACCATCCCGTCCCCAATCAGAGTCATGATTTTAGATTCTCAGGGCCAAACCCACGTTCAAAACAAAACAAAAGTCAAAACAGGTCCACTCTACACTGTTACAGACACAACCGTACATATTCAACATTTTCAAGGCTCATTAGTGCCCAGGAATCGACCACACCTGTGGTAGGCCAATCCAGCAAAAGTGCTGGTCAACCCGAGCGGCCAAAAAAGGCAGAAATCCTGGATGCGGTGTCCTCAGAAGAACATGCAACCCCAGATCGTGCTTGCATTGAAGGCGAGCTTACACTGTTTGCCACCAACTATTGATCATGTCATGAAACCATCAATGCACAAAAATGCCCTTGCAATTAATGTAGTGGATATCAATGCAGTGGCCAAAATGCTGCAGAATCAGCCGCTCCCGCTCCTCCCTTTACATATTTTGGCAATCTCACAACAAAAGCGATCACTCTTTCTCCTCAAATGCTGCATTCATTTGACAATGGGCACAATTGGTCTTTCAGATTCAGCATCTTCAATTTTGGGATCATCCATCATCATCATCATCATCATCATCATCATCATTCATCATCCAAACCCGAATCAGGGTTTTAGATTCGCAAACCAAAACCCACTTCTACACCAAAACAAACGACAAAACACGTCCACTCTACACTGTTACGGACAAAACTATACAAGTGATTTCTGGGATTCAACACCTCTTCTTGGGTTCATCCATCATCATCATTCTTCATCCAATCACCAATCAAGGTCAAACTTTTAGATTCTTGGGCCAAAACTCACATTCACGGCAAACCGACGTCTAAATGGGTAGTGTTGTAGATACAACTTAATAGTTGGTTGTTGGAATTGGTTCAGCTTCAGCTTCTCCAATTATGGGATCGTCCATCATCATCATCCATCATCTAATCTTCAAAAAAGGGTCACGTTTTGGATTTTTGGGCCAACCTCAGTTTCACATCAAACCGATGTCGAAACAAATCTAGACAATGATTGACACAAATGTACAAATGGTTTTTGGAATTGGTTCACATTCAGCAATTCTACGATTATGGGAATATCCATCAACATCATCTATTATCCCATCCCCAATGAAGGTTATGATTGAGATTGTTGGCCCACAAAGCACTCTCACACGAAACCGCCGTCAAAATAGGGGTCCATAGGCTTTTATATGCTCCCGGTGTCACCAAATGATCACCCAACAACGGCCCAAGGGTCCCTAGGGGTCGTCGGAGGTCACCCCGAAATCGCCATTTTTCACCGCGAAACTGTTTCTGGTTGACTGAGCCGAAATTCATGCTTGCTTTCTTTTTTTTTTTTGGGTGTTGGCCTCCTTTTTTGTGTGGGAGGGGGGGGGGTTGTTTCATTCATTTTGGTGGAGGGGGAACGCTTCCTACACGCCGCGCAGCACCACCACAAGGTAAGGGTAATTAGTACCATGCTTTCTTCCGGGGACACTGCCATCAAGTAGGGTCACCTCCACCTTCTTGAGATCTTTGAGTTGGCCCCCAAGGCTACATAACCCTTGCGGTCTTGGGGGTCCCCAACGGCAAGCGGGGGGACAAAATCAGGATTGGCTACTTGACCACTATTGTTTCGGTGGCTCTACCGTATTGGGTACGGAAAATAAGTGCACCATTTGTGAAGGAGAGAAACCCAAAAAAAAAGAATGCGGCAATAACATAGGAGAAAAAAAGTATATGGGGGTATATGGTCTGTAAAAGTGCGCAGAAAGATATTGACTTTTGCGCCTGTATTCTGGTATCATTACCCAAACGGTGCCATAGGCACCGCAGATTAGTGTTGCAAAAGAAGGGGTACCTTGGTACTCTGGGATTGCAGTCCATACCTCCACAAGCACACAAATGTGGGTCAGTCTCTGAGATTGCAGTCCATAGCACAGACATGCAGACCAACAACCAAGCGTACCCGATGGTTCATGTCTTTCTCAAAACCAATTTGTCAAGTCACCAATAACACTGCGCGTGGCACATCAAATGCTGAAACAATTCCATAGAAAGCGATGCAAGAGCATACAACAACGAGCAATGACGCTCAGGACGGAGGTCAAAACTGCGGGGCATCCACCACCCACGTAAGCAGTTCCATTTCGCCTTGAGCTAGTACAATTTGATGCCCATGCCTCTGTTGGCTTTGCAGCACAGGGCAGGGCGAAAATTTTTTTGGTGATTTCTGTTGCGGATTTCATTTCTGCGACAGACATGCAGCTGAAAATTAATACCTTTTTGTGTTTATTTTCTTTGCGGTTTTTTTTCGCACCTTGTGCTGGGAAATAACATTTTTGTAAATAATCAAATTTTCGTACGTTGCACATGGTTGGCGACAATCACCATCATCATTTTCTTCATCATCTCCACCTCAAAAGCATCTAAACACTCTTTCCTATTCGATGGAGTTTCGGGCGAATGGATCACAGGTGTTGCAAGGATTCCCACGCCATGCCCTACAAAGCTGGAACAAACGCTCGACCCTGAAGCGTACCTGGGAGGGAACAAAGGGCAGCTTGTTCGTAAGCAGATGGTACAAAATGACTCCATAGCACCACCAGTCCACTGCATTTGTGTAGGCTTTGTGCTCAAGGACCTCAGGTGCAAGGTACTGCGGCGTGCCACAAAATGTATGGGCCTCTGGAGAGCTGCGGGCATCAGAGAACATGAATCAAGCCTGTGTTGCTGAATAAGCTGTGGCATCGCTGTACTGCGGCGTCACTGCCAATTGCCCTGCTCCCTGACCTTTGGAATTGCCCATCACCACTTATGCTGTACACTCGCCAGAGACTTTGTTGTTTTGTGACATTTCAAGCGGGTTGCCAGCCTCGTGATTTTCTGAAACGTTTTAGACACCAGCTTCACAACTGCCATGGCTCAATTTAAATGTTGTCACATTGCAATTGGAGGTGGGCAGCAGGAACGCCGAAATGTCCTGGATTGCTTGTCCAGGAGCATTCTGGAGCGCAGTATTGATTCACCACCCAGGTTAGTGCGGTTCTTAGTTCAGTCCTTATTCAATGCTTTCAAAAATTGGTGACAATGTTTAAGGTAAGATGCTGACAACACATTGCCTGTTCTGTTCGCAGGGTGGCCTGGCACACTCAGACAGTGCTGCAGAAGCACACTCCTTTTGTTCTCGCTGTATGTACAAGAGGAACTGCGAAGGGATCCGGATCCCACCAAAGATTGGACCCACCCTGCCCTATATACCCGCCTGGAGCCCCCACCCCTTCTTATGTTTCTGGGGGGCACATTTTTTCGACGTCAAATTGAAGCCAAGGAGTTGTCCTTGGTAAAACATCCCAGCCCAAAAAATGACGTTCATACAAACGTGGAAATCATCAATATGCAACTAGCCCACTGATGCCACCATGCATGCCAAAAATGCACAGCCATGCCTGTAGCTGCTTGCTGCATTGTTGATTGCTAACGGTTCTCTGGCCTGCCCTGAGAAAGTAGTTGTTATTAAGGCAGGCTGTGGGTTTCCCCTGTTCCTTTCCTTACCCTTGCCCTTGCTTGGCTTGGGTGCTCCTTTTTTTTGCAATGGGCTCTTTATAGTGTTGTGCCTTAGTCTCTCTTTTTTTTTGCTGTTTTTTTTGGCACTTTTTGTATTTTCTGTGCCATGCTCTTCCCCCTACTTGCTGTTTTGTGTGCACTTTTGGTGTTACTAGTCTTGTGACTGTTGCTGCTACAACTCCTGCTGCTGTTGCTCATTCTACTGCAACTTTTGTTTTGGCCAACCTATTGTCACTATCACTACTCCAGCCTTCATAGGGGGCTGGCATCCTCTGCTTCTTCTTGGCGTCGGTGCATTGCTTCCAGGGTTTCTTGGATCATTGCTGTGTCCTTGGTGCTTGATAAGCCCGACAAATCTCAGCATAATCAATAATGAATTCAAAAATACACCATAATACACAACCAACAAATACCCCACAACCACAAAAATATTTGTGCGCGGTGCTTGCATGAAGACAAAGAAAAAAGAAACTACGACACAAAAACTAACAATGCTTCTGTACACCAGGGCATAAAACGTGGCGGGGAAACTAACCAGGAAGACCCTCCAAATTGTATTCAGGGGGGGTCCAGAGCCTTAGACCCACCCAAGCGGCTGAAGATCCACCCACCCAGACCCCCCTCCCCTTTTGCAGCTATTTGTTTTCAATTAGATAGATAAGGCCTGATGAGTGTCCATGAGATGAGATGGTGAGACCGCTTCGTTGGATTTTGTTTGGTTGGGTTGTTGTTTTCGTAAGTTCCTGTCTTCCTTTTTGTCAATCTGCGGGTCATTTCATCTGCTGCTGTTCCTCGCTGTTTGACTGTTGCTTTCTTTTGTCAACTCTTGGAGTTCTTTGTCCTGAATCACTACCATTGATGTCTCAGACTGCTTTGTGTCCGGGCTGAATTCTTCGAGGCAAGACAGAAGATGCGAAGTGAAGCTGAGGTTGCTGCGCACAAGCCTAGTGAACATAAATGTCAGAAGATTTGACTTCACAGATGCAAGGGTAGCATAATTGTTGGCTATGTAGCAACAGTGTTCATTTTTTAGAAAATGTGTAACAAACACAAATTTAGTGCAGTAAGTGCAGTACAGTAGGAACGCTTTAGGGTTTGGGCACAAGCGCTTTTGAGTTTGGACATGCACACCAAGGAGCACTGGACACGTATCAAAGGAGGCAGTCATCATCAGATAATACTAAATGAGGTTCTGTGATGTAAAATAGATCATTGCTCTTTCTGCCACCACCACCAACGCAGCGCATGGGCCACACATGCTCGAAAATTGCTGAATTTAGGTCATGTAAAAAACACCACCAACACAGAGCATGGGCCACACATGCTCGAAAATTGCTGAATTTAGGTCACGTAAAAAATATGCGCATGCATGTGGATAGCGCTTATGATAAAACTGTCAACCTTCACCATATAATCTGAAATCTTTTGGAGTTTGACCCTTGGCAACTTGGGTGTTGGGCTCTGAAGGGAAGGTTTCGGCAATAGCAATGATAACATGAACGAAACAAAATCACAGCCAGGTAAACAAATTCGAATGCAATGGGTTGTTCGGTTTGCACTGCTGCTTTTTTTCCGTTTCTGCAGGCGAGCATGCAAATGGGTGTCACACAAAATGTGGTACATGGACGCACAGAGCAGCAAGGCATGAAAAAGGTCAGATTGGCAGACACCTGGTTGCAAGACCAAAATCTGTCACAATAGCATGACCCTCGCCACTAATGAGGACGTTGCTCAATTTCATGTCCCGGTGAATGATATTGTGTCTATGCAGATACCTGACAGAAACAGTATGTTAACCTGTTAGAGGTTTTGCATGCAAAGCAGGACATGCAGCAGGATTGTTATTCACGGTACAATTTGCGACAACGTTCTGGTTTTGCTATTGTTCTGAGGAACAGGTTTTCGTAATCTGAAGCGTCTCAAATGAGTACACAGAAGAGGGTTGATCCAAGAAAACGTGGGTAAAGCAAAGATGCACCCACCGTAAAACGCCCCGTGTATCTGACTGCAACTTCATACCCTTGCACGTCACTTTAGCTGATTAGCAGACTGTATGAACGATACTTTGCAAAAACTAGGCAGGGTGGTGGTCTTTTTAACCCCACCGCCACATGGCCACCGCCGTACTCCCGCTGTTGGTGGCTTGGGAAGAAGAAATTCCAATGAAGATGTCCTGATGTATACGCGACAAATGCCAAGGGATAAGCTCTCTCGAAGCCATGTTGTCCAGTCGTTGCATTCCAGAGAACAATTAAACAGAGCAGGCAGATGCAACTTGGAGACCTCAGTGCCAAAGCCATCTCGGCAGCATAGAATCTGCAAATGGATTCAGGAACTCGTCCAAACTTGTCAATCAAGTTCTGCAAAGTTCCACCTGTGGGAAATGAAATTTTGAATATTTACCAGCAGAGGGCCATGGGGTCTTTGAAGAGGTTGAGGAAACGCTGTGAAAAGCCATCAGTGCTGATTGGCCTGCCAGGGTTCATGGATAGGTACAAAATGATAGTCGGCAAACCCAGACCCCACCATACCTGTCTCCTGTGCCTAATGAAACCCGCACTGTGGCCTGCTATGTGCCTCAGGCAACCCCCCCCTCAGGCACTATTTTGGCCCACACTGTGCCTAAGGGAAACCACACTGTGGCCTATTGTGTGCCTCAAGGCACGACCCCACTATGGCCACGCAGGCATCGGCCCACGATGGCCACTCCGTGCCTTGGGCACTGTTGGGGCCCACACCATGTCTCAAGCACCACCATACTGTGGCCCACACAATGCCTCAAGTACTGCCCTAGTATGGCCCACACTGTGCCTTGAGTACCCCCCCCCAGTGCCTCACGCACTACTGTGACCCATACCGTGCCTCAGGCACCACCACACTATGGTCCACACTGTGCCTCACACATGGCCACACTGTGGCCCACACTGTGAGGCCCAGAGTGTGACCATGTTGCGGTGGCTGAGGCACAGTGTGGCCTAGAACAGTGCCTAAGGCATGGAGGGGCCACAGTGTGGCTGCCTAAGGCACACGGTGGGCCACAGTGGGGCAGTGCTGCAGGTAAAGTGGGCCAGAGTGGTGCCTAACGTGTCGCTGTGCTTGACCCACAGTGTGGCAGTGCCTGAGGCACAGAGTGGATAGTGTGGCCCGGCGGGCCTCCGGCTGCCACACTGTGGCCTGTTCTGTGCCTAAAGCATCACACCATTGTGGCCCATTTTTTTTGCCTTGGGCACCACTCTAGTCACACTGTGCCTCAGGGATAACGCTGGCCCACGTTGTGCCTCAGACACCACCACACTGTGGCCCACTCTTTGCCTCATGCACGGCCACAGTGTTGCCCATATTGGGCACTGCGACGCGGTTGCCAATTTGTGCCTCAAACACTGTTGTGGCCCACACCCGCCTCAAGCACTGCCACACTGTAGCCCACTCTGTGCCTCAAGCACCGCCGCACTCTAGCCAACTCCGTGCTTCAAACAGCGTTCTGGCCCACATTGTGCCTCAAGCATTACCACACTGTAGCCCACTTCGTGCCTCAGGCACTGCCACACCACAGCCCACTTTGTGCCTCAGGCACCATTCTGGCCCATTTTGTGCCTCAAGCCCCGCAGCACACTGGCCAACTCTGTGCCGCAAACACTGGCCCACATTGTGCCGCAAAGCATCGCCACACTGTGGCCCAATCTGTGCCTCAAGGCACTCTTGCCCACACTGTGGCCCACTGTGTGCCTTAGGCACTGCCACACCGCAGCCCACTCTATGCCTCAGGCACGGCCACACTACAGCCCACATCATGCCTGGGGGACAGCCATGCTGAAATCTGGCTGGAGGGTGTGCCCTGCCTAGACTCGTGCAACAAGGTTCAGGGTTGTACCTAAGGCTAGTGAATTTGCTTCCTGCCAGCACCAAAGGCCAGTGGACTGGGTTCAGGCCAGTTCTGGATGCAAGTGGACTTGCTTTGGGCTAGAACCAGAGGCCAGTGGATTTTGTTCCATTTGGTACGAGAGACCAGTGGATTTGGTTCGGGCTAGCACCAGGTGCTGGTGCTGGGCTAGTACAGTGCCTAAGGCGCAAAGTGGGCTCTTGTGGACCTTGCAGGCTTGGGTCAGACACAGCCTCTAACCCTCACCCAGGGGACAGTGTGGTGACCTAAGCCGCAGGGTGGCCCACAGTGTGGCAGCGAGAGGCACAGTGTGGGCCCCGGTGTGGCCGTGCCCAAGGCATGGGCCACACCATGGCTGTGCCCCAGGCCCAGTGTGGGCCACAGTGGGACAGTGCTTGAGGCACAGTGTGGGTCACAGTACGGTGGTGTGTGAGGCATAGTGTCAGCCAGATCAGTCTTGGGCCACACAGTGGGCCATGGTGTGGCGCTGTCCAAGGAACAATGTGCCCCACAATGTGGCAGTGCCTGAGGCATAGTGTGGGCCAGAATTATGCCTGAGGCAGAGTGGGCCACGGTGTGGCAATGCCTGAAGTGCAGTGCGGGCCACAGGCACCTGAGGCACAGAGTGGGCGACATTGTGGATTGGTTGAGGCACAAAGGCAAGTGTGTGGCAGTGCTTGAGGCACTGAGTGGGCCATGGTGTGACTGTGCTTGAGGGTGGGCCACAACTGTGGGTCAGGTACACAGTGGGCCACAGCATGGTGGTGTTTGAGGCACAGGGTGGTGCCTGAGGCATGAAATGGGCCACAGTGTGGCAGCGCCTGAGGTACAGAACGGACCAGTGTGTGGTCGTCCCTGAGTCACAGACTGGGCAGTGTGGCTGCACTAGAGGCAGAATATGGGCCACAGTGTGGCAGTGCTTGTGGCCCAGAGTGGACTACGGTGTGGGCGTGCCTGAGGCATAGTAGGACTGGACCCCAGGGGGTAATTTTTTTTCCAAAACCCCCACATATGTGTGTTCAAAATGACCAGTGCCACGAGGGGATCATTTTGAGATATGTATGTTGGGGTACCCAGGACCCCAGAATGGCTGGCCCTGGCCCCCCAGGAGGCCAAAATGTTTAGGAGGTTTAGCTGTTGGGGGCTGCAACTGGGCGCCCCTCATGCTTGATGGCCCTGTTGGTTGCAACATGCACCTGGGTCCACATTGTGCCTCGGGCCACCACAGTTGGGCCCACACAGTGCTCAGGGACCGCCACACTGTGGTCCACTCAGTACCTCAAGCATCACCACACCGTGGCAGGGCCCCTGATTACCCGCTCACGATGGCACCCCAATTACCCCCTCAACTTCCCGCTGCCATGGAGAAAATGGGGGGAAATGGGGGAAATGGGGGAAAAGGGGGAAAAGGGGGGGGGAATGGAGCAAAATGGGGAAAATATAGGGAAATTGGTGGAGGAAGACGGTAAAAATATTCAGTTGCCTCCAAGGTGGCAAAAATTTTGCAAACATGAGCACCAATCTTAGTCCTGGGTTCAGTTCTGCTCGGGATCCTGGATGACCTTGATGGGCACATAACTCACACCCTTAAAGGGGTGCACTTGGTCGGCCATACGAAGAACAAGGGCAACAGGGCCCAAGGACACCGGAAAGAACTGAACCTGTGGGCATTGTGACTATATCTTCTTACACTATTCCCCATTGCCCCCATTTTCCCCCATTTTTCCTCAGGCATGTTGCTCAATACGCCCCCCTGTGTGACAATCCGTCTGGTTGATGTTCCTTTACGGGCCCCTGGACAGTCACGCGTTCTTCCCTTTGCATGTTGCGTCGGTTGCTGCTTGCTGTCGGCCGCTGCGGCCGGTGCTCTTGCTGGTGTCGTTTCCACGTTCGCGGAGCCCAGTAGTTGGTGTGTTGGGGCTGTGCTGAATGGTGTTCCGTTGGCGCGTCAGCGGCGCCCAATAGTTGGCATATTGAGGATGTGCTGGTTGTTGCCGGGGTCGTTTGACTGTTTTTGCTGTCCACGCGCCTCTGTCCACAGGCCGTCCATAGCCTGCCTTGCTGTGTTTCTGTGTGAGTGAGGCCCATGTGCCCTGTTCCTCCACACACCCCCAACCCCCCCAAGACCCACAAAATGTTTTTTTTTTTTGGCTTTCACGCAATGTTGTCCCCATTTTTCCACAAAACATCAAAGAACTCTCACAGTAGGACCCATTTTTCCTACTTGGGGCTATTTCGGCGGCATTACCCGCTTATTTCACTACAACTCTGTGCCTCAGGCATGATTCTGACAGTGGGGCTGGACAGGGGAGGTCAGGGGTTCGAAAAAAAATTTCATGTTTTGCAACCATATTTGCATTCCCCATGAAATTCTGACCAAACCAACCCGCTCCTAACCCCTCATCCCCCCCCCATACCGAGGCCAAACCCCCCCCCCATTGTATTTTGTGCGACTATTCCAGTGATTTGCGCAATTTACGGAGGTTGCTGAAAAGACTGTGGGAAATTTCAGGGACAATGTCGAGTGTAGTGCTGTGCATGGCTTGGTGGACCCAAAACTTCAGGGTCAATCTTGCCAAATGACGAAGAGGAGTTGAGCCTCAGGTGCCACTCAGTATGCAGGTCTTGCTCGGCCACCAAAAATTTCTCTGCATCACCTACTACTGCACGTGCAATCCCATTATCCCATGACACAGAGGAGGGAGGAAAATGGGAATGTTGTGGGGTGGGACAGGAATGTCGTCAACAAGAGGGGGGGGAGGTTCAATTCAGTTCCGTACCCTAACCCCTGTGGCGTGGGCAGGGGGTTCCAAAGGGGGGGGTTAAAAGTTGTCTGTTTTGGGGGATTTTCAAATTCCCTGTTTCATTTTGAGCATTTTGAATATACACGAATGGGGTACAATGTTGTGCTACCATTGACCACAAATGACAAAAAGTAGGGCAGCAAAAGCATCTCAGCAAGCAATGTCAGACGTGGCAATATCAACAACTTCAGATTGATCCACTGTTGTTATCCCATTGTTTGCATGCAATCATTCCACCACCATTGCATCCTTCCATCTACACGCATACATATATGCATACATGTGCACCCCCCCTCGACCCCCTCGATTGTGCCCATCCCTGCGTTCCCTTCCAGGTATCTCCCGTGCCCTCCTTGTTGGCCCCTGGGCTTGCATTCCTGACTGGTGACTCCCTGCATGACTTGGTTGTGTTGATTTATCACAGGTTTCTGCGCAGTCGTCTGTTGCTCCTGGCCATTCCAGACCACATTCGGTCTACTTTGCAGTGTACTCGCTCTTTCGACGATCTGCCCATGCGGCCAGTTCCTAGATTTTTGGTCAGCGGCACCCAATTGTTTTGCATCTGGCCAGGTACAGAACCTTGGGGCTTTGGCCCCTGCATGTGCATGATTGTACTGGATACACAGCACGACACACATGGAACGAATTGTAAAACACACCTGAATGGAACTCTAATATCAGACACAATTTCGTATTTGTCTGCGAAATAAAAATGAATGATACGCTGCAGGCTTACAAGAATAGCTAAATATCTGGGATTTAATGCGGGCAGGTCATTACATTCACCAGACACGGAGAGGTTGTGCAATGCAAGATGATGCATGGATGCATTCTAGCCACGCTGGCTGCCCTGTGTTTGAGCATCAGCATGCTGCCCACTTGACCTCATTTCTCTGCTAGCCGATGACAACCCAACGAATTGGCAAATTTTTCTTCGCCTGCAACTTGCGGCCGCTTTTCAAGGCTGTGACGCTGTCCAACCATCACAGACAACCCGATACATACCTGAAAAGCAGAATGCAGCTGTATCACAAAAGGATGCCTCACATTCTGCAAAATCCCTTTCTCAGCCATGACAGGCCTTTCCATGTTTGCCTTCATAATTTGTTCCTTGTCCATCACCTTCATTGCCAAAATCTCGCCAGTGTCCTTGTCCCTGACCTGCAGAGAGACAATATTTCGTTAAGCTCTCTCTCTGTTGTTGCTCAACACAATAGACAGCTTAATGAAAACACACGCGCACACACACACACACATTGTGGCTTTGCAGGAGAAAACTTGTTGGGAGACAAATGACGACGAAAATTGCTCCAGGCCTGCAACTGTACGTCATTCACCTGGGCTTTGCACAACCTGCCGGCTGCTGTCCCAGATGTCACCGCACCTGATCATTCAATACGGAATGCAAGCCGAACCATCAGTTTGCTTGATTGCAAGAAATATGACCACCAGCCCCACCCTTGTGACACCACCTCCCACGTATCTCGGGGCTATAGCCGTACGCATACACACATGCACAAAGCCAACAGAGAGTTCTGCAGAGGGCCACTTTCTTGTTGCCTTTTGCTCCGTGTATGAAATGCCCACGGAGAACGGAGGGTAGACCAACCCAAAGTGGCAAGATCGGCAATTTCACACACGCCTGCTCTCCACATGCAGATTTACACACACGTGTATGGAAATGCACACCTTCCATAATTTTCCTGTTGTGCCTCTGTCGACGAAAGTCAAACGCTGGTATCGAGATAACACTTGGCGGCCATCACAGGTGTCAATCGAGTCTGGGCAGGGCGCCACGATAGGCTCAGGTTGCTTGAACACTCCCACTGCCTTCTCCTTTTGCGCCTTGACAATGGATTGCCACCATCGAGACTGCTCCTGGTGCACAAGATGGTGGTGAAATGAAACACCAGCTGGGAGCACATCCACGCTCCTGGGCCCACGCATATACTTCTACAACTTATCAACCGAGCAATCCGTCAGGAGCAGCAGCAGTGGCATCGCATCACAACACAGATACAAACACCACACACGCGAAGCATGGAACGCATGCTGACCGTCTCACGTGTATCTTACCTGTAACGAACACCTCCAGACACGTGCAGAAAATAAAAATTGCCTATCCTGAACCCGACTGACAAGGAGACAGCAAGCCAACGCACCTCATCGCTTGCACAAGCCAGCCGCAAGGTCACCTTGCCTTGTTTCTCGGACAGGCAGAATGCAAACTTCCGTGTGCTGCAATCCGTCAGGCGAAAATTGCTCAGATCGAAGGATTTGTAAATGCTTGCTGACGGCGAGTTGCTGTAGCGGACATAAATGCTGCGTTGGTACCAAGCGCATCTTCACGGAAAAAACCATTGCGCGTTGGAACGTGTTGGAACCCACGGGGGCTGCCGCCAGCCAATGTGTGACCCCGAGGGGTGTGCAACCGTTTTGGGGGTTGTAGAGGGGGGGGGGGGGGGGGCTTGGTTGACACAAACCTTGGGGGTCGGCGGGTCAGGCGGTCAGCCGCCGGGCTCCCCAGGGGGGGTCGGTGGGTACCCCAACATACATACCTCAAAATGATCCCCATGACGCGCTGATCATTTTGAATATACACAACTGGGATAAAAAATTTTTTCAAAAAAAATTGCCCATCAACTTCGGCTCCCATCAGCCAAGGTCCGACCCGGAGGTCGGGTCAGGTCAAAATCCGTTTGTGTGTTTTTCATCCATTTTTGAATTCTCCACAAAATTCTGAGTATTTTGAGTTTAGACACGTAGGGTCAAACAACAAAATTTCCCCCTGCCGTATGCCCAAAACAAAATCTCCGGCGCCTCTGGCGCCCACAAAACCCATTGTTCCATACAACCATTTTGGGTTCTGTAGAGCCCCCCCCACCCACCCTTGGGGTCGGGTCCTGGCCGGGAGCAGCCCCCATGTGCCAACCGTAAAGACCATGACAATTTTCCCGTGGTCTCGATGGCTCGGGGGATCTGACGCCAGTGAAGCCGGAAGCCATCTTGGCATCACGGATTCACAACAAACGAAGCCTAATTTGTTGGCGGATGACAAATGTGAATGAGCCAAATGGACACTGGGGTTTCGCTTCAAACTGCAACAAGATTTTCAAATCTGTTTCCAAAACATTCGGTGTGTCATCGTGACTTTTCCATGCGGCACCGATTTTGCGATTACTTTCTCCGTCAAACTGTTCCACCAAAAAAAAATCCAAATCAAGCAGCGCCATCTCTCGTTATTCGTTCCTCGTAGTTGCCTCAGCATTACCTGTTTGGGATCCAAGCACGTCCAGAGCTGCTCGCTGGACAGGGGCAGGGGTCCAAAATTGGGAGTTGAGGGTGTGGCAGGTGCTAGGAATGGCCATACCTGTATGACAAGTGCAAACCCGAGAGCTCAAACCACCTCTTGTGCCAGAGTTTGATCATGCCGAGCTGCCTTTGCTTCTGCAGGTATCCAGAAATCGTAACACTCTGCCGGGGAGATATCCCCTCAACAGAATTTGCTGAGGACAAATCACCGCTGTCCTCCGATGACCGTGACGGGCTCAGCGGTATGGTGTCGAAAGATTTCCTACGACCAGTCATGGCAAGCGACAAGTCTCTGCAGAGCGTCTCGGTGGCGGAATTTGCGATATGACTGCTGTCTCGCGCGCTGTCCTCATGGGGGAAAACGAAGAAGGAGACCAGGACGTATGTCGTGCCTATGAGATGGCGCAAGGGACAGGGAACACTTTCAACGCATGAATAGTTTTTCGTCTTCGAACAACCCGGTATGCACGACAAAATTATTATTATGGGCAACTTTCCATTTCGCGTGATCTCGTTTGCAACATTTTGTCGTCTGACACACTGTGTGCTGTTGAAGCCGGAAAACTTAGTTGGCTGCTAGATTCTATTCGCACACAGAAATCATGCTCTGTGCGAAAATTAGTACGTGAACGAGAGTCGTGATCCCAAAAAATCGATGGCAAAGATCGCAAAAACAATCACGCAAAACGTCTGGCTACACACACCTTTCATATCCACAGTATCGGCATGCGCCCTTTCGATGTTTAACTTGCAATCCAACAGCACACTGCATGCGATCTCCATGACAACAATCGTAGGCACACTGGGCACGCAGGCAGAGATCCAAAAAGCAGAGGCCAACTTCTCCTTTTTCCGCTCCCGTGCTTCCGTGCTACTTTCAACTGCACAGTCTCGAATCGGCATGTCATACTTCATCGCTTCGGCTTCGTCCAGCTCCCATTCAACCTGGTATGCGTGGGGCGCGACAAAATTATCAACACAATGACACGGAGGTAGACAAGACTCGAATCGACATCCTCAGCGAAGAATGACGCAGAGTGCAGGATAATACCACTGCCAACTGCTTGTCTGCAGACATACAGCAGAATCGAAACAGGTTGAGTACACGGCGTGGATGAGTGTACCGAACGAAATATGCCGGACACCTGCAGTTCAGGAGTATGCAAGCTATGCATCGGTGGCAAGTGAGCCTGCTGTGTCGAGAGTGTCAGCTCAGGGCGTTCACCCCAATATAGGTATACCTCGGGACCCCCCTGATTTCAAAACCACGGTTTCATTTGTTTCTCACCAGTTCAGCCGGTCGAAACGGAAACATTCTTGCGCCGTTTGTATTGCATTGCCCTTGCTTAACGTTTCCTACGGGCCGATACATCGGAGGCCCTCCCTAAAACAAACCAAACGGTGTATAGGCAACCAATAAACTGCACAATTCGCAGCCCATGAAGGCAGCTATTGGGCTGCACTATGCAGCCAACTCTGGCTATACTTCTCAAATTTCGGCTGACCCCGTGTTGTGTGTTCCAGGCCCACGAGCGCCCCCTTGCCCCTGCAAACGCTTCCATGCGACGTAGAAGTGTGGAGGTAGTCACAAGACGTGCAGGGCGGTTCTGTTTTTTCTGACTTGACGCTTAGCCATTTGTTTTGTTGCGTCTGTGCCTCGCCGAACTCCCACTGACGATTCAACTAATTGTTTGGTGACAATCCACACAATCACAACAGAGGCACAGGCACCACTGCGTCTGTGCCTCGCCGAACTCCCACTGACGATTCAACTAATTGTTTGGTGACAATCCACACAATCACAACAGAGGCACAGGCACCACTGCTGTCACAGGCAGAAGTTGCAGAAGTAGGAAATATGAATGCCTTGCAGTGTGCCACTGGCGGTGATTAGCACGTGGAACCACACTTGCCATATCACACGGAGACGGAGGTGATCAAGGCAAATATTCGTGCACAAGTGCGAGATTAGTACACAAGAAGCGCTTCTTGACAGCCACGTTTCGTCGTTGTTTGGTACTTGGTGCACTCATTTTATCGTGACGTGAAAGCACATCACTGGGCAAATGAAATCACGTTTGGACCCACTGCACGACGATTAAGCGTGCCCCGCCGATTGCTTGTGCAACAATAGTTTCAGAGCGCGCAGTTTGATTTTCACCTTGCAATCGAGAAAAAAAAAACAAAGCAAGCAGACAGAGATACCCTTGTAACCAAGTGTCCAGCAACTTTTGTGTATGATCTTGCTTCATATCCACTGCAAAGTCAAAAATTGGTCGTTTGTCGTCGTCAGAAGGCTTTTCCACCTTATCGCGAATATTGTAATAGTGGTACACACTCAAGGCAAGGCAGTCATCCAGCGAGGTGAAGACTTCAATACAATACAGTGTGGCTGTCGCTTGTGGTAAGGTATTCCGAATTATATTCAGCAGCGTTCCTGGATTGCTCTGCGATTCCAACACACTTACAATAAAGCCGTTTTCTTCCTTGTGGCGAACAACAGTTGTTGTATCGTTGTTGTTAGGGCCACAAAAGCTTCCGAGGGCTCGCAAGTGCACCCGATGCAGGCCTGCTTGGCTTGCCTGGCAGACTCTTTCAACGTAACAAAGGGGCATATTGAGCTCGAACCACGTCATCCATTTCTTGAACTGTGTTTCGTCTTGATTGAAGGAACGCTGAAGAAAAGCTGTCAGATCACTGTTGCTGCTTACAGTGCTGCCACTGTCGCTTTCTGCGGCGTGGTCGTGACCTTTCTCCTCGCGTCCGTTCGTCACGCTAGTTTCGCCATCGCCTTTGGGTAGTACCAGATCTTCGCTAACATTCTTCGGGATCCCCATTCCCTGCATAACACACTCCCTGCCGGTTTGGCAAGGAAATCGTCGAGAATAATTTTTCACGTTGCTGCAGAGAAGAGGAAGCAGAATTCCATACTAGGCACGCAGTAAGGTTTGGTGGAGGTGCGTGGCATTTGACCTCAATAGCCTGGAATGTTTCTTGGAGCTCACCGAGGGCGATCTTACCGCCTATAAAGACTACCCTCCTGTCTACGGAATTGGATCTCATCAAAAAAATTGCCCTTCCGTCCAGCTCAAACAACCAAGCTGCTTGCTCTCGCGGTGGAATTTTATCTCAGTGCACCAGCTGTTCGTTCTCTTGCATGTGGTTCTTTGTTCAGTTGCATAACGGCGATCTTGATATTGTACTTTGTGTACTCTAGAGTAGGCCTCAAATGTATGCACTATTTCGCTGGCATCAACATTGTCCTGCTACCGATAAGTGCAATCGGTTCCAGAATCAGTAGAAATACGACTTCATTTCATTCCATTCAAGTGAGTACATTGAGAGTCTGTGCCGTTCGATGTTTTTGGTGTTGATGTCTGTTGGAACTAGAATTCCCTAGAATTCTCCAAAGCCATGCATGTCGCATTGACGATCAATCGGAGTCGCACGCGTCTGGCACTAGAATGGGTCAAGTGAAGTGGCAAGGTTTCCCCAGATAGGTTTTACAGAATCTACAACCTTCTTTACTGAGGTGATTATATTTGTCTTACCAACTTTCGTGTCTCGCTTACCCATCTGTTTTTGTTGGCTTGCAGCCTCTCATCAGCAGTCCCTGCTCTCCGTTCGTAGAGGCTGCATATATGCTCTTTGTGTAATACCTAGCGTGAACTTCAGTAACTTGAAAAACGGGCCGATCATGAATCCACAGAATGACCTCCCCTGCTCGTCCAATGCCAAACGACTGACGGTGACGGCGTGCGTGTCCGCTTGTGTGGCCACGTTGTTGATTGCAGGAACAGGTATTGCTCACGTATTTTCGGCCTGGTGCTGAATGCAGCGCTCTAATGTCCGACTACCTGTTGTTACTTCGATACTCTATCCATCTGAATATGTGAGCACCTCACATGTGTGGCGTTGCAAGTGGCCTGCGGCTCTCTTGGCCTTTGGTCAATCCTGCTTGCCTTGTCCGTGCTCACTGTGTCTACTAGGGGCATCAGCGGCCTCCAGAGAGGGGTCCACTTTGCGACTCCACGTCTCCACGCCACTCCAAGCAGGTTCGTTGTTGCACTGCCGTCAGATTACAAACTTCATCTTGCAAATTCTAGTTGCCTTGCAGTGCCCTTTTTGCGTAACAGCAGCGAATGCAACACTTGCATTTAGGCTGGCAAACGACGACGATCAAGAGCCCCAACGTGTGGCGAGGCTTTGAGGCAACGAGAGGTATGGCCACACGGTTTCGAGTCCTTATCTTCGTGAAACACGTTGCAAAGTCTGTCGTTTGTTGATGTCGTGTCAAAGGCATACGCTGAGGTTTGTTTCGTCCGCTCATGTGGTGAGTGCATCAGTCGATGCATCTTCCCCCAGGGAAACCAATCTTGAGAGGCACGAACGGCGCCAAGGTACGAGTGCTTCGTGCCTGCCTCCGAACCGTCACGAGGGAGTTTTGGCTGGTTTTCTTCGCAGCGTGCAACACAAAGAAGGCGCAACCTATCTATCTCCTGTATTTTGCCAATAATCCGACCCGCTTTGCATGTGTTTAGGACTCTGAGGCGGCTGCAAGCGAGCTGAATATTCCCGCGACGGCAACGGTGCTAGCTCCCGCATTCGGCTTGGCGGCCGGCAGCTCCCTTATGTCTTTCATCATGGACAACCAAGCTCTGCTCATTGTGGGCTCTGTGCTTAGTTTTTCGCTAGGCATTTGGTCGTTGCTTCGGGGCCCGCAGTCGAAGTTGCAGGTGTGCTCTCCTCACCTGCTAGCAACTGCTAGCGGGTGCCCCGTTGTGGATGTGAAGAGCAGGCCCAGGAATTGAGAGCGCGCATGTAGTTTAAGTTTCAGAGATTTCATCCTTTGTGGATTGATTTTATCATTTTACGTTTCAGTGAAACATGAAGCATCGTATGGTTAGAGTCACGGAGAGGAATGTCGCATATGCACATATGCATCCTAAGTTTTCCTTGCACGGTCCACACAACGTAGAAGTAAAAATAGACAGATGTGTGCAACCTGCGCTTGCACAGAATTAAACGGTGACAGCGCTGCTTTCCAGAGCGCTGCTGAAAAACTCTGTGAGCATGGGCTACCAACTACACAATAGTGCCCACATTTCGAAAGCAAAGTCGACCTCTTCCGGCAACCATTTCTGTGTTTGTGTGGCCGAGTTCGATGTGCCAACTGCAAGGATATTCTGAGTTAAGTTATGTTGGACGTGAGGTTTTTCTGCATTCCGGGGTCTGTTGAATACCAGTCACAATTGCCTTCAGCTGACGTGCAGCATTTTGGTTTCAGCAGACGTGCAGCAATTCGGGCTTGTTGGATGAAGAATTTGGCTGAGCCATGTTTGACGACACTATTGTGCTGCCAAGTGCAGGGATACCGTCAGTCCGTGTGACCATTCTGTAACCATGACGTGCATTTCGTGTTGGTGTCTCGTGGCTGTTTGCTCCCACAGGACGGACCCAGGGATGATCAATCTGCCCCCCCCCCTCCCTCTCTCTGGTTTGCATTTGTCTGTTTTTTAATTGGGTCACGCCCCCCCTCTCTTTCCATTCCGAGATCGACCAGATAACGGTTGTTCTGTGGCGACAGCATGTGATCCCACAGAACGAGCTTGGATTATTTATTGTTCAGCAGCGTTGTGCACTGTGCAAGTGCATCTACGAAAACATTGCTTTTGGTTGCATACTTTTGTGGTCTGCTGATTTCCACCACCACTGACAACTGCTAATTACAGTAAACTCCAGGTGCCTTGTGCAAACACAAGATCACAACCCCAATCACAACCCCAGACGCAATCACAATGCTCCTGACGTCTTCGTTAAACAAGCGTTGAATGGATTTGGGGTCTGATGACTCCAACCACCACTGACGACTGCTTTCAGCAGACATGGTGAGCATTCAAGGCTTGTTCAATGAAGACGCCAGGAGTATTGTGATTGTGTTTGGGGTCATGTGATTGGGGTTGTGATCTTGTGTTTACACAAGGCACATGGAGTATACTGTAACTACTCACTGGTACACCGTGATGTGATTGACCTGCGCCAGCACATATGCTTTGAGAGCATGTATACATGTGTTTCTTTGTCTGTCTGTGTGTGCTTGTAAGAGTTGTTTGTGAGTGTGCACTGTGCTAGAGGCATTTACCAAAAAGCCCAGCCGTTTACTGGCTGTGTGAGTATGTGGATTTCAGGCCTGATGATTTCAACCACCACTGACAACTGCTTTCAGCAGACATGGAGAGCATTCAAGGCTTGTTCAATGAAGACCTCAGAAGAGTTGCACTTGCTTTTTGGGGTCATGTGATTGGGGTTGTGATCTTGTGTTTACACAAGGCACATGAATTTTACTGTAACTACTCACTGGTAGATCATGATGTGATTGACATGCCCCAGCACATGTGCTTTGAAAGCATGTATGCATATGTCAGTCTGTCTGTCTGTGTGCTCATACGAGCTTTGTTTGGGCTGGCAGCAGTGTGCACTGTCTGGTGCATGTACAAAAGCTCAGCTGTTGGCCGTGTGAGTTAGTGGATTTGAGGTCTGATGATTTCAACCACCACTGACGACTGCTTTCAGCAGACATGGTGAACACTCAAGGCTTGTTCAACGAAGCAGGGGTGGATGTAATAGTGACGACAGTACCAAGGTGGGGGTGGGGGGGCGGGGGGAGGCGGTGATGACAGAACGACCAGTACGATTGCGCCTTTTTCACTTTACAGGCACATAAACGCAAGACACGTAGTGACAAGGGCAGTGTGAAGAAGTTGTGAAGAAATGATTGGACTGTGTGGACTGTCTTCATGGGATGCACCAACCCCTGTGCAATGCATTGTCTTGTACTGCCCAGATGGGCTCAGTGGTTCAGTGGTATATGCACAGGTTTATGGACTGAGTGTCGTCCGTTCAAATCCAGGAAGCACTATGATGTGGCGCTTTTTTGCCATCAGCCGGCTCGTAAAACTGCTGGTTCAGCCAAACAGGACAATCGTAACCGCAATCGTCATCGGGGGGGGCTGGGGGGCACCATGGAGTATACTGTAACTACTCACTGGTACATCATGATATGATTGACATGCCCTAGCACATATGCCTTGCCTGCATATGGCAAGCATATTTTTTTTGTCTGTCTGTGTGCTTGTTCGTGTTGTTTGGACTGCACTCTTTCCAGCTGAGCTGGCAGCAGTGTGCACTCGACTAGTACATTTACCAAAGCTCGGCCGTTGGCTGTGTGAGTTTGTGCATTTGGGGTCTGATGATTTCAACCACCATCGAGAACTGGTTTCAGCGGACATGGAGAGCATTCAAGGCTGTTCAATGAAGATGTCAGGAGTATTGTGACTGCATTTTGGGGTCATGTGATTGGGGTTGTGATCTTGTATTACACAAGGCACATGGAGTATACTGAAACTACTCACTGGTAGATCATGATGTGATTGACATGCCCCAGCACATATGCTTTGAAAGGAGGTATACCTTTTTTTTTATGTCTGTCTGTGTGCTTGTCTGAGCTGTGTGTCAGCTGGCAGCAGTGTGCACTGTGCTAGAGGCATTTACCAAAAAGCACGGCCGTTCATTGGCTGTGTGAGTTTGTGCATTTGGGGTCTGATGATTTCAACCACCACTGACAACTGCTTTCAGCAGACATGGAGAGCATTCAAGGCTTGTTCAATGAAGACCTCAGAAGGGTTGCGCTTGCCTGTTGGCGTCATGTGATTGGGGTTGCAATCTTGTGTTTACACAAGGCACATGGAGTATACTGTACTACTCACTGGTAGATCATGATGTGATTGACATGCCCCAGCACATTTGCTTGGAGAGCATGTATACATGTGTTTCTTTGTCTGTCTGTGTGTGCTTGTCTGAGCTTTGTGTGAGCTTGCAGCAGTGTGCACTGTGGTAGAGGCATTTAGCAAAGCCCAACGGTTGGCCGTCTGAGTCTGTGGATTTGAGGCCTGATGATTTCAACCACCACTGACAACTGCTTTCAGCAGACATGGAGAGCATTCAAGGCTTGTTCAATGAAGACCTCAGAAGAGTTGCACTCGCGTTTTGGGGTCATGTGATGGTGGTTGTGATCTTTTGTGTTTACACAAGGCACATGGATTTTACTGTAACTACTCACTGGTAGATCATGATGTGATTGACATGCCCCAGCACATATGCCTTGCCTGCATGCGTCATGCATATTTGTTTTGTCTGTCTGTGTGCTTGTACGTGTTGTTGGGACTGCATTCATTGCCCCCGAGCTGGCAGCAGTGTGCACTCAACTAGTGCATTTACAAAAGCTCAGCCGTTGGCTGTGTGAGTTTGTGGATTTGAGGCCTGATGATTTCAACCACCACTGACAACTGCTTTCAGCAGACATGGAGAGCATTCAAGGCTTGTTCAATGAAGACCTCAGAAGAGTTGCAATTGCGTTTTGGGGTCATGTGATTGGGGTTGTGATCTTTTTCCACAAGGCACATGAATTTTACTGTAACTACTCACTGGTAGATCATGATGTGATTGACATGCCCCAGCACATTTGCTTTGAGAGCATGTATACATGTGTTTCTTTGTCTCTTCGTGTGCTTGTACGAGTTGTTTGTGCGCTGGCAGCAGTGTGCACTGTGCTAGAGGCATTTAGCAAAGCTCAGCCGTTGGCTGTGTGAGTTTGTGCATTTGGGGTCTGATGATTTCAACCACCACTGACAACTGCTTTCAGCAGACATGGAGAGCATTCAAGGCTTGTTCAATGAAGACCTCAAAAGAGTTGCAATTGTGATTTGGGGTCATGTGATTGAGGTTGTAATCTTGTGTTTACACAAGGCACATGGAGTATACTGTAACTACTCACTGGTAGATCATGATGTGATTGACATGCCCCAGCACATGTGCTTTGAAAGCATTCATACATGTGTTTTCTTTGTCTCTTCGTGTGCTAGTGCGTGTTGTTTGTGCGCTGGCAGCAGTGTGCACTGTGCTAGAGGCATTTAGCAAAGCTCAGCCGTTGGCTGTGTGAGTTTGTGCATTTGGGGTCTGATGATTTCAACCACCACTGACAACTGCTTTCAGCAGACATGGAGAGCATTCAAGGCTTGTTCAATGAAGACCTCAGAAGAGTTGCAGTTGCGTTTTGGGGTCATGTGATTGGGGTTGTTATCTTGTGTTTACACAAGGCACATGGAGTATACTGTAACTACTCACTGGTAGATCATGATGTGATTGACATGCCCCAGCACATGTGCTTTGAAAGCATGTATACATGTGTTTCTTTGTCTCTTCGTGTGCTTGTACGAGTTGTTTGTGCGCTGGCAGCAGTGTGCACTGTGCTAGAGGCATTTAGCAAAGCTCAGCCGTTGGCTGTGTGAGTTTGTGCATTTGGGGTCTGATGATTTCAACCACCACTGACAACTGCTTTCAGCAGACATGGAGAGCATTCAAGGCTTGTTCAATGAAGACCTCAAAAGAGTTGCAATTGTGATTTGGGGTCATGTGATTGTGGTTGTGATCTTCTGTTTACACAAGGCACATGGAGTATACTGTACCTACTCACTGGTAGATCATGATGTGATTGACATGCCCCAGCACATATGCCTTGCCTGCATGCGTCATGCATATTTGTTTTGTCTGTCTGTGTGCTTGTACGTGTTGTTGGGACTGCATTCATTGCCCCCGAGCTGGCAGCAGTGTGCACTCGACTAGTGCATTTACAAAAGCTCAGCCGTTGGCTGTGTGAGTTTGTGGATTTGAGGCCTGATGATTTCAACCACCACTGACAACTGCTTTCAGCAGACATGGAGAGCATTCAAGGCTTGTTCAATGAAGACCTCAGAAGAGTTGCAATTGCGTTTTGGGGTCATGTGATTGGGGTTGTGATCTTTTTCCACAAGGCACATGAATTTTACTGTAATTACTCACTGGTAGATCATGATGTGATTGACATGCCCCAGCACATTTGCTTTGAGAGCATGTATACATGTATTTCTTTGTCTCTTCGTGTGCTTGTACGTGTTGTTTGTGCGCTGGCAGCAGTGTGCACTGTGCTAGAGGCATTTAGCAAAGCTCAGCCGTTGGCTGTGTGAGTTTGTGCATTTGGGGTCTGATGATTTCAACCACCACTGACAACTGCTTTCAGCAGACATGGAGAGCATTCAAGGCTTGTTCAATGAAGACCTCAAAAGAGTTGCAATTGTGATTCGGGGTCATGTGATTGTGGTTGTGATCTTGTGTTTACACAAGGCACATGGATTTTACTGTAACTACACACTGGTAGATCATGATGTGATTGACATGCCCCAGCACATTTGCTTTCAAAGCATGTATACATGTGTTTTTTTTGTCTGTGTGCTTGTGCGTGTTGTTTGTGCGCTGGCTGCACTGTGCGCTCCGCTCGTGCGTTTAGCAAAGCTCAGCTGTCCGCTGTGTGAGTTTGTGCATTTGGGGTCTGATGATTTCAACCACCACTGACAACTGCTTTCAGCAGACATGGAGAGCATTCAAGGCTTGTTCAATGAAGACCTCAAAAGAGTTGCAATTGTGATTTGGGGTCATGTGATTGTGGTTGTGATCTTCTGTTTACACAAGGCACATGGAGTATACTGTACCTACTCACTGGTAGATCATGATGTGATTGACATGCCCCAGCACATATGCCTTGCCTGCATGCGTCATGCATATTTGTTTTGTCTGTCTGTGTGCTTGTACGTGTTGTTGGGACTGCATTCATTGCCCCCGAGCTGGCAGCAGTGTGCACTCGACTAGTGCATTTACAAAAGCTCAGCCGTTGGCTGTGTGAGTTTGTGGATTTGAGGCCTGATGATTTCAACCACCACTGACAACTGCTTTCAGCAGACATGGAGAGCATTCAAGGCTTGTTCAATGAAGACCTCAGAAGAGTTGCAATTGCGTTTTGGGGTCATGTGATTGGGGTTGTGATCTTGTGTTTACACAAGGCACATGGATTTTACTGTAACTACACACTGGTAGATCATGATGTGATTGACATGCCCCAGCACATTTGCTTTCAAAGCATGTATACATGTGTTTTTTTTGTCTGTGTGCTTGTGCGTGTTGTTTGTGCGCTGGCTGCACTGTGCGCTCCGCTCGTGCGTTTAGCAAAGCTCAGCTGTCCGCTGTGTGAGTTTGTGCATTTGGGGTCTGATGATTTCAACCACCAATGACAACTGCTTTCAGCAGACATGGAGAGCATTCAAGGCTTGTTCAATGAAGACCTCAAAAGAGTTGCAATTGCGTTTTGGGGTCATGTGATTGGGGTTATGGTCTTTTTTTTTCCACAAGGCACATGGAGTATACTGTACTACTCACTGGTAGATCATGATGTGATTGACATGCCCCAGCACATATGCCTTGCCTGCATGCGTCATGCATATTTGTTTTGTCTGTCTGTGTGCTTGTACGTGTCGTTGGGACTGCATTCATTGCCCCCGAGCTGGCAGCAGTGTGCACTCGACTAGTGCATTTACAAAAGCTCAGCCGTTGGCTGTGTGAGTTTGTGGATTTGAGGCCTGATGATTTCAACCACCACTGACAACTGCTTTCAGCAGACATGGAGAGCATTCAAGGCTTGTTCAATGAAGACCTCAGAAGAGTTGCAATTGCGTTTTGGGGTCATGTGATTGGGGTTGTGATCTTTTTCCACAAGGCACATGAATTTTACTGTAATTACTCACTGGTAGATCATGATGTGATTGACATGCCCCAGCACATTTGCTTTGAGAGCATGTATACATGTATTTCTTTGTCTCTTCGTGTGCTTGTACGTGTTGTTTGTGCGCTGGCAGCAGTGTGCACTGTGCTAGAGGCATTTAGCAAAGCTCAGCCGTTGGCTGTGTGAGTTTGTGCATTTGGGGTCTGATGATTTCAACCACCACTGACAACTGCTTTCAGCAGACATGGAGAGCATTCAAGGCTTGTTCAATGAAGACCTCAAAAGAGTTGCAATTGTGATTCGGGGTCATGTGATTGTGGTTGTGATCTTGTGTTTACACAAGGCACATGGATTTTACTGTAACTACACACTGGTAGATCATGATGTGATTGACATGCCCCAGCACATTTGCTTTCAAAGCATGTATACATGTGTTTTTTTTGTCTGTGTGCTTGTGCGTGTTGTTTGTGCGCTGGCTGCACTGTGCGCTCCGCTCGTGCGTTTAGCAAAGCTCAGCTGTCCGCTGTGTGAGTTTGTGCATTTGGGGTCTGATGATTTCAACCACCACTGACAACTGCTTTCAGCAGACATGGAGAGCATTCAAGGCTTGTTCAATGAAGACCTCAAAAGAGTTGCAATTGCGTTTTGGGGTCATGTGATTGGGGTTATGGTCTTTTTTTTTCCACAAGGCACATGGAGTATACTGTACTACTCACTGGTAGATCATGATGTGATTGACATGCCCCAGCACATATGCCTTGCCTGCATGCGTCATGCATATTTGTTTTGTCTGTCTGTGTGCTTGTACGTGTCGTTGGGACTGCATTCATTGCCCCCGAGCTGGCAGCAGTGTGCACTCGACTAGTGCATTTACAAAAGCTCAGCCGTTGGCTGTGTGAGTTTGTGGATTTGAGGCCTGATGATTTCAACCACCACTGACAACTGCTTTCAGCAGACATGGAGAGCATTCAAGGCTTGTTCAATGAAGACCTCAGAAGAGTTGCAATTGCGTTTTGGGGTCATGTGATTGGGGTTGTGATCTTTTTCCACAAGGCACATGAATTTTACTGTAACTACTCACTGGTAGATCATGATGTGATTGACATGCCCCAGCACATTTGCTTTGAGAGCATGTATACATGTATTTCTTTGTCTCTTCGTGTGCTTGTACGTGTTGTTTGTGCGCTGGCAGCAGTGTGCACTGTGCTAGAGGCATTTAGCAAAGCTCAGCCGTTGGCTGTGTGAGTTTGTGCATTTGGGGTCTGATGATTTCAACCACCACTGACAACTGCTTTCAGCAGACATGGAGAGCATTCAAGGCTTGTTCAATGAAGACCTCAAAAGAGTTGCAATTGTGATTCGGGGTCATGTGATTGTGGTTGTGATCTTGTGTTTACACAAGGCACATGGATTTTACTGTAACTACACACTGGTAGATCATGATGTGGTTGACATGCCCCAGCACATTTGCTTTCAAAGCATGTATACATGTGTTTTTTTTGTCTGTGTGCTTGTGCGTGTTGTTTGTGCGCTGGCTGCACTGTGCGCTCCGCTCGTGCGTTTAGCAAAGCTCAGCTGTCCGCTGTGTGAGTTTGTGCATTTGGGGTCTGATGATTTCAACCACCACTGACAACTGCTTTCAGCAGACATGGAGAGCATTCAAGGCTTGTTCAATGAAGACCTCAAAAGAGTTGCAATTGCGTTTTGGGGTCATGTGATTGGGGTTATGGTCTTTTTTTTTCCACAAGGCACATGGAGTATACTGTACTACTCACTGGTAGATCATGATGTGATTGACATGCCCCAGCACATATGCCTTGCCTGCATGCGTCATGCATATTTGTTTTGTCTGTCTGTGTGCTTGTACGTGTCGTTGGGACTGCATTCATTGCCCCCGAGCTGGCAGCAGTGTGCACTCGACTAGTGCATTTACAAAAGCTCAGCCGTTGGCTGTGTGAGTTTGTGGATTTGAGGCCTGATGATTTCAACCACCACTGACAACTGCTTTCAGCAGACATGGAGAGCATTCAAGGCTTGTTCAATGAAGACCTCAGAAGAGTTGCAATTGCGTTTTGGGGTCATGTGATTGGGGTTGTGATCTTTTTCCACAAGGCACATGAATTTTACTGTAACTACTCACTGGTAGATCATGATGTGATTGACATGCCCCAGCACATTTGCTTTGAGAGCATGTATACATGTATTTCTTTGTCTCTTCGTGTGCTTGTACGTGTTGTTTGTGCGCTGGCAGCAGTGTGCACTGTGCTAGAGGCATTTAGCAAAGCTCAGCCGTTGGCTGTGTGAGTTTGTGCATTTGGGGTCTGATGATTTCAACCACCACTGACAACTGCTTTCAGCAGACATGGAGAGCATTCAAGGCTTGTTCAATGAAGACCTCAAAAGAGTTGCAATTGTGATTCGGGGTCATGTGATTGTGGTTGTGATCTTGTGTTTACACAAGGCACATGGATTTTACTGTAACTACACACTGGTAGATCATGATGTGGTTGACATGCCCCAGCACATTTGCTTTCAAAGCATGTATACATGTGTTTTTTTTGTCTGTGTGCTTGTGCGTGTTGTTTGTGCGCTGGCTGCACTGTGCGCTCCGCTCGTGCGTTTAGCAAAGCTCAGCCGTTGGCTGTGTGAGTTTGTGCATTTGGGGTCTGATGATTTCAACCACCACTGACAACTGCTTTCAGCAGACATGGAGAGCATTCAAGGCTTGTTCAATGAAGACCTCAAAAGAGTTGCAATTGTGATTTGGGGTCATGTGATTGGGGTTATGGTCTTTTTTTTTCCACAAGGCACATGGAGTATACTGTACTACTCACTGGTAGATCATGATGTGATTGACATGCCCCAGCACATGTGCTTTGAAAGAATGTATACATGTGTTTCTTTGTCTCTTCGTGTGCTTGTACGAGTTGTTTGTGCGCTGGCAGCAGTGTGCACTGTGCTAGAGGCATTTAGCAAAGCTCAGCCGTTGGCTGTGTGAGTTTGTGCATTTGGGGTCTGATGATTTCAACCACCACTGACAACTGCTTTCAGCAGACATGGAGAGCATTCAAGGCTTGTTCAATGAAGACCTCAGAAGAGTTGCAGTTGCTTTTTGGGGTCATGTGATTGGGGTTGTGATCTTGTTTTTTCCGCAAGGCACATGGAGTATACTGTAACTACTCACTGGTAGATCATGATGTGATTGACATGTCCGAGCACATTTGCTTTGAGAGCATGTATACATGTATTTCTTTGTCTGTCTGTGTGCTTGTACGAGTTGTTTGTGAGCTGGCAGCTGTGTGAGTTTGTGCATTTGGGGTCTGATGATTTCAACCACCACTGACAACTGCTTTCAGCAGACATGGAGAGCATTCAAGGCTTGTTCAATGAAGATGTCAGAAGTATTGTGATTGCGTTTTGGGGTCATGTGATTGGGGTTGTGATCTTGTTTTTACACAAGGCACATGGAGTATACTCTAAGTACTCACTGGTAGATCATGATGTGATTGACATGCCCCAGCACATGTGCTCTGCCTGCATGCGTCATGCATATTTTTTTCCGACTGTCTGTGTGCTTGTACGCGTTGTTTGGACCATGTTTGGCGCTCGCACCTCCCAAAATTTTTTAGCGACACCTGCTGACACCTGCTGGACCTGTGTGTTGGTTAATTTCCATGTGCCTCTACCAAATTGCCTGACAGCTGCCGACATCTGCCAGGACAATTTGACACCTGCCGACACCTGCCGTGGCAGGTATCGCCAAGTATGGTTTGGACTGCATTCTTTCTAGCTTAGCTGGCAGCAGTGTGCACTCGACTAGTGCATTTACAAAAGCCGTTGGCTTTGTGAGTTTGTGGATTTGGAGTCTGATGATTTCAACCACCATTGACGAATGCTTTCAGCAGACATGGAGAGCATTCAAGGCTTGTTCAATGAAGATGTCAGAAGTATTGTGATTTCGTTTTGGGGTCATGTGATTGGGGTTGTGAAGTAATGTTTGCCCAAGGCACATGGAGTATACTGTGACCACACACCAATTGGCAAAAAATCAGAAATCCATTGTGTTGGTTTGGATTTGCTCAATTTATTGGTAACTGCAACCTCAGTAAGGGTGACAAACCTAGGGCATCAAGCACAATCACACGAAGTTTGACCAAGAATCTCAACAGTAGAGTGACACGGGCCATCGCTAATGAACCAGTATTACCTGATAACCGGCATGGGCCTCTACGTAGGGCTACAATGCGGGACCTCAACTTGTAACCCACTTGGAGGTCCTACAAACAGTGCCATGCTAGTTGCTGGCTATCTCACACCATACACGCAGGGGAGTCTGGCACAGCCAGAGGGGTTTTGGCACTTAGTGGGGGTTTATGCACACACATCGTGCATAGGGGGGTTGGTGTGCATGAGGTGCAGGGGGGGGGACTTGGCGTATGATGCAACTGGGGGGGGGGGGTGCATTGGTTTGCGCCTCATGTAGCAAGGCGCACAATTCTAGCCAAACCTAACTTTGGGAGTGTCCAGATTGAGTTTCGGGGCATGCCATTGGGGTTGTGATTTTGTGTTTGCACAAGGCACTTAGAGTATACTGTGATCTGGCTGCCAGCCTTCCAACACACAGAGAGCACCCTCTGTCAAAAGGGAGGTGGGTTGCTGTGTGCAACATCACAGTGGATAAGGATGTCGACGACATCATTCTACTTGCACCCACACATGTCCACGAAGCAACAGAGATGTCATGCACATTCCTCCTCTGTGTGGGGGTCCAGAATTTCCAGATTGTTTTTGTAATTCTATGCACAGATTTTCTTAGGCTGGGCTGGCAGCACTGTACACTATGCTTTGGGGAAAGCATTGCCCTGGCTGTGTGAGCTTGTGGATTCAGGGTCTGATGATTTCAACCACCATTGACAACTGTTTTCAGCAGACATGGAGAGCATTCAAGGCTTGTTCAATGAAGAACTGGGATGGTGCGGTTGCGTTGGGGATTGTAGAGATCAGGTTTTGGTCATGTGATTGAGTATACCACGTTGGCGTGATGCGGTCATGTGATTGGGTGCACCAATTTGGTTGTGAAGTTGTTTGTAGTCAAGAGAGATATATGGTGGCTGGGCCTTGTGACAGCAGCGCAGTGGGGCATCATGTGACTGCATGTGTCTGCGCACATGTGTTTGGCTGTGTGTTTTGGACTTTTGTTAGAAGCTGAGTGTTGTTGATTTTGGCCAAAATCAGGGATGTGTCAACTGGAGCAGTTTTTATTTCAGCAAAGCTGAGTAGTTTTGAGCAGGATGTTGTTGTGTTGGGCAGGTGTCAGGCAAGCAGATCCCTGGACTTGTGATCCTGTCATCATGGGGCATGAACCAATGAAGACCAGGGTGGGCGCGGTGGGCGCTGAACTGGATGTCATACCCCATACCTGCGCACCTCATGAATCTTCTCTGCTCTCTTCTCTTCTCTTCTCTTCTCTGCTACTGTTTAAGATGAAATCCTTGATGTTTCTCAATGCTGCTATTGTGTCTGTTGCAGGCGCAACCTGCGCTGCAGCCAATGGCAGCCTATGGCACACCTGCAATTCAGAACATCCCCCTGTTCAATCCGATGACCGTCCTTGCCCCAGGACAGGATTCTACAAAGACGACCCCTGTGCGTACTCCGGTGACACGCCCTGAGGTCAATGGCAAGTCACCACAAGATGGCTTGTGGACTCGGGGCTTGCACGCCGAGCAGGTAGTTTGCCGTGATGGTCGCAGTTAGCCACTCCACTCCGGTCACTCCATGTGCTGTGCAACGGGTGCAAATATGTTGTTCACTGACCCTCAGCAACCCTGGCCCTACACATTCAAGGGATCAGGGATTCTTGCCCACAATCGCAGGTACCCAGCTTCCTCACACCCTTGACATCTATACCTCTGCTAACCCTCCCCATCACCCCCTATCACCGCAGGGGGTGCACTCCCCTGTACAAGTGCTGGAGTGAGATGTACAAGGTTGTAGACCCTTGTACATATCACGGTAGGGGATCTAATCGCCTGTACAAGTGCTGGGCTGATATGTACAAGGGTGTAGACCCTTGTATATATCACTGCAGGGGGTGTGCTCCCCCTGTACAAGAGGTACACCACAAATCAGGTTTAGGGGGAGGGGGGCGGGGGCCAGGGTTGAAAGTGCATTTGGACAGGTGAATCCCGCCCCACAACCCAGCGGTTCGTCGGCAGTCCACATGTTTTATCTACTCCACGTGCTTTCTTCCTTCCACGTGTTTTACCTATTCCACATGCTTTTTCTATTCCACATGTTTTATCTATTCTACGGGCCCTTTCCATTCCACGTGTTTTATCTATCTATCTTGTATGTGCTTGCCGTGTTCCAGATGCTTGATCTATTCCATGTGCTTTCTCCGTTCCACGTGTTTTATCTATCCCACATGCTCTCTCCGTTCCGCGTGTTTTATGCATTGCATGTGCCACATGTTTTATCCATTCCACATGCTTTGTGTGTTCCACATGTTTTATGGATTTCCATGTTCTTTCTTCGTTCCATGTGTTTTATCTAATCCACATGTTATCCATTCCACGTGCTTCATCCATTCCACATGTTTCATTCATTCCACATTTCCTCCGTTCCACATGCTTTCTCTGTTCCAAGTGTTTTGTCCATTCCACTTGGTTGATATGTCCCACATGTTTTATGTGTTCCGGGTGCTTTCTCCGTTCCACATGTTTCATGTATTCCATGTGCTTTATCCATTCCATTTGTAATATCCATTCCACGTGTCGTATTTGTTCCATTTGGTTCCCTGTATTCCACGTGTTTCATTTGTTCCTTATCTCCTTTCTTTTCCACATCTTTTGTCTATTCCACGTGCTTTGTGGATTCCACGTGCTTTCTCGTTTCCACATATTTTATGGATTTCCATGTGCTTTCTTCGTTCCACCTGTTTTATCTATTTAGTTGCCAAGGGTCAATAGCTACCGGCCAAACATATGGTGGTGCCGGAGGCGCCTGAAAATTTTTTTCCTTCCCCTTGTCCACGTGGCACCCCTCCTTGCCCAGGCGCTAGAGCGTGGATGGGAGGCACCCTCCCTGCCTAGGTTAGGGTTAGGGTGAACCCTAACCCTAACCAGGACTGAATATTGGGACCGAGCTAGTGGGGGAAGGAACATCGTCTAGGAGGCTTCAACGACAAATGAGGTACACAAAGGAAAGTGGATGAGAGCGGCTCAAAATGAGCTGTATTCATCCGTTTGGGCACCACAACTGGATCAAAACCATGGTTTTCCAAAAATGATCCGAGCCATTTGTGGTCCCAAATTGGCCCATTTTCAACGCCCTTTCGGCCTTGAGAGGGGCCAAAATGCTCCACATGGGCTCAAAATGGGCTCATTCCACTTGTTTGTGCACCCCAAATAGTCCAAAAGTATCTTTAGAAAAACACATTTTTGACCCATTTTTGATTGATTTTTGGTCCCCAAAAAGCCCATTTTCAAGGCATTTTGTGGTTTTGGAGGGGCCAAAATGGCTTTTAATGGGCTCAAAAAGGGCCCATTTCACTTGTTTGTGCACCCCAAATGGTCTAGGATCATGTTTGGAAAAACACATTTTTGTTGACCCATTTTTGACCCATTTTTGGTCGCAAAACAAACCATTTTCAAGGCATTTTGTGACTTTGGAGGAGCCAAAATGGCTTGCAATGGGCTCATTCCACTTGTTTAGGCACCCCAAATGGTCTAGGATCATTTTTGGAAAAGCACATTTTTGACCCATTTTTTGCCCCAAAACGGCCCATTTTCAAGGCATTTTGAGATTTTTAGGACGACCAAAATAGGCCATTAGGAGCTCAAAACGCGCCAAAATTACTTGTTTTAGCATTCCATGAGGTCCAAGATCATTTTTGAAAAAAGTTTTTTTTTGCACCTGGTGGACCTTGTTGACCCATTTTGCCCCACACCTCTTTGGGCTACCTCTTGCAGCTTGCCGCAGCCCGCTGGGCCTAGGTATGGGGGTCTAGGCATCGTTTAAGGGCAATTTTGAGGGGTGGAAACCACCAAAAGTGGGTGGTTGTGGGTGGATTAGGTGTGCTCGAAATCGCGCTTTGAGCCACGTAGCCCAAGATATGGTCTATTTTTGGGTTGGGGCTGTTGGCGGCCAATGTACACAAATTTTCGGGATTCGGGGGCCTTTTGGGGGCGGTTTACAGACATATTGTGGAGTTAGAGGGCCCTAGAGGGCCCTTCGGCACGGGGAAGTCTAGCTACATGTGTAGAGTAGCCACTATTTCCTTTCATTTGGCCGTTTTCATCAGGTTTTCGGGCGGTTTGGGGCAAAAAAAGGCCGATTTTGGCCCGAAATTGCAGATTTTGAAATGGAGGTCCGGCACTTGCAACGCCCGTTCCCAGCCGCCACCGTTGACTTTCAGGCTCACACTTTGTGTGGTTGTCCCTCACACCGATAGATAGCATCCACCAAAATTTTGGCGGAATCCGAAGCACCACAACGGAGCTGTGATTTTTCCCCATTTCGCGCATGCTTGCTACTTGCTGCTTGCTGCTTGCTGCTTGCTGCTGCTTCCCTGCCTGCTTGCCAAACCTGTTAGGTCCACCCTAGACACTAAATAGGGTTATAAAACCAAGACTGGTTCCACCAGCTCGGTGACCCTAACCCTACACTGGTGAGGAGGTAGAGTAGACGCCTCTGTTGCTGTCGAGTAACCCCTGAGGCCACTGCGTCTTTGCAAGACTGGACTAGACCTCTGCTAACCCTCTCACCCCCCCCCCAACCCTTGCTAGCAACTAGCCTGTTTCCCAGAGAAGCCCCCCCCTCCTGACCCCCACCCCTTGGGTGCCTTCGGCCCACTTCTACTTGGGGGGGGGGTCGCCTACAACAGCGAGGACACGTCCCCCGTGATCACCCAAGATGGCAGGCCAAGTACAACGGTAGGCACTCCTTTATTTGGGGCTTTGGAGAGCATCCGTTTACCCAATTGTACACCTAGGTTGTGTGCTGTTATCCGTGGACGAAGTTGGGGATGAAAGTTGGGGATGGGAGGAGCACATCCTACGACTCCCTTGGATGGTCCACACTGTGGTTCACATCCAACAATTCATCAACAAGTGCAACGTCAAGTACTGGCCGTATGGTCCATGGCGCCACTTTTCGAAGGGGATGTTTGGGATGACATGTTGTAATGTTGACAACGACTCGTCTGCATCGAACTCCGACACTGACTCCGACTCCCTTGAGCTTGGATTCGCACTCACATGTGGAACAGACAAAGGAGTTTTCACCATTGTCCACATTTTTGCCACTCCACTTTGGCCATCTTCCTCCTCAATTTCTTCCACAGCTCCAGCTTGATCATGATCAACGGGTTGGCAAAATGCCCTAGGCCATTTTGCATTTGCAACCCCCCACGGTCGCCTAGGGGCGCGTGACCGCACCGTGGTGTGGGGGTGAAACCAGGGGGGGTGGGGAGGGGCTAGGCGAACACGTAGCCTGGAAAACAGCCTAGCCGTAGCCAACCAGCGGCTGGGTTGTGAGGTTGTGTGCCCCACCGCTCGCCGGCCACCGTGGGGAAGCCACAATGGTACACGGCGGGCTCCACCAAGGGTGGCGGTTTGCGGAGGTTTTCCAGGGCCTCCCTGTGAGAAGGCTTTTCCGCGGCGCTTGCGGCGCGCCCTGCGGCGCGCTGTTTGGGAAACCTGCCTAATTTGTGGAGCTTTTTAGATTCCACCTTGTTGTGCTCCCCGGGGGGCATGGGGCCCGGTTTTACCATACAATATGGCCCTTTTATGTAGCCATATTGATCTCTCCCTACCATGGGGACCCCGAGAAGTCACGGGTTATGTTACGGGGTGTCAACCCAGGGGCAAGGGTTAGGTAGCCACTATGCCCACATGTAGGCCATTTCTGATTTTGTCCCCGTGCGGAGCATTGGGAGCCATTGATTTCTCCCCAGTAGCGGGGGACACTTGTTCAATGCAATCGTCAGCCCGCGGACAAGGGGCCCCTGGCGCGGGCCGCCGCCACCCTCAGGCTCTTCTCTCACGTCATGCTCCGCCGACTATGTGTCTTTGGATATCAACTACTCGCCAGACGACATCGTTGTGAGTGATTAATTCGGCATAGTTGGCGTCAAATCGAAACACGAAACAACTCGAACCGCGAAATATCGCAAATGCGAAGCGAAACGACTACGTCACAGAAATGGGCACCCTTGATGGAGCGATGGTGTCAAAAGATCAACGTGTGCTATTTCCTAGTTATCTGGTTTGTTTCCGGAACAGTCTGCAATAAAACAGGTTTCTCAAACCCTGCAGTACACCTGCGGCGCGCAGAAAGCGTTCTCTGTGGCTTAGGCTTGTGTTTGTGGGTCCCTCCTTTCCCCACACTCCCACCTTGGCCCTTCACAAGTCCATGATGGGATCATGGGATCATGGAGCACTCTGAGGACGCCTATCCGGGCTCCCTGTAGGCCCGACGACAGAACCGATTTTTTGAGGAGCCTACGTGGGGTTCCTTCTAGGGACACGGTACCAGCCGGAATAGTATGCTGGGGGCCAGTCCACTGCCCCCTGCACTGGCCGCTCCAGGCTCTTGTGACATGCGCCCCCCCCCCCCCCCCACCACATTGCGGTTGGGGGCGACTCCACACACTACCGCAATGGCGCCCCTATGCCGGGTGTGCCGGCCCCGCCCCTAGCCGCCCGCATTTTCTTGGTGTGTGGCCCCAACCCAATGTTGAGGGCCTCCACAATGGGGCTCGGGTTTCGGACGGGGAGTGGTCCACGTGTTAGTGGATGGGTGCCATGGACGGTTCTGTGGAGAGGTTATGGAACGAGAAAGCCCCCCCCCCCCCCCCTACATGTGGCTGGGGCGCATTTGGAGGTCCATTGGAGGGCCGTCCCCCTGGCTTTCTAATGCTCTGTTTTTTGGGCCGGGGCCGAGCCAACAGCCCCGGCGCACTTGGCCAGCTTTGGTGTAGATCGTAAGTATGTATGTACGTACCCAACAATAAACCCTAGTCGACAGCACGGAAGGCTGTGGGGCTAGGTAGCAGTCCCGAACCCCCTGCTGGGAGGGCCTCCCGCTACCGCTGGCAATGGGTCCTCCTATTAGGGTGACACACAACCACCACGCACCACCGGATACACCCCGGTCCCCTCGATCTTGGGCGGACCGTGTGGGATTAGGTTTGCCCCGTGGAGGGCTAGTGTAGGTGGGTGTAGTCCCTCCCCCCCACACAGCAGCGGATACACCCAAGTCCCGTCGGTCTTGGGTGGACCGTGTGGGAATAAGGACGCCCCATGGGGGCATGGTGCATGTGGGTGCAGCCCTTCCCCCCCCATACGGCGGCACATACACCCGAGTCCCCTCGAGCCTGGGCAGGCCGTGTGGGGATAGGGACCCCTCGTGAGGGGATGGAGTAGGTGGATGTAGTCCCCCCCCCCCCCCCCAAACATCCGCGGATGCACCCGAGTCCCCTCGGTCCTGGATGGACCGTGGGGGGATGGGGGCGCCCCATGGGGGGGTGTAGGTGGGTGCAATTTCTCCCCTCCGACGCTGCGGCGGAGTCCCCGCCGGCCATCGGTTGCCGGTTAGGGGATAGGGACGCCCAATGCGGTACCTGTAGGGGACATGCTACAGGTCTGGCGCGCCCCCCCGCAAAGGGTACACCCGAGTCCTCCTTGGTCTAGACGCAGGTGTGTGGGGATGGGTCCCGCACGATCGTCAAGGGGCATGCCGCCTGCACAATCGCGGCTAGGGTCCAGTCCTACCACCTACCGCTGGCATGGCGTCTAGCACGGTGAGCATCCCCGACCTCAATCTCCGACCTCATGTACGTTTCACGCCGGAATATGCACCGAGGGAGGGTTTGCCCTACCGCATACTGGCACCACGAGGGCTGCGCGGCGGGGTGTGGGATCAGGCTACGGACCAAGCCCCCGTGACCAGCCGGCCAAACGCCGCCCTTCGGTAGTACCTAGCAGGCTAAGGGCCCACACCCGTGTGACTGTGTCCCCACCCCCTAGGGGGCCGGCAGCCGAGCCGGAAGTGGAGCTGGATTCCCTGCCTCGCCCCCCTCCGGGGCTCCTGGTTGGTACCCGCTGCGCATGGTCGGGTTGTGGCGTGGGCCATGAGTCCGTAGGGAGGAGACGAAGAGGAGAGCCGCCGCCATCATGCTGAACCAGACTGGGCCCGCGGTCAGGGTCCCCCCCATCGAATCGATGGTCCAGATCGGTGGGGGCCGGCTGGTGCCTGCCCGCCCTACCAGGGGACCGCATCTCCTCCTCCTCCTCCTCCTTGCATAAGCAGGTACATGTACGGCCATCCCATCCATATGTATTTACCAACGACCTGTCCATTGTGTGTTTTTGCTGAACAAAGATTTGTTGAGATTTTCCTCTGTACCTCGTGTTCGCTGGTTTTGAGGTTTATCCTGGTGAAGGTTACAGATGAACAGCTTGCACCCTTGTCTTCTGTAATTACATACACTGCGAGGTGCCAGAGAGTATTTCAGGCAAAAAGGCACCCACCTGTAGGTGATAGGGGCGAGAGGATGGGAATGGGGCTTTGCCATAAAGGCTGAGTGAGTGAGTTGGTTGCTTCTCATGGGTGTTCGCACTGGTTTGAAGTTTAAGCCGGAATTTGTCAACCTGTCTATTGCCTGTCCCAAGCCACCGGGAAAATATGTTTTTGGGAAGTGTTGGGGTGCGGGGTATGGGGGAGTGTAAAGCATGGGCACAGCTCCAGTTATTCGAATACCGACAGCACAAACTGACAGAGGTTGACAGGTAACCCATGGCACACAGCGGTTGGTGATTAATGCTTGGTTGGCTGGCTTTTTCTTGATGGACAGAGATGGATGGCTGGAGGTTTGCTTTCTATGTTTTTTTTTCAAATGCCTCGTAATTTACAGGCCCTGCATTTGTTTGTTCAGGTGCCAGCATCGCCCGGTGTGGCAGGGCATTACCGTACCGTTGCTCTCCCAGCCTACAACCCACAGCACACCTACGCAGCATGCGTGGTTGGTGGAGGCCCTGCTGGTCTTGCGCTGGCATGGCAGATGGCTAAGGCTGGTCTCAGTGTCGTGGTAGTGGACAATGCTATGGCAAATGACTGGCCCAACAACTACGGGGTTTGGGCTGAGGAGTGGCATTCCATGGGGCTACCAGAGGACACCCTCGCGCAGACTTGGGAGAAGACGCGCATTCAGTACACCACTGAGGAAGGGGATGTGCTGAACCGACCATACGGACGGGTGGACCGAGAGGTGTGTAGGGTAAGGGAGGGGAAGGATCGGTTGAGCCGTGTGCAAACCGAGTTTGGGACAGTTGTGAAGGAGTCTTGTGTCCTCAGGGGTTGGCAGGGGATCAGGGAGGAGAGGGGGGGATGGCAGTAACTGATCTTTACAATTTCCATGCTGATCCAAGTGTTGATGCATCCTGCACTGTGGGATTGTCATTTTTAACTTTGTGATTCGGGATTTCCAAGTTTTCAGGTCAGATTTCGCCTGGCTTTTGCTGAGTGGTCCTGCCCTGCACGAGTGGAGGAGGGGGGGGGGGATGGCAAACCCCCCTACCCCCGCTCCAGCGATCATACACAGGCTGTGACAGCCTGGGGGCATGCAATGCGTCAAACCAGCTGGCAGGCCTACTCCACCTTAACCCCCCCCCCCCTGCAAGCAGCCCTGAGGCGCAATCATGCTCCTGGATCCAATTTCATTGGATTGCGAACCCTCAACACAGGGCTGCCACTCCATTGCAACCCCGGGGAGGGGGGCCCTTCAAGCCTGTCTGAATAAGGGGGGGGCAGGGTCTAGGAAACAGGCTCAAAGGGCCAAGCTGTAAAATTTCCCATACTGATGTGTTCCCGCAAGGGTTGGCTGAGGGCAAAGGCGTGGTACCCTATAAGGACCCTTTAGCAGGCTAGTTGGAGCCGCTGCAATACGTCTGCAGGAGCCAACAGGCATCTACAAGCTTCCAGGAAATGACTGCAACCAACCAAGGCCTGTAGGAAATGACAACCACCATTCACAGTCTATGCTTGTTGAGCCACACTATCGGAATTTTGTACCAAATTTTGCGATGGTATTTCAGAATTTATGCCAGATTTCTCTCCACCAAATTTCGCGCTTCCAAATTTTGGGTCCCCTCCCCCCCCTGGCCGCGTAGCAACAAGCAGCCAATAGCCTCCAGCAAATTCAATATTGTGACTATCCTCAAATTTAGATAGCACGTTTTTGACCTTTTTTTTGTTTTTTTTACGCTGTTTGGCCATATGGATTCTTTTTGGGGGCACAGAACTGCTTCAGCAGTTTTTGGCTCCCCACCCCCTCCACCCCCACCCAAGGACATGAAATTCGATTGATGACATGCATTCAAGCTCCGCCTGAAAATGCTGTTTGCAAAAGCACTGAATGGGCATGGGAGCAGCATTGCCACTCGCTGCAGTCCTGACTCCTCCTTGGGTGGGGGGGGGGGGGGCTGAGCACCTGCCCGCCCATGTAACCCCTAGCTCAGATCTCAGCTCAGCCCAGGTCCTGACTGTGCTGCAAGTCTGCAACTCATACCCTCAGCCACCTTTTCTGTCCATTGCAGAAAACCAAAACCTTCCTGCTGGAAGAGTGCGTCAGCTTAGGAGTGCAATTTTGTGTGGGGCACGTCGCCCAGATTGAGGACGGCAACTGGAACGAACGCTGCCAAGTCAAGATGGCACCGACCGCCGAGGATGTTGATCAGCCTTCTCCCTCAGTGTTGTGCCAAATGCCAGTTGTTGCGGCGGGCCACTACTCCCCATTGCTCAAGTACCAATCCCCTGGCAGCGACAACACCCACAGGTGTTGCTTATCTCAAGTCTTTTCCCAAGGCCAATGCTCTAGCTCAGGCCTGGGCAGAGGCGTGGGGTGGAGGCTGGGGATAAAAGATTGGCCCTCAGGCAAGGTGCAGGGCTGGGCCTGTGGCTACAGGGCTGAGCCTGGTGCTGAAGTGCAGGCTGAGGGCTAACAGTGAAGGGCATACATGCCCCCAGCACTGTGCACTGTGGAGCGCAACAGCCTGGTGCAAATCATGCAGTTTGTGGAGTCACGTGCGGGTCATCTGCCCTGTTTAGTCGCCTCTGTCGATCTGGAGGTGATGGGAGTGGCTGGGGGCTGCAGCAGGACAGGAGCCGTTTCTCTGAGCCCTCCAGCCCCAACATCATGTGGCTAGGTCAAGGAGGTCACCGAGTGTTGGCGCCAAAAGGCGCCGTCCACACAGTCTTTTTCGTAAGATATGCATAATGCCCCCAAAATGGTGGAGGTTGAAGGAACGAGCTGAAGGTTGCAAGTGCACCCAGGGGCGTAGCATTCCCACGGCCCGTAACCCAATCTCCTTCCCCCGGCTGCCCCTCTTTTAGCTCATCCACCAGCTCCTCCTGGGGAAATGCAAGGCAGTGGCCAACAACAGCCGTTGGGCAGCGACCCCGTGAGATCTTACAAATCGATTGTATGGAGCACCCCCCCGCCTTGGTTTTCACCCGCTGCCTTGGCCCGGCCAATCCAAATTGGCAGGGGAACGCGTTCAGAGGGCGCTGTGGCGTTGGACCAAACATTTTCGCCCAGACTGGTGGGGTGGGGGGTTTAGTAGTGCCATTTTGTGAGTGAAAGTGGAACGTCTTACCCCCTTTTCGCAAATGCCACCTGTTTCTTACGGCTGCTTGTTGCCAATTGCAGCCTGGACTGGAAACCTTTCCCCCTTGATTGACATTGGTGTGACTCTGAGGGATCAAAGCAGAATGCGCTTGCCGTTTGATTCTTCTCGTTTCATGAACTTGAAGGTGTTTCGTGGAGGCGTGCCTCCAGACTGTGGGGGCAGGGAAACCGGAAAGGATTGCAGATTCCATTCTGTGCGTGAGAATGGAATATGTGTCCCAGTGCTCCCAACCGCAGCACACTGGTGGCCACTCTGCTGCCAGCGCTGACAGCCCTGCACACCCTTCTGGGTTCTCCGGACTCCAAGATAGTGGAGGGTGGTTCTGGTGGACCATGGTGCATCAAAGAACATGCCCAGTTGGGTCTGCACAGGTCAACACAATGAGTCACGATGCTTGACTGTGCAAGTTCTTCAGATGAAGGTGATGCCACAGAGTGTGCTGTCTTCTAAGCCAGCAAGTTTGTAGGCACCAAAAGAAATGTTGTTCTCCTTGTTAGGAATGCACCAAGGCAACAAAAGATTACCAACGCCAAAGCCTGGCAGAAGATGTATTAGGTTGCTAAGGGGGCAACCATAAGGAGAACAGTAAGAGATCACAAGGAGAACAAACACCTTTTCTTCACGAACCCGTTTTCAACCCTGTCTTCGCCCCTCTGTACATTCGCTTTTGGCCTGCCGTCACATCACCCTGTCACACCACTTGGGCTACTGGACACACCCCATCATCCACTGCGCAGCAACGGTGAGTGGATGACGAAGGATTGGAGCCCTTTGCTGTCCAAGGCGGCGCACAAGGGTGAGGCAGAGAAGGCAGGAGCAGGTGCTGTAGCTGTCCTTCTGACAGTGTCCCCTCCTTCTCTGTTGTCGTAGCCACAATGTGCCTGTGGTTAGTGTTGCTTTGATTCGATGAAGGGTAATGTTTGGTGGGAGTTTATTTCGGCCAGCGAAGCGCCGCCCTAACGTCTGTCAAAATTTTGCACCACCAGCCCCAGCGTCAGCACTGACCAGTGTATCCTAACCGCCCTTGGGCAGATTTCCGCAGTGGGGTGTCTAAAGTCTAAACATGGATGGATGGATGTTTTTGGTTCCACAGGCCTGCAAAGGTTAGACGCACAGCGCAGAAATATCTTTGCAGTCGTGAGGCATGCCGCCACTTCAATGGGTCGAGATAGAGGATTTCAAGAGTGACAGTGGAGAAAACCAATGGGAAAAGGCAATGAAATGTATGGCACCTTCTCAACCTTCCCAAGGCCAGCTCAGCAAATCAGCAGCACTTACAGCAAGGAGTTGGCCCAGTGACAGCAGTTCAGCAGCACAATTTTAGTCCAAAGCAGTAGTCCCAGCACAGCCAGTAGGCGGCAACCACAGCAACCAGCATATCCGAGAACTAGGGCGGTGAGCGCCGTAGTGTGCACACGGTGATGGTATGTCTGCAGACCTTTTTGACGAGAGTTATATCGGCTGTGTGAGAGCAGTTGCGATGCTCGACGTCGAGCTTAGCCACTGCGGAAGCCCCTAGATTTCGCGTCGGAAATTTCGCGGCCAATTTGAAATGCGACATTTCCCACACGAAGTTGACTGCCCCTGAAATCCCCCCACTCCTTAGTAGTCTCCGAGGTCAATTACAATGGGTCCCGCACAAGCCAAGCACAAGCCAACCACAAGCCAAGCACAAGCCAAAACCATACACACCACAACATTTCTGGGAGTGTCCGCGAAATACACCACACAAAATTCAGGGGCTTCCGCAAAATTTCCTCCAGTGAAATTTACCATTGCGAATTTGACTTGGCACGCCCCCCCCCCCCCCCCCTGTAGTGGGGACCCCCTGGAACACGCCGGCATCAATTGGGATCCCTTGGGACCCAGCCATCTGTAAGCATTTCGAAGCCTTGGAGACCTGTTGTACGTGAATGAGGACGCACGGAAACCTGCGGCGGCGCCTCGTCAGTGACGTATGAAGCCCTGTGCAGCTTGAGCTCGCCGGATGCTGTTGCAGGTGGTCAAACCGTGCCAGGGTCGCCTTGGGGCTGGCACTACGGCGCAGGTGGGTCCCCCGCCTATCAAGTGGCATATGGAGAGGAGATTGAGACGGAAGGGCCACATGGATTCCCAGTGAACGAAATGCTGCTGATGGACTGGACTGACGATCACCTGGGGGACAACAAGTGTGTGCTCCCTCCCCGTCCTCCTCCTGCAGATAACAGTACCAGGTCAGGGCTTAGTGGCAACCGTAACCTAGGGGGGGGATAAGAGGTCAAAAAAATTGTGTACCTAAAATTGACCTATCTAATAATCCCGTTGATAAATTTAATTTTTTTTCCTGAGGAAAATTTTTCTGATGTGGGTGGGTGGGTGGGTAGGTCAGGCGGAGGAGCCCAGGCTGCCATTCCGCCCCCCACCCCAGCCCCCGGTACCGGTAAGCTGTGGTCTGAGCAGTGCTGAATCCTGAGCGATCCATGGTGCAGGAGGGGTGAAGAGGGATAGCAGGTGGGTTGCAGAGCCTGGACACCACGCCTCAGTTTTGATTTGGGATGATTCACCCTCGTTTAAACAATCCCTTTATTCTTATGGTGCCCAATTAATCGTGCGGGTCTCAGGACTTACCCTAGTGGATGGTATTTTTTTGTTGAGAAGATGTGGTCCCCCAGCAGTGTCTGTTGCCCTCCAATCGCCATCTGATACCCTCCAACTGCCGTCGGTTGCCCCCAAACTGCCATCTATTACCCTCCAACTAAAGTATGAGCCGGCTACTGGACGGTCGGAAATTTTCTTTTTTAATGAAAAAGCCTCCTGCCTGGTTTTCTCCTGTGAGGCCACAAGCAATGGTGGAGGCACTGTGGATTGAACCTTGTACCTGTGACCTGCAGGTGAGGCATACAGATGCTTCAAACAAGTTCGTGCCACCCAGTCTGCGTCTCAGCTCTCCCTTCTCGAAATGCCTGCAACCGTTCTGCAGCACATTGCATTGCCAGCTCCTGCTTCAGGGCGTTGTCACAGCTGCCTTGGTGTCTTTCAGGAAAGCTTATGACAAGACCCCAACATTTTTGTATGCCATGCCCACGGATGAAACCCACATCTTTGTGGAAGACACTTCGCTTGTGGGTATGCTTGAGCCCAGATGTTGGAACGGACCGGTAAGGGTTGTTACAGTCGCTGTATTTAGTGTGGTGCGCTATGTGTCTGCATCCATGTTCATTTGTTGACAGCGAGGCCAACAGTCACAATGGAGGACTTGAAGGCACGCCTGGAGATGCGAATGAAGCAGAAAGGCATCAAGATCAAGAAGGTTATCACTGCATCCTGTGTGCTCTTTTCCACTATCTGTATGAGCGGACGTGGTGACAGGCAGGGCAGGAGAAGATTTTTTGCATCTGCTGTGGCATCAGAGTGCAGGAAGCTGACAGAACCACCAACATAGTGACGGGCATAGTATGGATGTCCAATGCCCCAGCCAGCAGGACGATTTTCATGTACACTCACCAATGTGAAGGCAGGCTCTAGGCGACCATTGTCAATTGGCCGTTTTTGGCTCAAAAACTGCATTTGGGAGGGCACCCCACCACTAGGCGCCCACACACATAGCTAGATGCAGTATTTCCACACACCACTTCAAGTTGCTGTACGATCAAATGTCCTTGTGGCTGTGCACCACCTGCAACGTTGTGCAGACTGCCAACACCTCGACCCGCTTGTTCGTTTGTGGGCCTACACCGGTCGGCTAACATTGGGGTACTCCCCAAAGGGAAGAACACCCCCTACCCCACTTGCCCTCCCTCCGCTAATCCATCCCCCCATGCATGCACGCACAGCGTGATCGTATACTCCTCTACAAAATCTGTGAGGTCCGTCAACCTGCCCATGAACTCTGACTTGTCGTTCCATACTTCCTAGTACTTGGCTATGAGCAAGGTGGTGACCACTCTCAGTCTGTGTCATCCAGCCCTTGGTGCACCCCCACCTAATCACTGCCGTCCTAGTCAATGCCTAGCCTCTCGTTGTGCATGATGTCTAGCACATTGTCCAACCTCCTCATGTGTGTGCATGCTGGCAACCACAACTTTCTTGTGCCGTCAATTACCCATGGGGCTCCACTTGTGCCGGTTCTGTGGATGCCTGTGGTACTCGCCTTGCCTTGCCGCTTCCAAGGACTCTTGCCCCATGCTCCGGGAGTGCTACCGCTTCCGTCCACGCATCCCTTTGCAACTGTTGCCATTGTTTCTTGTGCATCTTTGCGTTGTCTGTCTTGTGCTATTTGGATCTTCGCTGTTGTCCTTGCGCTTGCCTTGAGGTCGTGCCTCTGTTGCGCATGTTTGTCAATCTTGCTTGATCCGCCAACAAGTCTTCCCCCGGTGGCCCCTATCTCCTGTGCCAAAACCAAGTCGTTAGCGTGCCTGCCACATGTGAGGTTTCGTGCTGCTCGGTGTTCCGGAACCATGCTTTTGCTTCCATAGACATGGTCTCTACTGACATGCACACCTGCATCATGTTGACATGAAAATGTCTCGTCACTTTTTGGCAGTTTGTATTGCCCAATCGCTTGTGGAGGCCCCACCATGTGCACAAGTCAGTTGGGTTTGTAAAAGGGTCAAACAATTGACAACTCAAACAATCCACACTATTTTGTACATAAATTCAAGCGTGACCATGGGCATATTGGTCTTCCACAATGCCGGCCATACATCTGGTGCCTCATAGTCCGTCAGCGCCATTTCACAAAACCATGGCGTTTTGACCCCTTTAATTTGCCACTCCCCAAACTTTGGTAGAATTGACGGGCCAGTTAGCATTGACTTTTCATCTAGTGCTTCCAATAGGTCTGCCATTATGTCCAGTATCTGCTACGCATGCTCTTCATGTGGCAACCCAGCCGTTGGGGCCATTCGTGGAATGTCTAGGCACTCTATGTCTCCCACCACCTATCCCCTTCCAGCGCCTGACTCTCATGGCCTGGCCCAGATGCTTCAAGCAGCTCACTGTGACATCTACCCCACTCATGACGCGTTATAGCTCAGAAAAACTGAATAGCGACCGTACTAGTACTCCAGTACTCCTCTATCTTGCACGTGCTTGGTGCCAACACGGTGTGATGAATTGCCAGTCCCATCGTTGAAATTCGCGGGGACTCACAAGATCACATCTCAGTGGCGGTAGGAGGTTGCGATTTTTAGACATCTTTGAGTGATCCGACGTGCATTTCACGAGCGGCTGCACATGTGCTGTGTGTGTGCGTGTTTTTTGTGCAATTGTGCTGTGGTTACAAGGGAGTAATCGCAAAGTCTCAAGAGCTATGCTATCGCTGCTCTGGTGCCACTACTTACTCCTCTACCGTCAGGTAAACTAGGATAGAGGGTGGGTGTTTTGCTTGTTGTGTCTCTCCCACCCTCCCTAGTACATATGCTCCTTGTCTCAGACCCACTGTCATAGGCACGGGCACCCACCTGACCCTTTGATATACAATTTTCCGCAAGGGACATGTATTTACAATGCAAACGCCGAGGAAACCAAAAGGTAAGTTGGCTGGCCACCGTACTGACATCAACTTTCCACAGTACATCACACAATGGTCACCGTTCTCTTTCCTAATATACAATAAGCTCTTGTTCATCTCTCCCCTATGGCAAAACTAAAATTATTTGCACAACTTTGGTTTGGTGTGGGTGGGTTGGTTGAGATCGCTGAGGCCACTCTCCTGAGGGCCCAGACAAGGTGCTGCATGGGTGCACAGGCCACCTTCCTGAGGGCCTAGACAAAGTAGTCTCCTTTCTATATTGGTCATCAAAGCTTTGGCCTCTCCTCTACTCCAGCCATTGCATTGACAAATAGCCTTCCCAAATCCAGCATATTTGAGCCCCCAACTCACTAGTCGCAGTTCAGTAGAGAAGTGCTCCAAAAGTAGAGATGAGACATGAGGGCATCTGGGAGGATGTATTTGCAATGGTTACAATGCGCACAAGTGCTTTCAAGGTGATGCATGTCTATGGGCACAAAGCTGTTTACCCCACAATGATGAGGTTGACATGCTAGCAAAAGTGGGGGCATGGATATCAGTAGTGCATAAAGTATGGCACCACCAATGGTCCACAGAAGGGTGGCAGGAAGGGCGCACGTAGAAAATATTCGGGGGGCGGGGAATCAAGCAACAAGTGGCAGTACAAGTGGTAGAGTCAAGCAGCCTGGACAGTGTGCGGTTAGTCGAAGACTGGTGCAAGCGCAAGTGCCACTAGACCGGCCTGACCCAGAGCCAAACTAGTGTGCATACATTTGACCTTGACCTGCATCGACCGATTTGCGGACAATAGAATCAAAGAACTACCACTGGCGAGAACTGATTGCGCCCTGTGGCGGGGCAATTGGCAGTTGGCACACACACACACACACACACACACAAAGGAAGCCTTTCCATGATCCCCCCCCCCCCCCCCACTCTCGCAGACCAAAACCGACATATGTGCCTGAGGGAGGTAAAATGTCCTGGGGCAGTGAGCCAGGTTCTGGCCTAAGTGTATGTTGCACTGGTCGAGGGGCAATACAGGGATGCACCCCTGGCCTGCACCAAAGGCCTGCTATAATGGGGAGCGACCTGACCCGGGGACGCCAGTGTGGCCATACAGGTCCAACCGGGAAGACCTGGTGAAAACGGTACTACCCCACCACACACACACACACACACACACACACACACACACACACACAAAGGAAGCCCTTCCATGATCCCCCCCCCCCCCCTCTCGCAGACCAAAACCGACATATGTGCCTGAGGGAGGTAAAACACCAGGTGCCAGCCCCCAAAGTCACGATGCCAACGGGTGGGGCAGTCCCAAAATGAGGACGTCATCGCGGTGGCATCATGAGCGGGCACCCCACCTTTTGCACTTTTTGAGCCTTCCCCATTCAGCCCCAACCCAGTGGGTGGACAACCGGACCACCTATCCATGTCTGGAGGATTCCCTCCTCAAAAGGTAAACAAGTACTACACCCAAAGTATTACCTGGCATACTCACTCAGCCTTTAATGCACCCCACCCCCCATTTTTTGTGGTTTGGAATCAGTCTAGGAAACAGTGAAACCCAAATTTGTGGCACACCTGCAGTGCACAACACGGCATTCCCATTGTTGTGGGGTTCCAGTGTTCAGTTGGTGTATCCAAGGACCCTGTCCTTTCAGCATATGTGCAGCCCAGTTTCACATGTAAAGGTACCGCCAGAGGTCTGGAAATGGGGTGTATTGTGGGTTCCCATGTGTTAACGCTGTGCTTCACTGTGTCAGTGTTGACCTGCAGCCAAAGCCCCTGAAGTGACTGAATGATGGCACCTCATTTGGCCACGCCTGTCCCCTAAGACCACACAATGTCCCGGTCTCAGGGTTTTTTTTTAATTGTTTGCACCCCAAAGATGCCTGCAAGCCCTTCGCAGCTGTCTGTTGCTTTACAGGTGAATGATGTAGAGAAGAGTGTTATTCCATTGGGTGGCCCTCTGCCCTTGATTGGCCACCGCACGGTGTGTTTCAATGCATTTGTGAACCGTGATCCCAACCGTAGTTCATATGTGAGTAGTGCAGGCGGCACTTTTATGCAAGCGTGCTGGTGAATTGTGCCCTTTCCTTCTCAGCACTTTTGTGCAATCGTGCTGGTGAATTGTGCCCTTTCCTTTTCAGATTGGCTATGGAGCCTCCAACAACCTTGTGCACCCAGCAACAGGTATACATAGGGACGTTTTGGCAGAGGCTAAACGTGTGTTGGAGAGGTGTGGCAGGGCAGGGAATTCGCAGTACAGCACAAGAACCGTATTCATTGTAAGCGGGTTTGTATTGATGTGTGCATGCATGATTATTGGCTGCACTTAGAGGGGCAGGGAAGGCAGTTGTAGGATAATGGCGGGTTGAGTTGTCAGCCAGCCCTCCTCAACCTGCAAAGCAACCAATTTGTGGGCAGGTGTAATGCATTGCAAAAGGATTTCTCGAAGGGACTGAACACTTGGAAATGGACAGGGGTTCAGAATTGATGTGCACCGGCACACAGGTAGTGTATAGGTAGTGTGTGCACTGGGGACGAAAGCGTACTAGGGCTCACAGATTTTCAATTGTGGAACTGTTTTGGGGGGGGGGGGGCAAAAAATAAGGGGTGCCTGATTAACTGGACCCTTTACAGGGGGATTCAGGGGGATTCCTAGGGATTCCCGGGGTTCCGCCTGGGGGATTCTAGGGGATGCCTAGCGACTGATAGGGATGCGCGGGCATTCCCGGGGCTTCTTGGGGATACCGTGGGATTCCGGCTGATACAGGGGGTTTCTTGGGGATTCTGGAGGACCTAGCAATCCTGCCGATCTTGGTGATTCCTCCGGATTCCTGGGGGTTCTTGGGGACTCCTGGTGATCCTGGCAATTCTGAGGGAATCCAGGGGATACCTGAGGATTCCTGGGCATTCCTGAAGATTCCTGGGCATTCCTGGGAACTCCTGGGGCTTCCTGGGTATTCGTGGCGATTCCTGGCGTTTCTGTGGGTTTCTGGGGGACTCTGGGGGATTTGTGGGAATTCTTGGGTATTACTGGTAATTCGTAGCGATGCTTGGCAATCCTAGCAATCCTGTAGATCTTGGAGAGCCAAGGCACAGAATGAGGGATAGGAGCTTGTAGTTCAGCGCACACAAGGCCTTTCGTCCAGCCATTATTGGGGGCGGTACCTTCCTGAACTTCCCCAGAAGCCAACCGCATTACTCGCCCAACCACTAGCAACCCCTGCAAATGCACCCCGTCGTCAGCCTTACCTCAGTTGAGGTGTGTGTGGGTTGTGCCACTTTTCAGCTGGGGTGCACCGGTTTTCAGTTGAGGTGTGTCCGTTTTTGGTTGCAGTGTAGCCATTTTCAGGTGGGGTCCGTTTTCAGTAAAGGCATGTCCGTTTCAGTTGGGTTGTGTCCCTTTTCAAATGGGTCCTCGCTCCTGGTGAATGGCCTTCCTAAGCCAGCCAAGCCGCGCACACCATCTAACCGTTCCCACAATGCCCCTTCGTCTGTGAGCCTGGCATGCACATAGGCTACATGGTGAACCGAGCCATTGCTGAAGCCCCAGAGCTTGCAGAGGCGATTGCACGAGCCCTGCGTGATGGCCAAAGCATTGAAGGTGTGTGAACACCTGGGAGCATGACAAAAGGGTTGTGGGAGGTTTATATGTTTCCTGGACCAGGGTTTCTTGCAAGAGATTCCTTTTTTTATGAACAGCACCTTCAAAATTAGTTGGGGCATTCCCAAGTTTTGGACTGAAATCTTGCTAGTAGGCCTGATTTCCCAAATATGGCTGGGAGGGGGACAGGGAGGGGGTCCCCAAAAATGCCCCCCCCCCCCCCCACCTTTGTACCTGGAAAATATGCATTGGATGGTCTTTTCAATTTTGAGCTTAAGAAATTTTTTGGACCCCCCACTGTGGTGGTTTTGGATTGGGCAGTAGGGCGCAGTAGTTCGAGCGCTAATGGTTTTTAGGCTGTCCGGTGTCGCTAGAACAGTTTTGAAACTTTAACGCTTTCCAAAAAACCTTCCAATAAGGGCTTTGGGATGGGTTTGGTCGTCATTTGGAAGTGTATTGTGGCTGCATATTGTGTTGCCACCTGTACTGGCGCTGTATGTGTGCACCTGTGCAGAGGGAAGTTTTTTAGCAACAAGAATTTTTTTGGGGTGGGCAGGGCAGCCTTTCAACAACGTTTTTTCACCTGCACGTCATGACAAACACAATCATGAAAAGCCCTTTTCGGACTGGGTATCGCTGGAATTACACACATTTGTGTTGAGGAGAAAGATACTAGGCGAGTGCATTCCGACACAAATATACGCGCTTTTGCGTGGCTCACAATAAACGGAGGGGGTTCTATGTTCATCTGTTTTGTTTCAGATGTTCAGTGGGTTGTGTGTGTGTGTGGTGGTGGGGGGGTGTAAAGCAATACCATACAGCACATGTGATGAGGGGACTGCTCCTTTAGGACAGCCCTCTGGCCAGGTGGTTAACCGCCAACCGCTGGCAATTAATGACCATGTTTGTTCATGAAGCACCGACTGCGGGCGACGGTTCAGATGCTCCTCTTTAACAGTGAACAAACTTTGGATGGGTGTATGTGGTATCACGCAGTGTCGTATGCTTTGGACTGTGATTCGCCGTACATGTTTCTGCATTTATGCTTCTCTGTACCCATGGTTGTGGGAGTCCTGGGCCCATTGGTACGTGAGCTGTGCTTTTATTTGCTTGTCTGTTTTGAGGAGGGGCTCATTTTGTTTCATGTTGGCACACGTCTGTCCCCACGTGCCACGAAACGCCCCATTTGCAGACGCGACGGCTGCTGCGTGGAATGTATTGTGGCCCAGCGGGAAGCTGCGTACCCGCGATTTCCATGTATTTGCCATGGAAATGCTCGCAGATATGGACACAGAACTTATCAGGTCTGTTGGCCTCCCGCTGATGGTGAAGATGTGTGTGCTATCACAAATGCAATTCCGAGGCATCAGGCCCAGGGATTGTGAGCCGGCTAAGACAAGTGTTTTGATGAATTGATCTCCAATATCATGGACTGGTATTTGCAGCAAACATGTAGCTTTTCGGCTTCTTCACAGAGCGCAAACGCTCATGGCTCTGGGAAGTCGGCGGGTGCCACCAGGGTGTTTTGGTTCGGCTGAGAAAAAAGCACTGGACCACACTTAAGCGCACCATCAACGTTGTCAATGGGTGTGTGGGTATGTAAGAAGGGAAGGGCCCCCGGCTGGGTAAGGACATGCACATCTGTGTGCACCTCTGTTCTGGTGCACGTCTGTGGCCGATAGCCGGCGGTGCTGTTTCGATTGAGAAAATTTTGCAGCAGACCTCTACTCAAAGCAGTGCCAGGCACGTCTGATACTCGTTGCTACTGGTAACCAGCACCGCCATGGGCCCAACACTTACCGTCACTGAAGGGCAGCTCTGCCAGAACAACACAAAGCAAGCCTGAGAAGCAGACTGAAATCATGACAGTTCTGTCAGGATGCGCTGCTGTACACCTGCACTGTCAGTCAAGGGGGTTTGGTGCTGCCAAGTGCTGGCTGGATATTGGAAGTACGGAGTTGCACAAGGATACAGTCACCTTTGAATGCGGGAATTTCTCCATGGAGGCAAACAATTGAACCTGAACTTGAACGCGCGAGATATTTTTTGTGACAAGGGACGAAATGGGGGACGACTGGAGGGATCAGGGGATCAGTGTCTGCAAACCAGTTGTCATGACCTTGTTTTGGATCGGGATGTACCGGGCTGCGTAGCTTTGATGTGCACGACGATGGTGCAGTGGGGTCTGTCATGTGCAAAGTTGCGTCTGCTGATCCGGTCTCAGAGAATTCTTTGGAACTTTCTTCAAAGACAAGAAGGACACAACGTGGCAGGAGTATTTGGCTTGGAGCATGGACGAAACGTATGTTGAGATGGGTGCGGGAGCCCCAGAGCTTGTCATGTTGTACCCTGACCCGACCTGGGGGTTTGAGAGAACAATTTTTTCGTGTCTTATTTGCCCTGGGATGCACAAGTTTGCCCTGTGAAGGCTCTCAACTGTTTTTTGTTGGGCAGTCCTGAATATTGCAGTGGTTTGAAATCAGGCAGCTCACCAGCCATCACAAACGGGCCATCACAACCACAAAGTTGGCACATTCTGAATGAGACCGAGAGATTTAGTGGGATAGCAGCGAAGGGTGATCAGTATGCATCCCTTCCTCGAGGGGGTCGGGGACATATATGCGTACCTCAACAGAGCTACCTCCAAATCATCGCCTGAACGCACTGATCACTTGGCGGTATGTATCATGGGAGAGGAACCAAAACTTTCAAAAACTCTCACGATCCCATCCCAATGCAAATGAAGCAATTGTGAGTTGGGCATCTCAAGGGTTGATTTGGTTTATGGCATTTTTGTTGTGGTGTTGGGTGACCATTACTGCTTGTTGACTTGCCTGCCCTTTGTGGCAAAAGCCGCATCAACTCGGTCCTCTGGCCCTTTGTGAGTTAATGCGTTTGTTTGTGGGCCTTCTGGCTGTTGTGAGTGCTTGCGTTTGTTTGTGGGCTTGTTTGCCATTGTGAGCTGGTGCGTTTGATTTGGGGCCTTCTAGCCAGTGTAGTGCGTTTTTTTGTTTGCTCCCTGTCTGCCAAAGACAAACCACATTTGGCAACTGTGAACAGCCATCAGTTGCAAAGAGGGGGACCAACAGCAGTGAACGAAAAATGATGCCTTTTTCGAGACTTTCAGGCGAGCCACGGTGCAAGGCCTGATGGCTTCTTGGAGTCACCAAGTTTTGAAGCAAACACACTAACTCACAGTGGCCAGAATGTCCAACAAACAAATGCAATAATTTACATTGGCAGGGCACTTCAACAACGATCAGTCATGGTAGCTGACGATTGACCCTGAGCCGATGACAAGTGGCGGTCAATTTCCACAATTTGGTGAGGGTTGTGGTTCCCCAATTGCAGTTGCTGGCCAATCAATGGTTTTATGGACATCAGGGCGCCGCAGATCATGTTGTGCCGCCAGCGTATTACTGTTGGCTGTTGTGTGCTGTGTCGCCGTTGTGCTCCCATTGGCCATTGCATGTTGTGTCGCCGTTATGCTCGTTCACATTGCTGGGCTCTTTGGGGGAAGATGGGTGGTTGTGGGATGATAGCAGGCCTCGTTCGTGAGAAATCAAGTTGCATAGGGGGAGGGGGTTTTGGGTAGGTGGGGTCTTCAGCAGGGTAGGCAGGTGTAAGGCTCTGGACCCCCACCCTTATTATAATTTTGAGGGTTTCTCAGGTTGGTTATGTATGCATTAATTATGATGAGCTTTGTTGGGGTTGTCTAGCGTCCAGCAACCGGCAACAATCCAAGAAAGCCCCAGAATCCATGCACTGACGCCAAAAAAGAAGCGGAAGGGTGAGAAGAAGCAGAGGATCACAGCTCTCAATGAAGGCCAAAGTAGTGATAGCCACAAAAGCTTCGCCAAAGATCAAGTTGCAGTTGCGTCAGCAGCAGTAAGTCTAGCAAGACAACTGATAGCAATCAACACCGTGACAAGAAGCTGCAGGCGTGGCTTTACATTTTTGGCATACATAGCAGCATCAATGGGTGACTAGCATATTGATGACTTCCATGTTTGTAGGTTGGTGTATAGGTGATTTTTGGGTACCAAGTAGAATCCCTTGGCTTCAATTGGCTGCAAACGGGGGTGAGTACAAAGTTGGGTGGGCGGTCTAGTCAAGTTGGGTGGGTGGTTCTAATCTGGGATGGGCAGGTTCTGTCTAAAATTACCCCCTCCCTCTTCTAAACGAGGTTTGTAAGATTTTTTGCATTCTTGCCTTGAAAGGCATTGTTCTGCTCTAAAAGCCCCCTTGCAAGGGACACCCCCGACCTGCTTTTCAGTGGAAACCCACACCATGATGGCTTTGTCGCCAGTAGCTATTGCCTAGTCCACTGCTGTGCAGCAAAAATTGTTGAAATAGCCTAATTCCCCCAAAGCACTCCCTACAACGATAAATAAACACACCAAATCACATGGCCAGAAGCTCAGAAGGCCAACAAAGAAGCGCATTAATCCACAATAAGAAGGTCCCACAAACAAACTCTTCAACACACAATGGCCAGAAGGCAGACAAACACTGTAGAGCAGCATATTGCTTTCTTCAAAAAGTCGCCAGCGCATTGAGGGGCATGAGTGTAGAGGCAGGGCAGGAGCAGGTGCCAGGGAAGTGTGAAGGAGTGGCAGGAGGAGGAGGAGTGTGTGGTTAGATGCACATGAAACTTCCCCACAATCTCATGACTGCTGTGCTTGCCGTTGCGTTGCCTTCAGGGAGATGATGTCTTTCGCAATGGGAGTCTATTTCCGGGCTTCGCCGCGGATGAAGCTGCGGCTTATGACAGAAACGTTCAAAAAAGAGGGTTTCAGTGTCATCCGCTCCCTCTTGAAGCTGTAGGACCCAGGCCATCATTGCTGGTGGTTTGGGGGGCTGCCTGACACTGCACCGCTGCCAGCACGCTGTCTGCTACTGTCGCCCCCGCTGACGGCAGACAGTCTGCCTGGGCCCCAGTCTTGTGGTGTAAGACTTGCAGTGGCTGTGGACGCTGATGGATGCGAGGCTTAAGGGCATCTTAAAACGTGTCTGTTAGTCAGGCATTCCCTCGCCCTTCCCTCAGCCTTCCCCCTCAGCGGCAGTCCTGCAAATCCCCACCGATGAGCTATGCTCCATCCACCGCTTATCTTTATGCCTATCTTCTGCCCTGGTCCTGCACCCCTGCCTTCGACGGGTGCCGGTGCGCCACCTTTTTTTTTTGGCTCTTGCTTTGGTGGTTGCTCCCCAACCGACCTTAGAAATGTCGCGGCTGCGCGCCGTGGGCGATAATGCTCGGCAAGAGGCTTCGGGATGGTGTTCAAAGGCCGTTAGATTGCCCGTTTGAATCTGCGGACTTCGGCTCTTAGTACCGGTTTTGTCCCAACTAATCTCTCTCTCCAGAACGTTTCCGCCCAAAGCTCCCCCCTTGAAGGCAGAATGTCCGATTGGGAAGCGCATTGTGGGATTGTTGGGAGTATTTTGGGCATCCGTCTGCATTTGCTGGTGCTCTCTGTGAAAAAATGATGCTCCATGGCCCTTGCCCCACGCCCGACCTAACAGACGACAAGCACTGCGGGTGTGCAAATGCAACATTCGTAGCAGCAGCAGCATTGTCAAGAAGGCAATGCCAGTGTACAAGAGGATGCAGATAACAATGGGTTCCGGATATGAAATTTAAAGTCCACGAGTGGGAGGTGCGCATGTGTGTTTGTGTGCGCATTTGAGTGCGTGCCTGCCCGAACGAGTGTCCGGGGCGGGGCGAAGGGGGCCGGGCGTGACTGACTAAATGACTTACTGAGTGACTGAATTACTGAGTGCCTGCATGGCTGGGTCGGTGAGTGGGTGGATGGGCGCCCGTGCGTGCATGAGTGGTTGTTTGTGTTCGGGCTTGTGTTTGGCGTTGTGCTTGACTGTGTGAACGCACACATCAAGGATTGAGCATCCCTGTGCACCAGTGCCAAGGGATTGTGAAAGTTAAAGTTGTCATTGTGAACAAACGGTTACATCGAAGAACCGTCATTCTGCGACCACTGCGCGCAGTCAGGGAGTGCCTGTTGTCTTTGATGCCCGCGTGCGTGTGTGTGCGCGTAGACTTGTTTCACCCCCCTCTGTCAGTTGTGGTGATCCGCCCCCCTTCGATGGGCGTACAACAGCACCCTGCCCCCAAAGCCGTTACGTGATCTCTCTAGAGGTGGTGCCAGGCCATCTCCTGTTACAACCCATTCAGCATCCCTGCCCTGCCCTGAGCAGTGCTGATGCATCGGCATTGCCTCCACTAATTCATCTACAGCTGGCCAGAAATGGCTGTGGGGGGCCTCCAGCAGTGCCGGCCCCCTTTTCCGCCGGATCTGACTGTCGATGGTATTTCGGGGTTTGTGAGACACCGACCTTGGGCAGCCGGCACCAGGAATGGAAGAGTGCACTGATCCGGCTTGGCAGGTTCTGGGGGTTTTGGCATGACGCCATGGTGTGATGATCTCGTCAGGTTCTGGGGGGCGGTGACCCGACCCTACGGCCCTGGCCTTCTGAGCTGGCCTGACAGCAACCTTCCAATCTGCAGCTGTGCCCCTGGCTCTATGTCCACTGCCTCTTCCCTGCCCGCCTGCGCCTCCTTCCTCGCTGCTCATGCTTGTTGCCAGCCCCTGAGGCACCCCCCCCAGCCCCCCCGGCCCACCGGCTGTCCCTCGGATCGGCGTCCGATTCTTGATTCCAGAAAGCCCCGCCGGTATTCCCCTTTGGAATCCCAAGGCCTTTTACCCAAAGTCGTAGTCCCTGCTTTTGAAGGCGTGTCCGGCTGCTTAGAGGCCTTTGCTCAGCCTTGTACTCATGTAGCAGCATCCCCTTGCGTCCTGCCAAGGGGCGATTGCCTTGAGGTGCACAGCTGCGCTGGCAGACAAGGGTGTTAGTCGCCCTGAGTTCCTAGCCTAGTGTGCACCCAGGCAGTGTGGGGGCCCTGCTAGGGTCCGCGGCGCTGCTGCGGCCAGTGAACGCTCTTGGAGGGCCCCCATGCAATAACCACATCCACTCAAGTAATCCCCAGCGATGGATTGCCGACACCCACACCGAATTCATATGTGATGTGTCCATACCTGCAAGCCTTCGCCATTGGTCACTTTTTCCATCCAGCGCGCCACACTTATGAGCGGTGGCTGGACCGTTCACACGAACGCTGCCAGACTCGCTCTTGTTGCTCAATGGTTGCTGGTTGGCAGCGGGCGCCACTGCACTGAACCGTGACTCCTGATGGGGATTTGATTTCTTGCATATAATATGCCCCACTGCCGTGGGGCGCAGTCAATGCTTCGGCTGCTTCGGCCTGGCAAATATTTCCCCCCGTTTCGAGTCGTCCAGGGCAGTAATGTATTCCTGTTTCAAGGCCCAGGGACAGTTTGCACGTTCTGGCACAATGCACTCTTTGCTTTAGGAAATGGTTACAGCCGAGATTAACGGGCCATAAAAAGTTTTCTTTGTTCCCCTTTTGTTTCCCAGAGCATTTCATCTTGGCAGCGCTTCTCCCCCCCCCCCCCCCTCCCCTTTTTGAGCAATTTTGTGCCATTTCCAAAACACAAGTTCCTGCCATTTCGGCATGCAATTTTTTGCTGACGTGCCCCTTCCTTGATGGCCAGTCGGTTTCGTCGGCTTCAGCCTGTTTTTACCCCATGTCCAATTTGCACATGCCCCAGCACAGGTTCGAAGAATTTTCCTTCTTGTGCCCAATTCCACAGAATACAGGGATTCCAGGTGTTGACAACTACACTAAGGCAGTGTAACAGGAGAGTGGTACAGTCCTCAGGAGTAGGTTGCTGACATGTTCCTTTCCAGGGATGCTGCTGTGTGATCCACTTCCATTCAGAGGTTTGGTGGGAGGTTTTGGAACCCTTCCATGCACGGCCGCATACCCAGGTTGCATCCATATGGACAAACCAGTAGTTGTGGATTGCCCATGGTTTCACTCCGGCCATTGGCCCCCTTTCCTGCCAGTTTTGTCTTGTGGATGAGAACACGTGGGATTTGTATGATGCATTTTTTCTCCCCAAAAAATGAATAACATAGGTGCCATTGGGAGCAGCGGCTGCATTTGGGGACTTGCCTGGGTTTGTGCATGTATTTGCACAGCGGTTATTTGTCCTGGTGTGTTGTCTTGTGTAGCATAGCAATGTTATTTGTTAAGTGTGAGAACGTTGGTACATTTAAGTGCGTTTTATAAATGATTCTTTGTTCTGAGCCCCATTTGCCCCTGGGCATGGCATTATTTGCACCCCTCCCCAAACCCCATCCCCCCTCCCCACAGCCTTTTTTGTATCATTTTTGTAATCTTATTATTTGGGCACAGCACACTTGCTCTCTTTGGTCAGAATTGTTGGGTGCTGAAGTCCAAGACAGCATACCCAACCAGCAAAATGACCCACAAGAACGGTACATTGTGAACCATCTCTGTTGGTGGAATGCTCTGTTTTTTGTGCAATGATTCTTGCAATTACTGTGTCTTTGCGGCTGACCAGTAATTCGGGTGTGCAAAATAGTCTGCACATAGTGCAGAAAATAATCTGCAGATCAGATTGGGCAGTTCAAATGATTCAGTTGCAAAGGGGATTTTGGAATCTTGCAGTATTGCTTAGACATGGCAAGTGAAGGTGTTGCGGTGCACAAATTTGCACTGCTGGGAAACTCTATTGCTTTTGGCCATTTCTGAAAATTCTATTGCCCATGTCACAGTGAATGGCCCCAAGCAATACACCACCAAGTGCCTCAGAACCTATCCATCCATCCAATACATGGGCCCAATTGGTGCCACATGGCTCCGAAGGGGTTTAGACGTGCTTCTTTTGTCACCAAATGAGCTGGCAGGGCAAGCCAGTTGGAGGTCATCCCAGAATCGCAACATTTCAGGCAGCCCATGCCAGGCGGAAAACAGCTAAGCCCTCACAGCTGGGCCCCTACAGGGCATCTGTTTGGGGTTTCCCAGAGATGGAGCCTGCAACCCCGGTATTGGTTTGGGTCCCGTGAAGAAAAAAGTGGAACACAGGACCAAGTTGTGGATCTACACATAGTGACATGAAAAGGCCACCTAAGTTTTGCCTACCATGGTTCAATTAAGCCCAAAATGGCACCATGAGGGCTAGTGGGCAGGACCAGATTTGTTTTTTTTTTTTGCCACTGCCACAGTCACCACTTTTGAAATCAAGCAGATTGTTCTATGGTCCACTTTGCTGAGTCCACCAGTCCATATTTGTCATGAGATGGAGGGTGGCGATGAGTGTGGTGGATGTTGAGGTGGAGGTCTGAGGTTGGAAAAGATTGAGCAAACCCCGGGGAAAGAAAGCTTGAAGTTTTGCATTCTCTCTCTCTCTCTCTCTCTCTCTCTCTCTCTCTCTCTCTCTCTCTCTCTTTCTCCGCTTTTTCGTGTTACCATGGTCGCCAAATGATGCCAAGACACCCATTGGTCATTGAATAATTCGCTACTTGTTGATACTAGTGCATGAATGGTGAATGCCTATTTCCAAATGTCATCATGGTACTTGTTAGCGACAAACAATGAGCCGTGGACCTTCATTCTGCTTGCTTAAGCACCTTTGTCGAAGGCTGAATGCCCCACTCATTAACATCCAATTACTAACTCGGCAGCGAAACTAAATTGTTTTGTCTTTTTCATCGTTAAAATCTGCCATAGTTACGTGGTTAGTATTGAGCTGCTAGAAATTGAGCTGGATCAAATTGCTGCACTTTTGCAAGTTTTTTATCGTAGGCCTACTCGCTTTGTGAGCATTGATTTTGCTAAAAAGTTCAGAAATTAGTATTTTTTTTTGAAAATCCGGAAATTGGTTTTCTATACATGCATACATTTTGCGGAACGGGTAAGATTGGTTCTTACCTCTAATGGCCCGTATAACTTTCCAGTAGGCGTATATAATTCTATTTACATCGGAAATAAGTGTTACGTCTAGCGGAAGATTATAACCGGACCGAATTTGACATTATAATGTTTCAGCAGATGTATCCTAACGTAAGCCTTTTCGCAGCGCCCGGGACGTTGAAGGACTCAAGACAAGCGGTGGAAGACTAGCGTGAGACAATAAAGGCTTGCCTCCATTTCGTCCACCCGTGCAGTCCGCAGCGCAGCTGATCACAACGCCGTGGAGCTGGGTCGCAGTTCCCTTCACAAGGCCAGGGTGCACAAGAAGGAGCAGTATTAACAACTGCTTGAGGAGGATGCAGGCCGCAACTGACCTGGTGTGGTGAACGTCCCGGCCACTGCCTTGGGAGACACTTCCGGGTAAGGGAGACGGGTGTGGGCTGCAGACCACTGACATCCCTCTTGGAGAGGGAGGTGATGCAGAATCGGGGTGCCGATCTTGATGAATGCGCGTGCCGCATTTTAATGCTGCAGCGCTACTTTTAACGTCGTAAAGTCAGAGCTCTGTGTGTGCTCTGCAGCTGCGCTTAAAGCGCAAGTATCATACATTTTTCAACTTATATAGTTAATTTTTGCATGCATTTCGCTGTTTTGTGCAAGTCGTGTGCTAGAGTGCGACTGTCCTTCGTTGTCCAGTACGACATGCCTATTGCGCCCTTTGTTTGTAAGGATGCAAAGATGGTGATTTGCTTCGTAGCCTAGGTACGGAGCTAGTGTGGAAGATGGACTCGTCATTGGCCACGGAACCAACTTGTCGTGAGAATTATATCAGTGTATCTGGTGTTTGTTCTGCCCCGTGCGCGCTTGATGAGAGTGAAGGTGACCGAGCCAAAGGCCTGTGGTTTTCGAAAAGGAGGGTCGGTTTTCCGTGAAACTTAGCAAGCTGCAGTGGGTTTTGGTCGAAACAATCACCAAAAGCGGCCATGGAGAGCGGGCAGGACACCACCCAGGTAGCCAAGCGAAGAGTAACCCACAGCGGGTAACGTGGTCCTGCTTCAACCCTAGCCAAAATTTCTTACTGCTTGCAAGAAAGAGACAAAGCTATTGTATTCGTTGCTAAAATGTGTATAGCACCCACAAAGCGAATTCCAGTCAAGACCCCAAGAGGCTCGCTGGTGACGTTGTGGCGCAAAGCTGATCAGTGAATGCAGCCGTAGATGTTCAAACACTAGGCATAGAAAGAAGAATTTCTATGGCGTAAAACTTTACCACATGTGAAGCTCACCTGAGTGGTGGACAAGGGGGAACTCGCAACCATTACACACCGCACAAGAGGCCACAACAGGTGCATGCCTATATGCCACCAAGCAGCTGCCCACTCCACCGGCGACAAAAGACGATACATTCGTAGCACAACATTTACAGAGATCGCCAGCACAATGGCGGAGTAGGGCAGAGTCAAGCCCGCCATGGCTCTAAATATACATGACCAACAAAAGACAACGGTTTGCGACGGCACCCGCTTGCAAAAAATGGTCGTGACGACACCAATTTTGATCTTACATTATAAAGTTCGGAACCAGTTTTACCAAGTAATCGAAAAAAACAATTACCGGCAATTGTCGGATATCATATTGAAAATAATTGGCACAAATGGTTGTTTTGAAAACTCATTGAAACCAATTCAACCGACCAATTCTAAAATACCACCTAATGCATTGCCCATTCTAGCGGTGATGATCTATGTCGAGAAAAACAAGTTTTGTGTGATCACACGTGTGTACATTCTAAAATCACATACTTCAAACTTAGTTTTATCAACTCATCGAAAAACCCAATTATCAGCAATTATTGTATACCATTTCCAAAATAATCCGCACAACCGGTTATTTATATCTAAACCAATTAATCCGTATACGACGTGATGATGTATGTCCATAAAAAAAGCTGTGTACAGCTTAAAATTAAATGTCGTAGCGTTTGTTCATTCTTTTACTTTGCGTGCATTGTCTATTCGATGAAAACTGATCTATTGTGGTCGATAATCAAGCAATCACATAAAACAACTAATTGTTTTAATCATCTTAATAACAAAACATAGGAAAAATTAATTCTTTCAGAGAAATAATTGAAAATAACCAGTGATTTTCAAAAGGGTCACCGCAACCAACACATGCCCGGAAGAAAGTCATCAGAAGCAAAGCTATGGTCCAAAGAATACAGCCCTACAACAGCTGGAGGAAGAGAACAAAGAGTACTTTTCGGTATGTTTTTCGTTGCTTTTCAGTCGGTTTTTGCGTTGCTTTTCCTTCACTTTTGTGTTGCTTTCTTGTAGGTTTTGTGTTGCTTTCTTGTCGGTTGTGCGTTGCTTTGCCGTCGGTTGTTGCTTTACCGTCGCTTTCGTGTTGCTCCCTGCAAATGCTAGGTTGCTGCGGATGATAATGATAAGGATGGAGCCGGAACTGTCAACAACCAATAACATTTTTATTGGCTTTTCACACACTTTTGCCTGTGCCATGTGCGACGACTACCATTGATCAATCTTGCTGTGCATTGGCTGTAATGGTTGCCCCTGCGTGCTGTTAAACAAAACAGGTGGGGACCATGGCTCTGCTGACACTACGGTGGCCAGGCTGCAGGGCATCCTACTCTAGTGTACTGAATAGAAGTCCCCGGTCGCTTGCTTATTTTTGGGTTTTCCAGCCTGGTCGCGGATCCGAGGCTTCGTGGGTTCGATTCCCGCTGGCCCCAAACCTTGATGCGCTGCGCTGCGCTGCTTGCGCTGCGATCGCCAGATCGCTCTGGCGATCGCTGGCGCCAGGTCGATCTGGCGCCAGATGCACTCCGGGCGATTTGCGCTGCGCTTTGCGTTGCGAAGAACTTTGTAAAAGGAAATTCTCTGTTCTCTTCTTGAATTGTCGAAAACGAGCTCAAGTGACCTTGCCCGACCCCCCGCCAATGTGGCCCCAAAGCCAAAACCAAAGCCAAGTCCTAGACTTGGTAGAGGGAAGCCCAAGCCCCGGGCTATGGGTTCCATGGCACCTATCGATCACCACTTCTCTCCCTTGCCGGAGTTGCCTCCGCTTCCTCCCGGATTCATATTGCCTCCGGATGTGTTTGCTCTATTTTCCCAAGGACCCGTGCAAGATGAGAACTCCGCCAAGCGGCCGAGGTTGATGTAGTTTCACGAATCGTTATTTATTGTGTTGTTGCTCATGCCTTCCATGCTTGGGTGCTCGTCTCTCCTTCGGTGACAACACTGAAAGTCAGAGGGCATCATTGCAGCTCGGATTTGCTACTCTAGTGTCTTTAATAGAAGACCGGTCCCTAATAAGAGACCGGGGTGGGTTTTCGGAGGCCTTGCACTCGCACCTCATGTTGGCAACCGGGTTCCTAATAAGAGACCGGGGTGTCACCGGGCACCTCATGTTGGCAACCAGGTTCGTAGGAAATCGCGTGCAAGATTAGGAACACCAAAAATGAGAAATTTAGTTCAGCGACCGCAGTGAAAAGGAAAAAGGATGAAAACTCAACGAGATTCAATCTTTGAAGTCGTGGGCGTTCAAAGATAAAGGAATAAAGCTTCATAGGCAGCGCATCTCTCCCAAAACCAAAACTTAGAGAATCATAAAAACATGTGCCCATTCATCGTTTGGTGTTAATCTACCCAGTGGGGAAAAAGATTTCGACCAAAGAGTGTACACAGCTTTTCATGATTGGAGACACAACTTTTTGAAATTTTATGGCATTTTTTGGTACCTTTTTGGAAATTTTGAAATTTTGTAACAATACGTCCACATTCAAAATTAGGTATCGTGACCGGGGTGTGCTGCCAAACAAAAAGTTTTGAGAAATCCCGAGAAAATGTGCCCTTGCTTGCACTTGTAACTTTTGCACAACCTTTTATTTCCACATTATTTTTTTTGCATTGCGGTATTTCCTTGTGCACCATTCGATGTATTGCAAAATCGTGCGTTTAATGGCAAAAGTGTTGTTCTCATCTCGTTTTGGGTTTTGATGTTAATGTATCGAATCAACACATTCTCCAAAATGACACTTGCCCGAAGTTCCCGTTTCTTCTTCGCCGTTGGGTTAGGGAATTTCGCGCGGAAACCAACCACCATCGTCGAGCCTACGTGGCAACATCGTGGGTTTTGTCATCCGTTCAAGGGTAGTTCTCACGTGCCGAAGCTTGTTGCCTCGTCCCTTAATATCATCACGAGCAACTTTGCTCACCCACACACCACGACAACCTATGCAGCCCTTGACCGCTTGTTGATGGCTAGTCATGGCGTTTGGCCACATGAGCTTCCAAACTTGTGATCATACATGCATAAGTGTGAATGATGAAGGCACAATTACTTGGTGCAAGGCAACTTGGACCACTTTGGGATACCGCGAAGAGGTATGCACTCGCCATCTTCGTACCTTGACTTTCCACCACAGAATGTGTAAATGTAAATTCGACCAATTCGCATCGTCATCACATCCAATTTACAATCCCATCGAGTTTAACGATTTCCGGTTTTAGCTCGAGAAAGTTCTATCACGTCGAGGTAAACAAATGATTTTCAAAGGGAGAACGTGGTAATTCTCCCAATGCGACGGCGATTTGCCGTCTTTCGCAAAAAAATTTAAAATTTGTTAGTGCAAAATGTTTCATAAGAAACTTCGCCACACAGTGTCGTGTCTTTGCAAATCCCCCCGTTCCCCGCACGCAAATGAAGAACCTATCTTGACTAAGAATTTGCCTCTTCTTTCATCACTTCGGAAACCACACCTTGCAAATGGGCCTTCGTGACACAAGAATGTTAGCATTCCAACGAAAGACTTTTTGCTCGGTGAGCAAGGAATTCATCAAGCACCTTTGTTGTGGAAAGGCAGGTGGCATGAAAACAAAACCATTATTGTAGCGTTGTATGTATAAGGTGCATCCCTCTTGTCCACATGAAAGGTTCCACCCCCACCCGAAGGACCCCCCAAGGGGCCGGTGCGTTTGACCCAAATCGTGTGGTGCATCCGACATAAGATCCTTCTGTTCACCGTGCGTTACTCCCTCCACCTCCCCATTGCCCTTTGCCACAGCCACTGCCCCCTCCCCGCCCATTGCCCTGAGATATAGCTCCACCGCCTTTTCCTCTGTGTTGACGGGCACGCGACAAAATAAACCCAATTCGCAAAACACCATCAAAATTGTTTCTTTTCGAGTTGCATGGCGGTCGCCTTTTAAAAAAAAAAACATACGGGCGGTTGCATTAGATGATGGTATGCAAGGGATGAAACCAACGGGACCGGCTCAAGCGTCCCGTTCATTTGTGCCGTTTCTTGGTCTCAAGTGTTGCGGGCAACGAACATTTGGCTGTTGGCGTGAGGTTTTGGCCCCATCCCGCTTCGTTCACGCAAGTTCTTACATTCCCATACGTCTTGAAGCTTGATTAATGCATGCATCTTTTGGACCCGGAAGGTAAGGGCGGATGGTAATGCGTTCCTTCTGTGCCGTTCGATTCATCTTCCAAAGCACCTTGTACGTGACACCAAACAAGTTCCCCAATCATGTCGACCGTGACCGTCACTTACTTCCACGGAATTCTAATTGGGACGAACGAAGTCTAATTGACTCCGCCTTTGTCCATGGGTGACCTTGTTGGAACATTCACTTTACAAGGCATTGCCCACTTCCCTGTTGCATGACGAGGTAACGTTTGCCACCACGACAACCCCCCGTTGTAGCACACAAAAACCCCGGTATGCAAAGGATGCGATAGATTTTCCTCGGATTTTTGACGGAGAGCTGCTATCCGATGTCCTATGTTGTGCGAATTCCCTTGTTGCGCTCGCTAATCCCACGCCGGCTTTGTAGGAGTTGAACCAAGAGTCCATCGATGTGCTCATGCCCGATGTATTTCGTTCGCGGCCTGAGCACTTCCGGCAATTCTTCTTGCGTGCCATTGGGCCCAAGGAGACCAAGGTGCCTTGTAAGAACAAGGAGGGCACGACAATTATGCTCAATGTTTGTGTAGAGGTGTGTGCCCCTTGTAGCAAGCCGGTTGTTTGCCTTTGGTCGGGTGATGACCTTGATGGACCCGCCCCCCCGGTGTCACTTCATTTCACTCTTTCAATCCAATCAATTAGCTCTCACCCCCCCTCCCCCCGATGGAAACATCCGCAAGGAAGAAATGCAGGCTTGAATGCGGAATTGGAATCTAGGGTTGGTCAAAGAGGAATGCATCTTTTTTAAGGCCTTCACATATTGGCAAAAGGTCACGATTGGCCGTATTCACTTTGTAGGGATACCCATTGGAGGTGGGTCATACATGGGATCTTAATAAAGACGTTGTCGCGTGTCGGGTGTTTGCCGGCGTATTGATCAAGATCGTGAGAAACACACCTACCATTATTGTGCCCAAGAATTTGGAGGCTTACACATTTGGCACCAAAACATCATTGAACAAACAAATTTTTTTGGCAAGAGGTTGAACCAATAAAGTTGCTTTGCTTACACATTGTACATGCTTTTCTCGCCCTGTGCGCTGGCCAATGTAAGCTCGGGAGAGTACGTGCCCCTCACCTCGGGAGACCCCACAACAAAAGAGCAATTCTGGGTCAAGTTGGGGTGTTCCCCGTGATATACCCAAAATGGTACCAAAGTGGCAGTTGGCTGGCCAACTAGCTTTCAACACGCACGTGGCGCGACGCGGAAAAATGCTTCCGTTTTCGCAGGGAGCGAGTCACTTTCCTTTTTCCGTCATAACCTCCTCCTCCTTGTGCCCCCTCGGTGGGGCCGGCTTGTTCACGGGCGCCCTGTCGCCAGCACCGGCCGGGTCCTCCGGCTGGATCACGACAGCGGCAGCCGGTCCGCCATCGGGGTCATCTTCAGCGCCCCAATCGTGGTAGGGGGGGGCACACGAGCTCCGTCAACCCCCAGCACTGGCACTCCTCCGTACCCGTTGCAGTGGGGCAGACCTTTGCGCAGCGGCAGGGCGGGTAGCTGCAGGAAGCGCATGCCTCGGCAAGCTTCTTCTTCCGGCGCCGGTGGTGCGGCTGCCGCGGCGGCCGTTGCCGTCAGGGGTAGGCACTCCGAGTGCCAGCCCGGCACGGGGGCGGTTGGGGGAGCAGTGCCCAGGCCGTGGGCTGCCCCCTGAATGCATCCATGGTGGTGCTCAGTAATGAGCAGTGCCGCCTCGTGCAGGCGCACCACAAAGCACCTTTCACCGGGAGCAAGTTTGGGTGGATGCGGCTTGCTTGCTTCAGAAGGGGGGGGAAAGTACGCTTAGCTGCGGGGTTTTGGTAAGTGATGCACATTGCTGGCATCAGTGTTTCCTTCCATTGCCCCATCCCAATCCCTTGCACACCTTCAGGAAAGCAGTCCCAACCTTGTCGTTGCGCGTCTCCGGTCTCCGGTCTCGAGCACCGCTCCCGCCCATCTCCCCGAGGCATACCAGGCCTGCAAGCTCAACCCTTCAGCTGCCATACTGACGGACCCCGCGGGTATTATCTTGGACATGAATCGCAAGGCGGAAGATATGTGGGGATGGTTGCAGGCTGAGGCTAAGGGCTGCAACGTGTCAATCCTCATCACGGACTTGTCTGTCCATGCCCACGACTCACTCGTTGCCAGCTATCGCCG